>JBBCBC010000004.1:39026543-39435189 GCA_037126765.1 Stenogyne calaminthoides | reverse complement strand
AGCGCAGCTGAAATAGAAAATATCGTTAGAGTCCAGCTTGCTGCTACTCATAGCAATGATCCTTATGTTGATGATTATTACCATCAAGCTTGCCTAGCCAAAAAATCTTCCGGTGCAAAACTGAAACATCATTTCTGTCCCAATACTTTAGTGGATGGTTCTTCGAGGGCCCGTTCCAGCAACGAGCCACATGCTTTTCTCCAGGTTGATGCTCTCGGAAGGGTTGCCTTCTCTTCGATACGCAGGCCTCGCCCGCTCCTTGAAGTCGACTCCCCAAATTCATCAAACGTTGAGTCAAAACTCGGTGAGAAGCCCTTAGAACAGGAGCCTATGCTTGCAGCCAGGGTGGTTATCGAAGATGGCATGAACCTTTTACTTGAAATTGACGACATCGATAGATTTTTTCAGTTTAATCAGTTACCAGATGGTGGGATTCAGCTGAGACAAAGGCGACAGGTTCTTCTGGAAGGATTAGCTTCGTCTTTTCAACTAGTCGACCCATTAGAGAAAAACGGTAACACGGTGGACTTAACTTCTAAAGATGACCATGTTTTCTTGAGACTAGTCTCTCTTCCAAAGGGTAGGAAGCTCCTTTTAAAGTATCTTGAGCTTCTTTTTCCCGGTGAACTCACTCGAGTTGTCTGTATGGGAATCTTCCGGAATCTGAGGTTCTTTTTCGGCAGTCTTTCGTCCGATAACGGGGTAACTGCAACTCTAGCGAAGGGTGTATCAAAGTGTGTCCATGGAATGGAGCTTAAAGCTCTTGCTGCTTGTCTTGCTTCAGTTGTCTGTTCAACCGAGCATCCCCCTCTTCGTCCCGTTGGGAGTCCTGCTGGAGATGGGGCTTCCGTTGTTCTTAAATCCGTACTTGAGAGGGCAACCGAGCTTCTGACTGACCCACAAGCTGCTGGAAATTGTAGTGTTTCTAACAGGGCTTTTTGGCAGGCCTCGTTTGATGCTTTCTTTGGACTTCTGACAAAGTACTGCTTTAATAAATATGACTCTATTGTGCAGTCTTTCCGTAGCCAGGGCTTGCCAAATTACACAATTGCCATTGGGTCTGACGGGGCTAAAGCAATCAGTAGGGAAATGCCTGTCGAGCTCTTGCGTGCGAGCCTTCCTCACACGAACGAGCATCAGAGAAAGATACTGTTGGAATTTGCACAGCGGTCTATGCCTCTGCCCGATCGCAGTGGTGGTAGCTCGTGATTAACAGCAGAGAATCTGCAAGTTGAATTGAGATTGTTGAATGGCGTATCATCTGCATCTTCACTCATTGTAAGTTCTACACGAGGGCAATTTGGTAAAATGACCTTTTCCTTCCTCCTGGTGGACAGTCGAAAGAAGTAGTTTTAAAAGTTGGGCATCTGTAATTATGTTGAACTATCCTCTTGTTTTGTTTTAGTTGTGGAGCTTATTTTACTGCGCTGTTGTGTGTAAGCTGTGAACACGTTAGAGTTTAGAACTGTACAGCTTGAGAGGATTTTGCTTTTTGTTTCTCCTGAGCTTTCTTTTCTACATTAGTGAGAGGGGGGGGTGAGGAGAGTATTTCCCATATCTTTGCCCATGTTAAGTTTTCTGCTTTTGTTAAATTTACTTGCCTTGAAGATCGAGAGGTTTATTATGTGTTTTTCTGTATCAGTTGTAATATCTTCTCGTTTGATTCTGCTGCACGGTCAAATAACAGATGTAGTTGCCTAGGTGTCATTTGCTGGTTAGGTTTTGTCATTTGTGGTTGAAAATGCATGATTTTGCAGGGGGGGCAATGGGTATACATTGATTTTTGCAAGTGAGGTATGGATTGAATTTTGATAGTAGTGTGTGGTTTCTTTCCTTTATTGAAAATGATTATCATAATACCAATCACAAACCTATTCAATTACAAGGTTCTGGCCTCTGGCAACGGAGCATCACTCTTAGTTGACAGATTCTCAGACTAGCAACAACAAAGATTTCCATTGGATTTTTGCCTTGATTCTCGATTTTCACGGCCAAAATTCCCCCGTACCAAACAGATATTCAAAATTTGAATATTTTAAGATGGATGATGGCGTTGAGAGGTTGTCTTGAGCTGTTGATTTTAGATTCTCAAATTCATTGTCGTTTTAACTTTTTATTTTGACAAATGAAGTTTATTTTTGTAATGTTGACATTAGGGTGTGAACGAGTGGGTCTGGTGGGCAAGCTATTGATGGGTTGAATATGAAGTATATGCTGAAATATAATTGACTCAAGCTTGAGCTTAAGTAATACTTTACTTCACAGGGTTGCAACCTTTAATTCAATATAAGGTAATTTTACTTATATTGCCTTAACTTGCTATTATTTGTAAATATTCTCAAATTACAAGAAGAAAAATTGTAAATAATGTTATACTAAAGTTATTGAGTCGAGTTTGAGTTTAAAAACGAGTTTGACCGAGTTCAAATTGAATCACCCAAACTATCACAATGATAAGTTTCGCCATGTTTCACCATCAGACAACAAACGTACCCTACGAATATTGATTATACATGCCAGTTAAAAGGGAAGCAATTTTTTATGTAGCGGATAAATTATATAACACTGTAAGTTGGTCTCATGTAAAACAATTTTGCGGTGTATTTGGTTCACAACTATCAATTTATAAAAAATGAACACTGTTTAATGAAACAACTAATACTAACAAATTGATACTGTTTAATGGAATAACTAATAATGTTTAAAAATACACACAACAATTGATATATAAGACTTAGCCTGACGTTGCAACGGTTATTATCCACTGACCTCTCTGCCTAATAACTCACTCTATACTGCCCTCTTGAGAAAGTCGAACAGATGCAGCACGAACCATCTCAATCAGATTATTATCCAAAGCATCAAACTCACCTGAATTTCGCAGGTGATGATACGAAGGCGCCATATAGTTTGCTGCAATTTGAGCCAAGCTCCACTGTGAGAAATTAGCAGCAGTTTGAATTATTTTTGTAGATAAGTCTCTAGACGAATCTAAGCAAGAGACCACAACTTGATAGCATTCTTCATGCAGGTCCTCAATGAGCCAAAACTCAGCAATCCAACACAGCTCTATATATGTTTGAATTTCACGATATTTATCCTCAGCCTCCATATTATCCCACACACAACCGAACGCAGGTACAGGCAACCAATCAGAGTAGAACCAACTAACTAGTTTATTGAGAGTCTCCCAACTTGTAGGGACCTTAATGACCTGTAAATGGCTGCAAGGACAATTACTGTCATTATAATAAAATTATAACCTCGAGATTTTTGGAGACTCTGTGATCAGCCGAATTTGTTCGTATATACAAAATGTACAATAACAGCTAATAATATCATAACCTTGAAAATTTACGGAAGATTTAATGCACATTTAATATTAATTAAAATAATATTCCAAAAAGATATATTTTCTGTTCACTATAAACTAAGAGTTACCTTTCTTGCATTCCTGATTGAAATAAGGCCCGCAAATAATCACAACTTGACTCCACTATAACTTTGTGAACATGTAGATGAGGAACCAAAGTGGAGCAACTACTGCACTTCCAATTTACCAATTGCTTCGTGCTGCTGGCTTCAAAGATGAGATTCCTGAATCCAAAAAAGAGAGAAATCATATCACAAACATAGAACTCGTGCCTAAATCTACATTTTTAGTGTTTATTCGAGGTGGTATATTTGTAATCTCATAGTGAAGCCTGATGGGAATCTTGATATGCTATACCTATCGTAAACAACAATTATCCAACACAACATAAAAAATGCTTAAAGCCATCTATTAGGGAATTGGTACATACGAAAAATTACTTCCAGCTGGCCCAAGAGCAGGACTAAGATCAAAGCGTGGCAAGGGGACACCCCATCTTGGACATCTTCTAGAAAGCATCTGCACCAGAGATTCCAATTTACAATGCCTCGCGAAAATTTTCAACTTCTTAACCAGGCTTTCGTCGGCTTGTAAATATCCCGAGTAAACATATTGTAGCAACTTCAATAATGATTGCTGATCCACGTGAGCTGAAAGATGAACTGATTTCTCTTCAGGAGCTGATTTCGTAGGAGGTAATAATGATGGGCACCTCACAGTGAGAATTACTTCATGAACATGGACAATTTCGTCATTTACAAGAACTAGCTTCAGATCAGAATGCTCTTTCTCACCGAGTGATTTTACAATTCTCTTCCCCAACTTACTGGGGAAACCAAAATGTCCAAAATAGCTAAGGGCGCGTGTGGCATGCCATCTTGAACCATGAGAATAATGGTCTCTGCATATCTCCTCCAGTACCTCAATCAACTGAACTTTAGAAAACTTTTCCAGACTATCAGAGAGAGGAATTTTAGCATCATTGAGATGATGTAGCAACTCAGCAAGAATCCACAAACTAAAAAGCAAAATCATGTCTTCCCCTTCCCACTCTTCTATGCCTGGAATGCAACAACTCTTCTCATTGAACATATGAGGCACCAAATCTGCTCTTTTTATACGAACGGGATTGTTTAACCACCACAAAATGAAGGCCACCACAGTTTTCATCCTTCGGGATTTGATTATGAGATCCCGATATGTGGGTAGAGTACAATAGCATGCCAAACTGATTAAGCTCACCACAATCTGAAGGTTTCCTGGAAGCCCATACTTGTTTCCAGTCAATCCAGCATTTAGGATCTCTAGGAAATATTCAACATAATCCTTGTCATATGATTCGAGTATTTCACATAGTATCGACCTAGCCAAGGGTGTAATATATTTGCAAGGAGAATAAACCATCATAAGAACAGCCCTACTTGCTGATTCACACTCGCTCATGTTTTTTAGTCCTTTTTGAGAAACTTGGCGCAATGTCCCAACTAAGTTGATGAAGGAAAAGCTGTCAAACAGTGGGGAAAAAATCTAAATAAAGGAATAAAGAATAGAATAAGCACCATATAATAACCCACCACAGAAACTACATAATAAGGACTTAGAGCCACAACTGAAGGGGTGTATTTGAAAGAAAAAAAAAAAAACAGGAAGACAACAAGAATTATAGAAAAAAAAAAAGGAAAAAAAAATCCAAACCTGAGCTACAAAAGCACTCTCTGGTGGATAGATGTATTACCATGCACATATTACAAGGACATTAAGTCGAAGCTCATTCCCATGCAGCTTATGGTTGATATTTTCTGCACAAATTGCTACAAGTCCTCCAAGAATATCCCATACATATGGTCTAAGAGAGTAGAAAATTTGCATTATAACTCTTCTGCACAGTAACTATCAGATCATTCAGCGATAATCCATGCTGCATTCGGTGAATTTTGTTATAGTTCTCCAGAAGAAGGTCAAGAAGCAGTCTATCCATGCCAGCTTTCCAAAAGTGTATGTGATTATCACCAGCCCAGCAGATGACTGAAGCCAAACGACATGCCTCCTCCATAACAGATAATTGGCTTTTATCAAATTTCTCAGATTGTGATCCCCAGTTGTCCATTGAATTAATTATAGCTTTGACAAGTGGCTCACGACATATGTTCATCATTCTTATACACCCTCTTCTGCTGAGCTGATGAATTCACGAAGCATAAGAATTCAGACACATAAAATGAAGGTGTTTTACCAATTCAGGGCTTGAAAAAAGTAAACTATCAATTAGGTGCCTGAAAGATTATTCCTATTGATCCAGGTGCTGAAAAATAGAAAACTACCAATCTAGGATCTGAAAGATAGAAACTACCGATCCGGGAGTCACACAGTCTAAGACCATATTGGACATCTTATACTTTCTAGTTATCCAACAATATTTTTATTTATCAAAATTCCAAAAATTTAGAAGATATATTAATTTCAGGTGAGTGGAAAAAACAAAATGAAAGTAGAAATTAAAAAATAATTATCTTTCAGATCCTAGCTTGATAGCTTTAGTAACTTTCAAGCCCTGAATTGACAATATTCCTAAGATTAACAAATCCCCACATTATAAGAGTTCAATTAAGAAAGGCTACCGCTATACATCGAGCAAGTTTAAATGCTTCGATGCGAACTTCATTTGTATTCGAATTGTCCATGCAGTACACCATCATTTTCAGAATTGCTTCTCCATTTTCGAGAAGCTTCTCTGCACCATTGCTACACAAAGCTGGCAAACACAAGTAAGAAGAACAGTTGTGCCCACCACAAAAGCTATATGAACAAAATTAGCTTCATATCATAGGACATTAATTGCAGACAAGAGTGAATACCTATAGAAGAGTACAACTGCAGCACAGCAACTTTTACTGAATTTTCATGTATGAGCTTGACAGCATCCAAAACGTTTAAGAAGTCTGAATCATTCCATGCACAGAATCTAAAGGATGACCATCGCCATAATATTTTACTCAAAACAGATGCCATGTCTTGAAAGTACTCAATCGATTTTTCACCAATACAGAACTGCTTAATATTATGGACAATACAGTCAACTGCTTTTGTTTCGTCCAAAATCTTCAAAACTTCTCTTTCTTGTCTAGGACTTATTTTAGAAAGAATGACATTCATGGCAGTAGCACATAATATTGCAACTTGCAAATTCTGAGAACTTATCAAATCTGCTAAAGGATAGAGTAGATCAAAAACATGAACTCGCAGCATTGTATTTGCCAAAATATTAACCATTTTTACAGTCAAAGTGGAAGCCAGCTTAACAATCGATTGACTTTTAAGTTCTAGTATACTTGTCAGTGCTCTGACCATATCAACAACTGAGTCCTGAAAAAGAGAGAAGATATTTAAGAAAAAGATAATATGATAGATATCACACATATTCTCCTTTAAATGTGCATGAAAGTCAATCCTAAAGAACGGTTTTGATTCAACTTGATGCTAAGTGCATGCTATTAAGATGAGCTGAATACAAGATATCTCATGCACTGATCTACATTTTGCTGTCGCAATGTAAAAACTGCATAATGTGATGATTCAGGCGCTACATCAAACATTATAATCAAACAAGATTGTTGCCGTTAGAAAAACCAGGAGGGACATCAAAGTTAAGAAAGCAACAACATGTAACACCATGGGATTCGCCTGAAGAACTTCTTATGCAGAAGATGGACATTCATTTAGTTTCCAAATTCACGAACCAAGAAATAGAATATTGGTTTCCAGTGCTTTGATTCAACTTTCGAATATCTATATCTAACACCAGACTAGATTTTAGAGAATTGGTGGCAAAATACCAGAAATTTGCATGTTTTCTCACTCCTTTGAGAGTGAAAAATACGAACAATTTAAGAGAGAAATAATAGCAGTACTGATGGCCAACATATTCTAATCTTGGTATTCTATATCAAGACACTCAATACATCGACTCAATGTGGAGAGCCCTCGTCACATAACATCCAGAACATTTTCTAGTTCTATAACTAATTAATTTAATATGTAGGTCATGCAATTTCAAGTTACCCATATGCTGTCTATCAGTATTTGGAATAAGAAAATAATTAAATTCTTAAATGGGCTAGGTATAACAAAGGGAAATATAGAAATCCGGTTAAAAATTAAAGTGAGATGTATATCAGTTAAGATTATGACTTTCTGTGAGTCGGATCGTATGGAGTTCACATACCTTAACAAGTGGGTACTGCAATGTCTCACTAGAGATACACTCGAGGAATGCATCAACTGAACGAAGAACCAGTCTTTGTATCTCAATGTCTGAACACTTCCACTTTCTCCTGTTTTCCCAACTTCTGCAACCACAATCAACAAACAAGCAAGTCCAGACTGTAAAAGAGAGCCAAGTTTCCTGAATAACAGCTTTTTAGGAAGCTAATGCTCGGGAGACTTAAAATGGTGCAAAGTATCTATTGATTCAATTCCCAAATAATCAATTTCTAGCATATATAAACAATTGTCCCATTTAAAGCCACTGCATGTCAAAGCATTTCTACCATTAATGGCATGGATTAGATACCTCTAGAAGAGACAACATAATTTCTATTTTCTACAGAGTCTTTATAAACCTAGAAGTATTCCGTAAAAGAAAAAGGTGTGGTGACTAGTGAGAAGATTACTATAGAGATCAATCAATTAGCTGCACTGAATAAGATCAACAAATGAAAACTCTGTAAATGCAGTCAAACTAATCCATATCATTTTAGCATATCTCCTGATAATGTTGGACTATCTAAAAATTTTAAATTATCAGAAGAAAAGGAGGAAGAATAACAAAAGCTCATATAAGTATCAAAATTTTAATGACTCACAAGCCTAAATCTCATACCAAGTTAACAGCTCCAGATTGACTTTTTACCCTTCAGCACCACAATTTATGCGTAAAAAACCAATAAAGAGGCTATAACTACTTCCTATCTAAAATCCAAGAAGCACAACAAAGATGCAAATGTAAAGATGCCGAAATAACTTTATAGGTTGATGTATTTACCCTAATCCTAAACTTCCAAAAAGAAATCTTAAGCTCCGCACCAATACAATAACATAGCAATACAAATAGAGAAGAAACGATGAAGACTTACAGGCCAATAACGCATAAAACCACACCACAATTAAGAAAGACTCGACTAATTTACAAAAATCGGGAGCCAAAAAAAAGAGGGAAAATATATAATATAGGGATTATGATGTAATGAGGATACCCGAGGTTGAGAGCATGATAAAGGCGTTGATGGAGGGTGAGAACGTGTCCGCTTATGCCTCGGTTGTTGTCCGCCGTGCCGTGCTTTGCCGACGATCGCATTTTATTCAGCTCCACAGTCGGCGATTTCCTAGAACCGGTACTGTTGATAAAATCCAGATAGTCAAATTAAATAGAGTTCCTTTGACTCAAACCGCCATTTGAAACAGTATCAGTTCGCTCTGTCTTGACCCAACTTAGGCCGATTGGTAGCCATGATGTAAATTCTTACAATATTAATGTCTAGACTAATTTAATAAGATGAACTCATACAAAACTGATTGATGGTCAACATTAAAAAGTGAATGTAAAATATTGTAAGTTGATTGGTAGGATATATTAAAAGTGATATAAAATATTAAAAAATAATTAACATATGAAAAATACCAATTTACCCTTCTCCTTCATACCCAATTTGCAATATTTCTTTCCATTTGTAATTAATGAATATTTCTGCAGCATATCCATATAGAGGTGTGAGCATTCGGTAAAAACCGAATCGAATTAACCGAATTTCACACCATAATACACCGAAATCGAACCATGTAAGCCTAAAATCGATTGAAATCGAACCGAATTTTTTCGGTTCGGTTTAATACCGAAAAAACCGAAATTTTAACATTATTGAATTAAACCATTTAATAACACAAAAATTCGGATATATATATAATATATATTAAATATATATTATATATATTATATTAAATAAATAAATATATATATATATATATATAGTAAATATTTCGGTTCGATTCGGTATATTTACCGAAAAAATCGAACCGAAACTGAACACCAATTTTTTTAAAATGCAAAATCGACACCAACCATACCCAAATTTAACCTTCTCCTTCACAAAATTAACCCAAATTTCTGCAGCATATTCATACCCAAATTTCTGCAGCATACCCAAAATTAACCCAAATATTCATACCCAAAATTGCAATTTCATCAAATAAATTTCGATCAAGAGAAGCAAGAATAGCCCAAATACCATTTTTCCTCATCACAATTCAATACAATCTATCATCAAAATTTGCTCCACCATTATCATCAAAAGTGCAGTTATGAAACACCCAAATCTGGAGAAAGAAACTTCCGAGAGAAAGAAACAAAATTTAGAGAAAACCCACACCATGATTTCAATTCTAGAAGATAGAAACACCCAGATCTGGAGAAAGAAACACCCAACAAACTTTAGGATTTCAATTCAGCCCAACTTGAATGGGTAAAAACGACGAAGCCCAAGTTGCAGAATTTCAAGCTTCAAAGATCCGCAATTTTACGACTTACCTTCGGTCACACTCTCACAAATTAGACGGCGGGGTGGCGAAGCCTGCTACTATTGTTGTATCTTCATCGGCGTTTTGAAAGGAATACGTGGCAAGGGGGTAGGTGGAGGACGGGAGGAGCTGGAGGCGGCGAACGGGAGGAGCTGAGGTCGCCGGAAGGGATGAGGCGGAGAACGTCGGAGGAGTTCGCCGGAAGGGAGGCGGCGAAGGTGTTGACGGGTGAAGAGTCCTCGTCAATTTGGTGGTGAATGAGTCTCCGTCAATTTGAGGGTAAAATTGTAATAAATATTACTGTTTGTTTAATTTAAAGGTCACATTATTTTCATAAAGAGGAACATTGTTTGGGCACATAAGTAATAGCGGGTCGACTGATAACTACCGGATCGACATGTTAATTTTATGGGCTACCAATTAATTTTTTATTTTAGTAGGACACCCTTTTTAGGGGTTATAATGGGCTACCAATCGGACCCTTATAGTACTATTTTATAGTGGATTCTTGAGCTGCGAAATCCGAAAGCTGCGTGAGAGCAGTTTTTGGTCCGGTCGGTAAAAAATGAAATCCAATTTAATTTTCACCACATATAAGTTATAATTCTCTTGCAAATCCATTTAAATTTATTTATCCATCCCAAATCCGAATATCAATACCAACCGATGACGAAGTGGATTACCTTTAGTACAACACCACTGTCTATACTGTGAGGTTATGAATTCGAGTCATTATTTTGGCCAATAAAAAAAAATTCATTTTTAAGTACATATTTATATTAAATGAAATTTTATTGTGCACAGTACATTTAGTTCACATTGTCACTTCGACTGTGAGGTCATGAGTTCGAGTCACCATTTTGCCTGATTAAAAAAAAAATTCATTTTATAAGTACATATTTATATTAAATGAAATTTATTGTGCAAAGTAAATTTAGTTCACATTGTCAAAAGCTTGCAGATTATTCAACATAATTATTAACCACTCGTATTGAATCGTGTAACTAATTTTTCATATTAATAATTGCACAATTCAATGTAAACAAATTATATTTTTCAATATAAAAAATTTCGTAATTTTAAAATGCACTATAATACACAGTGCACCTGAATGCATAGAAGTACTAGACAACCATAAAAGAAATCGATTGTTTTCATGCCCCACTTCAAAGTTCAAAAGCGGAGTCCCTTCCAAAAAAAAAAAAGGTTCAAACTTGGAGATTGGGCCCAAGTCAAATAGACTGGAGGACTTTGTGCAGGCCCATTCCAATGCCCACACCAGGCCCGTCAGTTAAATAATAGTATTCCTAATAATTAGTAAATTTAGCCCCAACAATAATTTACTACCAAATAAATTAATTTATTATTTTTGAGAAAAGAAGCGGTTAGCTAAGCACTGAAAAGGGGCTAGGGTTTATAACATAAACCCTCTTTTGCTTCAGCCATTAAGACAAAGAAAGGGCCATATCATTAAAATGTTCACAGGCGGAAAGAGCTTCGTCTCTTCGCCGCCGGCGTTCTCCAACGACGCCAAGCGTCTCCTTGTATGCACCGGCAACACCGTCTCTGTTTACAGCACCTCCACTGGCCTACAGGTTGGTTTATTTATGAATAATTCACTATGTGGCTGCGTTTACTAATCATACAATTGATTGCCGAGTTTTTCTTTGCTAACTTGCACTATATCTTTCTGAATTGCAGACAAATGAGTTGGAAGGACACGAGGCGCAGGTGACGTCGGTGATAGTTGTTCCGGCAAGTAAAGTCTTGAACTATTGCTGGACAGCATCACTCGATGGGAAAATCAAGTACTGGGATTTTGCTGCTCCTGAGTTGATGAAGACTATCGACATTCGGTTCCCTATTCATTCCATGGTGATCTTTTCTATAGTCTCATAATTTCTTTTATTAACTTTTTTAATTTTTCCAACTAAGGCGACGCTCATTTTTCTTTGAGCCTGATAATTGGAATGTTTTTCCTTGGTGGGGGGCACAAAACTTTTGTCATTGCACATTTTAATTAAAAAAAATTTCAGTATATAAACCAAAGTATGCTGCTTTTAGTAATCATTGAGATCATGTTGGTCTTTTTGTTTATTGCGTGTGAGAGTTATAGTCATCATCACATTACAAACAAACCAACCAAGCTTTTAATCCCAAATAATCTGGATAGGCTATGTCATGGTGTGTGGCAAAGTTTTACACTGGTGGTCACATGTGACATGCCTACCGCAATCCTACTCCCCTTTCCTGACTTGGGACAGGCAGGGATAACTGCATGGCAGAGTTTTCATCATCACATTATTAGGAGAAATATTTTTCTTCATGTCTTTTGCTTCAATCATTTGTTGATAGCATAGTTGTTAAAGGTGCGCCGAAGGGGCACGCGGCGCAGGGATTGGCACTTATCCATGGGTGAGGGGGTCTTAAGGGTTGAAACGTTTATTTTTTTAAGTAAAGTAAAGAAAACATGTTTCTAGGGTTCAGAATAGTACATACACGTTTTTATCTATTAGTAGAAGTATAAAACTAGGTTTTTAACTTCTAAGACTAACAAAAAAATTACAGCGGGTCGCTTTCCGTTCCCGCTCATGCTCATTTATTCTTCTACCCTTCTCCCACCCAACCACAACATGTTTTTATGTGATTCTGAACTTCAATCTAATAGTTATTTAAATTCTAATATGTTTATTTAAGTTTATATAGTGTTTCTCTAAATTTAAACTTTCAGCCATAATGTACAAACGGCACTCGCCTAAGGCGCGAGGCTTGCCTCAGGCACTAGGTGCACCCTTGGGCCTTGGTGCGCCTTCCACCGTAAACAACTATGGTTGAAAGACATGCTCTATATGGTTAACTTAATCAGAAATTATGGTTTATATCTGTCTGTTCTTGCTAATTTCAGGTGATTCCGAGTTTATTAAATCAGAAAACTGAAAGCAACGGGAAGCTTCCTGATCTTTTTGCTTATGTCTATTCTGAGGATGTGAAACAAATGGAAGAAAAATCAAATTCTTTCAGTGGACAGATTCAGAAATGTAATCTGACAAAGTCTCGCCTAGTTGGTGGAGTTAAATTGGCTGAGGTACTTGTTAACTAGCTTGTTCGCATGTGATCAAATTTGCTGCTTGAATTGCTATTTTCGTACAGAAACATAGTTGTGGCTCTTATATAAGTAGAAGAAATTTAGTTTTAACTTTATGGTTACAACTTTGTTTAAAATTCTGATTTCCTTGTGATGGCCAATTAAAATTTCATGTTAAGTGCTAATTAAATTGGAGACAATCTATTAATCTTCTCTTCAATCTTCTTACTCCATAATGGTGTTTGTATCAAATACTTCTTAATTTTAACTTTAAGAATAAAAACTGGTTTATTTTGGGATCATTAACAGTCATTGATTTATCAAGGAAAAAGATAGTTGTGTTAAAAGAATTGATATGTTTTCTGTGATTAACATTTTAGGAAAATATATATCATACACCTTTATGGTGTAACTTTTATATTGCCCCATTTCAACTCAAACTTGTCTTTTTAACAGACTCAAAAACCGGGTTCCATAACTGTTAGTCCATCAGGAAAGTACCTTGGGGTGCGTGAAAAGCGAAAGGTACGAATATGGGAAATTCCAGAACAAGATTCTGGGCATGTTGTTTACAAGAAAGTCAGATTGCATCATACAAGGTCAATTACTGCTATGGCTTTTCATCCAACTGAGAGGGTAGTAGCAGCTGGCGATGTTACAGGAAGGATCTTGATATGGAGAGGTGTTGGGCGTCGAACATTTTCTAACAGTAAGTTAGTTAATGGGCTCAACAAGGATGAAGAGGACAGACCAGGAGTGAGGGATGATGATGATGCAGATTCTTGTACCACATGGCATTGGCATTCAGCTCAAGTGAATATGCTTTTCTTTTCTTCAGATGGTGCCTATTTGTACTCAGGTATTTCAAGTAATTATCAATGATGATTCATAAGGTGAAACCAAAAGAAGTGTTTGTAACCCTAGGTGAAATAAGTTGGTGGTTAATGCATGCTGTTCATCTATCTGTCATTCTGTTTGCATCTTTTTAATTTGAAAATGGATCTTCCGACTGCCACCTTTACAAGGTTTTCTAATTTCCCAGGTGGGAGAGAGGGAGTTTTGGTCGTTTGGCAGTTAGATTCTGGAAAGAAAAAATTTCTTCCTCGGATTGGATCTCCACTTCTATATTTTATCAGTTCTCCAGACCCGACGCTATCATCTGTAAGAACTATTAGAAATTTGAGTAGTTATTTTTCGACAAACCGTCCTGCTTCAATTGGATGAGTTCTTAATAGTGAATTTTCAGATATCATGTGCAGATAATCGAATTCAACTGTTTAGAACAACTTCGATGGAGTTCTTGAGGTCCATTTCAGGGATTAAGGTTTGTTATAGAAAATAATTGACCCCAGTAACTGATAAAAACATCTGTTATCTGAGGCTGTTTACATATTTTATCAAATGCTTGCAATGCACAGGTAGTGGCAGGTTCTCATTCGTTATAAGAATTATTGCTGTTTAATTCCGCAACTAGTCTATAAGCTTAGGGAATTATTTTTCTGTATTTCAGCTTCCAAGTTCGCATTTAGCTATGTACGAGGGTTTTGGATCGGATGTTGTCGTCAACCCCACTGCTGGAGTGATTGCAGTACCCGCGGAGAACTACCGAGTTCAATTTTATAGTTTGTTTGATGACCGTGAGATATCAGAGGTGAGCACAATCAGAATTGTCATTAATCAATTCCATTTTGCATTGCATTTTTTTAAACAGTCTCTCGTTCACTTCAAATTATGGATAAATTGTGTTTGGCATGTTCACTTCTATACCTCTGGAAGGGAGTATGGGGCTGCATTCTATATTTCATTATTTATCTTTATTCTCTTGGATGGGGGGGTTAGTTGGTCACAACAGCGAGAGCAACTCCTTCCTTTGTTAGAGTTGGGGATGATTTAGTTATTTTACCTTTACATGATTTTTTTGAATGTCTGGATGTTTGGCACAAGGTTGTCCATTTATTCATATATTTTAGATTGTAATTTCTTGAGTTTATGTTTGCAGGTCCAAATCTGTCATAGAAACCATCACCCGGGTGATGAGATCACGGTAAATAAATTTTCTTTTTATTTGTTCACCAGATGAACTTATGTCTCAACATAGAATATCTAGCTTAACATGCATTGCAATTATATAACTGTAGTTTGATGGTACTAGGTTGTCAAAATTCTTTTAGTCATGGCACTTATAAGAAACAAATCTCAGTCACACCTTTTGATAAATCCCATGCAACTTGTCTTGCATCCCTAGTCAAGACACACTCATGAGGCTGTGGCATGTACTCACATTTGATGGGGTCCATTCACTTTCTCATCTTCATTTTTGCCACAGACAAAATTCTGTTAATCCATGGTTCTTTTGGAACACTTGTCAGTTCTATGTCATATAGCTCTCGTTTGCTGGAGTTTGTTTTTTTCTTTGTTCTTGGTTTATTTTTCCTCTTGGAATGTTTTTCCTTCGGCTGCTTTCCATTCGAAAATCATCAACAGCTATTTTTTCAAGGATTGAAACTCTATAGCATTTACTGACGCTGTCTACGTTAGTTATAAAAAAGGCGAAATGCGTATTTTGCTCCCTCATTTACCCTACTTTATTTTGTACTTTTTTGCTCCTTGTTACTAATGTTGTACGTTTTACCCATGTTCCTTCATTTTCTTTATTGTTTTTTGTAAAGTAAAATATTAAATGTTTAAATCCAAGGGGCGGATGTTAAAAAAATGTAAAGGTGACAAAATGTGTTTTTCCTGACAAAAATAAAAAAATTGACATGTGCTACAGTTTATGTGGGCAGTTTACTGGTTTTATCATTAATGTAATGATTTCATTTTTGTCTCTTTTCCATATCTGGCCATTTGATCCTATATTATAAGTCTGTTTAGACTTTTTTCAATAATTTGATTTATTTGGGTTATTGATGGTCATGAACCGTATAACTTTTTTCCACTCTGATTTAATTCACAAACATAATATTTGCTTAACCAGCCTTTTTTTGGCATACTCTAGCTGCCCTGGATATAGCAAGGATGAATCATTCTCTCATTCCAGAATATTTAAGTTTAATATTGTTTTTGTGTTATATCTTGCAGGTAAAAGTGAATTTGGTTGCTCTTTCTTTAGACGGTTCTACTATGAGCACTGTTGAAACTAGACTCCCTGAAGAAGGAATAGGTAGCCTTGTGACTCTCAAGTTCTGGGAATGTGGCTCTCAGAGCAAACAGTTTAACTTGTCGACTGTCATATACGAGCCACACAGGTTTATCTTCTTCTTAAATGTTTTCTCTTTGTACGCTTCTTCTTAATGTCATCTGATGACTATGACATTGTGGTTTCCATCACCCATAAAAATCTTGCAATTTCATGCTTTCTTCTATACATGAAAACAGGGAGGCTGGGATCTCTTCCATAGCTTTCCGTCCAACCGGTCACATGGTTGTCAGTTCATCAAATGCCGGAGATTTTAAGGTAGGTGCCTTTACTGGCTTACTTTTTGAGTGATTTTTTTCTTCTCTTAATTATGAATTTCCGAACTGGCAGGTATGGGTAAATAGACAGGGGACCCCCCAGAAGAATGTGACACTTAAGAATGTTGGCTGGACATGTCATGCAGTTGGATCATACAAGTATTGCTATTCGACATATTGCCAACATTTCATATGGCTAGAAGATCCCGTGTTCTAATCGTGACTCATATTAGCAATATTCTTTTTGGCAGGAAGAAGCCGATGGCTAGTGCTGCATTTTCTAGCGATGGATCCGTCTTGGCTGTTGCTGCAGAGAAAGTTATCACTCTGTGGGACCCAGATAGGAATACGCTACTGGCTGTAATTGGAGATAGTGTTGAGGTTAGTTTTTGTAGTTATCTATTGCTGAACTGTTATTCACTACGAACTGGGTTTGTCCTCGCTCAAATATATTCTCTCTTCATACTCTTGGTGTACATAACAGTATGTACTGATCGAGCTTGTGTGATTTAACAGCCAATTACAACTCTTTCATTCGTCGGCAAGTCAGAATATCTTGTGTCCACTTCGCGAGGTCCGTACCCACAGTTGACTGTATGGAGTATGTCGAAGCTTTGTGCAACTTGGTCATACAAGCTGGATGCAGAGGGTGAGCATTTGTTTTCTTCAAGGAAATATAATGGTTCTTAACATGTTTTTTTAATTAAATTTCTTCTTGCAATATTTCCAATGATTACAAATTGACTTATTTTGGCCTGTTTCAAGCTGGGTTCTGAGGGTGAACATTTGTTTATTCAAGGAAATATAATGGTTCTTAACATGTGTTTTAATTAAATTTCTTCTTGCAATATTTTAATGCGTACAATTTTTGACTTATTTTGGGCTGTTGGGCAAATTGACATTTTTTATTTGATTTTTGGTTTGCTGTAGACTGTGGTAGTTATTATTGGTAACACATTTTGGTAGGTGCAATTATACTTTTTTTCCTGTCTATGCACACATACAGTAATTTTTTTACTTTCTCATAATCTCTTGAAGCCATCAGCCTGTGACTAAATTTATAGTTTTTCGATTCATGTTATAACCATTAATGTTCTTTCATGACCAGCTATTTCCTGTTCGATGGACAATTCCACATTTGCTGTTCTTGCTCTTTCTAAGCAAGTGGGGTTAGCTGAAACCACATTGCAGGATGCTGAGGGGATAATCTTGCTGTTTAATGCAAAAAACGCAGTTCCATTGTCTACATGGTCTGTGAGCAAGGTAGCTCTTCTTCATACCTTCCTCTTGTATGCATATATGTTGTTTTATTTGTACTAGGTTTTCATATTTTATAGCTTAATGCCTGTGTATGTATAATATAAATGGCTTTAAAACTGTTTTCACTGCACTTGCCTGATACCATATGCTGAAATAATGAATTACTTCTAATATTAAGATTGCTGCAAAACAACAATTTTCACTGCCATTCATTCACCCTTTATTGGTAAACTGTTGTAAGTTATAACCACTAGTATAATTAAAAAACATAATTTTTGTTGTCTAATTTATTTTTTCTTGCTGCAGGCTCAAGGTGGCAAACTGTCTTTTGTCCTGTCAAGCCCTAAGTCTGAAGATGAAATTTCAGAAACAAAAACTGAGGATGAAGTACTTGCTTACATAAATGGTGCTCACGAATATGTTCTTTTCAACCAGCATGGTGAGCCGGAGAGCAAGCTCAGCATTTCTCGTCAGCGAGACTTTAGTAGCCTTGAGGATACAGGTACGATTTCAATTAAAAGCTGCTCTTAAGGCTTGTTTTCAACCTCTAGTCTACAATGTAGAAGCACTTTTATTTTAAGCTTATTTTAAAAATAAGTGCTTCTTGTGTTGTATTATAGATTGAAAACACCCCCTTAGAATCTCTTTAAAACAACATTGGGGAAAAGGTATTCCAGATCCCTGAATTATTACCTCATTCCAATTAAACCCCTAAAAGTATTTTTTGGTGCAAATAAGCCCTTTATTTTTAAATTTTTTGACAAAAGGACACTTCTATTAATTAATTTAACAGAAATGTATTAGTGTGGTTAAATGATAAATTCCCTAATTTTAAGAAAAAAATATAATTAAAATTTTATTTCAAAAATTCATGCCAACATAAAAAAGCATATAAATAAGGAACACTAAATTAAAATATAAAATAAACCAATGCCAAATTCATTGTATACAAATAATAAAATTTATCTTTATTTTGAATTTTATACTTTTATTTAATTTTAAGAAGTAAAAAAGGGTTTATTTGCAGTATCAACGTACATCAAGGTTATATACGCGTTCAATTTTAAATGGTTAATGGGTTTATTTCCCCAAAAGGAAAAAAAAAACAATAATGAGTTACTTGAACCCGAGGTAGTATTATGTACCTTATCCCAACAATAATTTGCTACAATTGAATTAACGTTACTGCATTTTGTTCATGAAACCAGTGATGCCAGATTTTCATGCATACCTATTCAATACATAGTGCAAGTCAAATAATTTGTTTCCTTGCACGTTCACACTTGTATCCTAGTTTTATTAATGTGAAATATTGCTTTTCATTTGTGCAGAAAGATACGGTTATGCATCAATCTACGGAGAGTTGCCAGAATTTAGCTTGAAAATAGATCAGTCTCCATTTCAATCAACGCCATCAGAAAAAACTTGGAAGACGATATTCAGTGGACCATCTCACAGTCTTCCTCCTCTCCCCAAGTTGTGCTCAGAGTTTTTGGAATCATTGCTGGAGAGAAGGGCTGCTGTTGTGGAATAATTGTTTTAAACTTGGTCTCCAATTTTAGCCTTTTTGGATGGTAAATCGTCATCCAAGTGACAAACAACGTCACCCCCTCTTTCTCAGATGAAAGCTACAGCTGTGCTTGTGAAAATGTCCGCTCGTATTTGGTTGGGGAGAAGCATTTCCATTGAGCCTTTATGCCTTTTCCATCTAGTGTATGATAGTTGTATGATGCAACAGATATAGTGTATGCCAATTTGTGCTAAAATTTTGTCTTGATTTTTTATTTATATTACTACCAACTGAAAGTTTAGACTTGACCAAGTCAGTTGACAGGGTTTATTGTAGAGATCAAGGAAAATCCTAATATTTTCTTATTTGAGTGCTTTTTTTTGGTTATTATGGAGAGGTAAAG
Organism: Stenogyne calaminthoides; assembly: GCA_037126765.1. NCBI lineage: Eukaryota > Viridiplantae > Streptophyta > Magnoliopsida > Lamiales > Lamiaceae > Stenogyne > Stenogyne calaminthoides. Next base: position 39,415,532 of record JBBCBC010000004.1, on the reverse strand, counting down.
ATTTCGAGGAACATAATTTTAATAATCTAATTCACGGTGACTCATGGCCATGGGGTGCTTGTTTTCGTAGTTCATTCTTATTTCAGGTTATGTACCGAATTTCACTTCCTGCACATTCCACAAAGAAACAGATAAAGAATAAATGAAATCAACATTTAATGAGATATTTAATGAGATATATGATACTTCACATGTCTTTAATTTTATGTTTCTTGGGCTTGTTAATTATAGCTGTGGGAATATTCATTCCGGCCCAGTTAGTTTTTCAGCCCAGTTGTTATTTGTCTTCAGCCCAACTCCAGCCCGATTCCGCTATTCAAATAAACAGATGCTAGCCGTTCGATTTACTCTATCAATCCAACGGCGAGATCACGTCCCGTACCTTCTGACACTGCTGGCGTCGCGCGAAAGTGCTCAACGGTATATCAGGGAATATTCAGAATGGAGACGGTGTGTTGAGTGTGAGGTAAATCCTCTCGTTTTGATGCTCTAATCCCTCGTCTATCGTTCTTTCTTCTTATCCGCCATTAACGTTCACTTCATAATGCAAATGAGAATTGCCTTGTTTCTTGAGTTTCCTGCGAGCGAGAGAGAGAGAGATTTCTACTATTAACAAATACGTGAGTTTCGCATAAACAACCCATATCTTATCCCTTCCACCAACAATCCTAATCGTGAATAATTCTACAGGTTATCGAGTTATACCCATGGCGGTTATGGAGGTGTTTGGCTTGGAGTTGGTGTTTATTAGCTAGATGTCATAGTTTTCTTAATTTCTACTTGTTATTTTCTGTAATTAAGCTTCCCCCGGCTTATTTTGATAATTGTTTGCAATATACGCTGGAATTTGAGGATCGGGTCATCACAAATGGTATCTAGAGCCAACTCGTTGCTCACTCTGGTGCGATGACAGAAGGCACACGTATGAAGGATCTATTTGGGATTATTAAGAAACATGATGATGTGTTCTTAGAGAATGATGAACGAATGAAGGCAGTAGAGCAGAAAATCGAGAAACTCGAGGACCTGATAATAGGAGTGGTTCAAAACGTGAAGAACATCAGTCACAATATGGACTATTTGATGAAGAAAGCTACTGAGACAGGCCAGGGCTCATCTGATGCAGCTCATGAGGAGAAGAAGGCTGGAAAAGGGCGAGAGGGTATATATACTCCTCCTCCCTTTAAAAACCAGAATCAGGGACAGATGAATCAAAATCATGGTCAGATGAATCTCCAAGCTAACAACCACATGGTAAAACTCAAATTCCCTGAGTTTAATGGTGAAAAACCCCAAAGCTGGATCAGAAAAGCTAACAGGTTCTTCCAAATAATGCCTATGGGTGAAGTAGCTAAGGTGTATCACTCTGGTTGTTATATGATAGATGTAGCAGATGTGTGGTATATGGAATATGTGGAAGGAAGGAAGGGATTGAATGGAGTGAATTTTGTGAAATGCTTATGGGCAAGTTTCCGAGACCTAGAAAAGAAGATGTAGTTATTGAATTCACTAAACTTCAACAATCTGGTGATGTGAACACATACCAAGAGAAGTTTGATGAACTTAAAGCATTGGTTAAGATCAAGAATCCTGATCTTAGTGAGGAATTTCTTACTTTCTATTTTCTAAGAGGTTTAAAAGAGGAATTGAGAATTCCAGTATAGTTATTCAAGCCCACAGAGTATCACAAACCATCAACATTGCTAAGATGCTTGAATCCACACTGGATATTTGGGGCAAGAAAAGCAATTTTGGAGGAACTAAACCAAATTACTCCAATAACTATAAGAAGGATGAGAAGTTTAGTGGAAGCTACAGTCAAAACAAAAAAGAAGAAAAGAAAGAAGGAACTTACTCTAGTTCTTCTTATAAGAGGATCACTGATGCCCAATATCAGAAGAGGAGGGCATTGGGATTGTGCTTTCATTGTGATGAGAACAAGCAATTCAACCTCATTTTGGTTGAGGGAGAAGAAGTAGAGAAAGAAGATGAACATACCAATGGAGAAGAAGTCAATACTGATGAAATTCTGGAAGGAATATCAATTAATGCACACATGGGGAATAAGTCCAAAACTACTCTCAAGGTTATTGACAATGTTGGCAAGAGGAAGTTAAATGTTCTAATTGACAGTGGTAGCACAAGCAACTTTATTGATGCTAGTACTGCCCATGAACTCAACTGTGTGATGGAGGAAGCAGTACCATGGGTAGTAACAGTGGCTGATGGAGGAAGACCACTAGCAAGTTTAGTTGTTCACAATTTAAATGGCAAATGCAGGGTGAACTGTTCACTTCAGACTTGAGAGTACTCAATCTGGGGGGTTGTGATGTCATCTTGGGGCTAATTGGATGTGGGAACACAACCCCATCACATTTGATCTTAATACTAATAAGATCAAGTTACTTAAAGATGAAAAAGAAGTAGTGCTAGAAGGAGACAATTCTTTACAAGAATTGAAGGTGATCACTGCTAGAGGCCTGGATAATTACCTACACAAGACCTCTCATGGCATTCTGGTGCAGCTTTTTTCTGTTAATGCTGATACACAACAAGGGGAAGAGGTGGATGTTCTCATATTGCAAGTTCTGAACCAATATGAAGGGGTGTTTGCTGAACCTATGGGGCTACCACCTAAGAGGAGGATTGAGCATGAGATTAATCTGAAACCAGGCACTCAACCAATTTTTCAAAGGGCTTACAGATATTCCCATTCATTAAAGAATGAGATAGAAAAAATGGTGAAGGAAATGCTCAATCAAGATGTTATTCAGGTTAGCTCAAGTCCTTTTGCTAGTCCTTCTATTTTAGTGAAGAAAAAGGACTTATCATGGAGATTCTGTGTGGATTATAGGAAGCTCAATGATCAAACCATTAAAAACAAATATCCCATGCTTGTGATAGAAGATCTATTAACTGAGTTATATGGATCAAAAATTTTCTCTAAAATTGATTTAAGGCAGGGGTACTTTCAGATTTTGTTGAAAGTGGAGGATAGATATAAATCTGCATTTATTACCCATTGTGGGCTATTTGAGTTCAAGGTGATGCCATTTGGGCTTACTAATGCACTTGCAACCTTCCAAAATATGATGAATGAAGTGTTTTTTGAAGTTATAAGGAAATATGTCCTAGTGTTTTTTGATGACATATTAGTCTATAGCCCTGATATGGAAACACATGCAGTACATTTAGCTGAAGTACTCAAGATCTTAGAAAAACAACAACTGTATGCTAAAAAGAGTAAATGTGCTTTTGGAGTAAGACATGTGGAGTATTTGGGCCATATTATCACTGGTGAAGGGGTGCAAACTGATCCTGGAAAGGTGAAGTGTATGGTGGAATGGCCCATCCCTAAAAACATCAAAGCTTTGAGAGGATTTATGGGGTTAACAGGGTACTACACAAGGTTTATCAAAGGATATGGTGTGGTGGCAAGGCCACTCACTCAACTATTGAAGAAAGATAGTTTTAAATGAAATGATGAAGCTGGAGCAGCTTTTGAAAAACTCAAGAAACTGATGGTGGAGGCACCTGTGCTAGTTATGCCAAATTTTACATAGCCATTCATTCTGGAAACAGATGCAAGTTCTAGTGGAATTGGGGCTGTTCTTATGCAGAAAGGGCAACCTATTGCATTTTTTAGTCAAAGTTTATGCCCAAGGAATCAAGCTCTATCAACATATGAAAAAGAACTTTTAGCTCTCATGAATGCTGTCTCCAAGTGGAGCCATTACTTGAATGGGAGTCAATTCATTATTAGAACAGATCATGCAAGTCTTAAGCATTTGAATGAGCAGAGGTTGAGTAGTATATTACATCAGAAATGGTTAATCAAACTCATGGGTCACAACTACTCAGTGGAGTACAAGAAGGGAAAAGAGAACAAGGCAGAAGATGCACTATCAAGACAATATGAACAAACTATGAGTGAGCAAGAATTTCAGATGGTGACTACTACTGTACAACATCTGTGGATGGAAGAAATTCGATCAAGTTATGAGGGAAATGAGAAAGCTCAGCAACTCATCACTCAAACCATCATCACTCCTGAATTTGATAAGAGATATACAATAAAAGAGGGAATATTGAGATACAAGGGCAGAATCTGGGTGGGAACTACTAATGACATCAAATTAAGGATCTTGGAGGCAATCCACAGTTCTTCAGTAGGAGGACATTCTGGGGTACAAGCTAGCTATCCGAGAAGCAAAAGTCTATTCTACTGGAGTGGAATGAAGAAAGATCGTGCATACTTCATTAGTGTTTGTGATGTGTGTAAGAAATGCAAAACTGAAAGTGTAGCCTACCTTGGGTTACTACAAATATTACAGGTGCCAGAGAAACCATGGAGTCAGATTACCATGGATTTCATTGAGGCATTGTCTAATGCTGAAGGCAAGAGTGTCATTTGGGTCATTGTATATAGAATGACCAAATATAACCACTTTATTGCCTTAAAACACCCATATACGGCTGAGAGCTTGGTTGAGATCTATCTAAACCATATCTACAAGCTACATGGTTTTCCTAAGTCTATAGTCAGTGATAGGGATGTGGTGTTCCAAATCTCTTTTTGGAAATCATTATTCAAGCTTGCAGGGATACAATTACAGATGAGCACAACACATCACCCACAAACTGATGGTCAAAGTGAGAGGGTGAATAAATGTTTGGAGACTTATCTCAAACCTAACAAATGGGTGAAATGGTTGAGCCTTGCAGAGTGGTGGTACAACTCCAACTATCATCAATCTATTCAGATGACACCCTTTGAGGCCTTGTATGGTTACAAACCTACTCAGCTAGGTTTGGGTCCCTATATGCAGGGATGTTTAGCTGAAGCAGGTGATTTACTTATGGAAAGACAGAGAATGATTCAGATTTTGAAGGAAAATTTACATAATGCGATGAACAGGATGAAGAAGTATGCTGATATGCATCGGTCTGAGAGGAAATTTGAGATTGGGGACAATGTTTACTCAAGGATGCAACCTTTACACAATGCCCCGGATCAATTGAGGAAACAAACTAAGCTATCAGTTAAGTATTTTGGGCCGTACATTATATTACAGAAAGTTGGGGAAGTTGCATACAAGCTGGATTTACCTAATGGGTGTCGACTACATCCAGTTTTCCATGTTTCTCAGCTCAAAAAGCAAATCAAGAATAAGTATACTCCACACGCACAATTACCACAAATCAATGAGGAGGGTGAAGCCAACGTCGTACCTGAGGAAGTATTGAGCCGAAGAATGGTGAAGAAACGCAACCGTACAGTTTAGCAACTTCTGGTTAAGTGGAGCAATGGGTTCCCTGAAAATGCTACCTGGGAAGATGCTGATGTGATGCGTACGAGGTTTTCAAATCTACTAACTTGAGGGCAAGCCAAAAGTTGGGGGAAGCATTGTCATGTCTTTAATTTTATGTTCTTGGGCTCGTTAATAATTGTTGTGGGAATATTCATTCCGGCCCAGTTAGTTTTTCAGCCCAACTCCAGCCCGATTCTGCTATTCAAATAAACAGATGCTAGCCGTTCGATTTACGCTATCAATCCAACGGCGAGATCACGTCCCGTACCTTCTGACACTGCAGGCGTCGCGCGAAGGTGCTCAACGGTATATCAGGGAATATTCAGAATGGAGACGGTGTGTTGAGTGTGAGGTAAATACGTGAGTTTCGCATAAACAACCCATATCTTATCCCTTCCACCAACAATCCTAATCGTGAATAATTCTACAGGTTGTCGAGTTATACCCATGGCGGTGCCGGTTATGGAGGTGTTTGGCTTGGAGTTGGTGTTTATTTGCTAGATGTCATTGTTTTCTTAATTTCTACTTGTTATTTTCTGTAATTAAGCTTCCCCCGGCTTATTTTGATAATTGTTTGCAATATACGCTAGAATTTGAGGATTGGGTCATCACACTACACTTATAAATCAATACCACTATACTTATCAATTGATACCATTACACTTATAAATTGAGATTATAACATCAAATGCTATAAATATTAATTTATAAGAGTAGTGATATCAATTTATAAGTGTAATGGTATGAATTTCATACTATGAACAAGTTTTATAGAAGATAGAATATAACCGACCGTGTTAAATCAGAGTTTTGAAATACTAAAAAAAACCTAATTATCAGGGCCTAGGCCCAGCCAGTTCTATTTTGAGGCCCAGTGGGCCAGAGCTAATTTCGGGCCCAGGGTAGTGATTCGGTTTTCCACCAAGTTTGTGGATATGAGAGCGATGAGGACATCACTGGATTAAAGAGAAGACTACCTCCCATATTTCTTCTCAGAAAAATACTGTGCAACCAAAAAAACACATCCTCAATCAATTGTTCAAAGAAAAGGAATCAGTTAGCCTCAAAACCTCCTTTCTGTTGCAGATTTTTTACGCCTTGTCTCATTTCTTCCAGTTTAGATTCTCCAAATGTTGAGTGACAAGTGCTGTTAATGGACTTGATATTCCCTAATTCAACATTTTCCTGAATTATGGCGATTATTTTCCACTCATCCTCCCCAATTTCAAAACAGTCGTCAGAATGCGGGAGAAAAACCTACGGGTTCCTTTCGCAGGTACCGAAATTCCAATCCTTTTCACTCAATTACGCTTTTCCGAAAGTCTTATCTTCTTCAATCCAAACTGCTATTACTCCTAAGGACTCTGTTTTCACTTTGCCTAATTGGAGATCTGGTAGGATAGATCCAAGAGCTAGAGAACTTAGAATAAACGACGCGTTTCTGTATTTAGAACATATGGTAGGAAAAGGGCACAAGCCTGATGTGGCTAGCGCCACACAGCTGTTGTACGATCTTTGCAAAAACAATAAATTAAGAAAAGCCACTAGCGTTATGGAGATGATGGTTAAATCAGGTAGTATTCCGGATGCAGCTTCGTATACTTTTTTGGTGAACCATTTGTGTAGGAGGGGTAATGTAGGGCACGCTATGCAGTTAATTGAAACTATGGAGGAATACGGTTATCCTACTAATACTGTGACGTATAATTCTCTAGTTAGAGGGCTTTGTATGCGTGGGAACTTGAATAAAAGCCTGCAATTTGTGGAGAGATTGATGGAAAAAGGGTTAGCCCCTAATGCGTTTACGTATTCGATCTTGCTTGAGGCTGCTTATAAGGAGAAAGGGGTAGATGAAGCCATGAGGCTTTTGGATGATATAATAGCTAAGGGTGGGAACCCTAATTTAGTGAGTTATAATGTAATATTGACGGGCTTGTGTAAGGAGGATAGAGTTGAGGAAGCTATACAGCTTTTTAGGGATTTACCGGCTAAGGGGTTTAATCCTAACGTTGTGAGCTATAACATTTTGTTGAGGAGTTTGTGCTATGAAGGTCGTTGGGAGGAGGCGAACGAGCTTTTAGCGGAGATGGTTGGTGAGGATCGTGCTCCATCTATAGTTACGTATAATATCTTGATAGGCTCGTTTTCTCTCCATGGTCGAATTGATCAGGCTCGTGAGGTTTTGGAGGAGTTATTTCGGGAGGGACATTTTAGACCTAATGCTGCGAGCTATAACCCGATTATTGAGGTTCTTTGTAAGCAAAAGAAGGTGGATGAGGTTGTTAAGTCTTTAGACCAAATGGTGTCTAGGAATTGTGAACCAAACGAGGGTACTTATAACGCTATTGCTGTGCTCTGCTACGAGGGGATGGTGAAAGAGGCTTTTTCAATTATACAAAGCTTGAGGAATAAACAAGAGTTGTCATTTCATGATTATTATAGAAATGTGGTTTCTAGTTTGTGTAGGAAAGGGAACACGTACCCCGCGTTTCAATTGTTGTACGAGGCCACCTCGTGTGGATTCACTCCCGACTCATATACGTACTCGTCTCTGATTAGAGGGCTGTGTTTGGAGAGAATGTTGGGTGCTGCCATGGATGTTTTTAGGGTTATGGAAGATAATGGGCACCAACCGAATATTGATAACTTCAATGCGCTTGTGCTCGGGTTGTGTAAGTGTCAAAGGACGGATTTGTCCCTAGAGGTGGTGGAGATGATGATCGAGAGGGGGCAAACGCCTAATGAGACTACTTATACTATTTTAGTCGAAGGGATTATTTACGAAGAAGAGAAAGAGCTGGCAGCCGAGCTGTTGAAGGAGCTGCATTCGAGACAGGCGATGAGTCGGAGCACGGTGAAGAGACTCACCATGCAGTATGATCTTGAAGTATCTGCAAATGTTATGTGAATTTAGCCATAATGGGATAACTATTTTGGTGGTTTATTGTTATATTCTTGACATTGCAGAGATACAAAATGATATTTGGTGGTAAATTCAAATTTAGTACTACATTATTTCTTACTGCTCTTCATTCTGTAAAATGTTTTACAAGGATTAGAAATGTTTCAGTGTCATATACTATACACAATTTGGGTTTTTTTTTTTTTTTTTTTTAATTTTAACTTTGTATATTATGGTCTATGACTAGTAGAAATGCTATTGCCATACATGTCTTTCTTTTTCTTTTCTTTTTTGTCATTTGCCATTTTGATTTAACTCACATATTACTTTTGGGTTTTTGGAAGGGTAACAGTTAGAAAAGTGTTATTAGCCAAAAAGTATGTGGAAAATGAAGGACCGGAGGAAAAGGAAGAAATGCATAAATAGGTATAATGCATTAAAAGGCCGAACTATCACCTTTTGTTTAAAAAGATTTCTAAAATATTTTTTATTTTAAAAAGTCTTTAAACTATCAATTTTTGTTTCGAAAAGCCCACTGAAATATATTTTTCTTAGCTAGTTTAATTTTTTCGATAAAATATGACACATCAACTTAATTTTAATGTTATTATTTTCAGATCAATCCCCCACCCCAAAAAAAAGTCTCTAACAAACTGTAAAAAAAAGGACCTTATAAAATAAAAATTATATAATTTAAGGGTTTTTTTAAACAAAAATATAGTTTAGGGGTCTTTCTAAATAAAAATTGATAGTTTAAGAATTTTTTAATATAAAAAATAATTTAGGAACCTTTCGAAATAAAAGATGATAGTTCAGGGGTCTTTGTATGCATTATACTAGCATAAATATATAACGCAAAATATATATTTTCTCTTTTCATTTTCGTAAAATAAAAGAATAGCATTTCCCATGAAACTTGTTCATAGTATGAAATCTATATCATTTCACATATAAATTAATAGCATAACACTTATCAACTGATATCATTACACTTGTAAATTGATATCATAATAAATGCTACGGATATTCATTTATAAATATAGTGATATCAATTGATAAGTATAAAAATATTAATTTCATAGTATGAAAAAGTTTTACAGGAGAATTTGTGAAAATAAAATAACAGAGGAACCTAGTTCTATTTCTATTTCAGAACATTTACAAAATACAAAATGCATCCTTTAATCCGTTATTCCCAAAGAAATAAAATAGCTAGTCTCACTTGTGCTATGCAGACTGCGAACCACAAGGCCATCAATTTACTCCCAACATGACTACTAAGTAGTTCATTAGGCAAAAATAATTATAATGAGTAGGGGTGTGCATCCAATGTTCGATACCAAAATATCAAAAATTAAAATATGTAGTGTTTGAACATTCATATAAAAAAAGCAAGTTACAATTACCTAAAAATGGACTGAATATTACATTTAGTAAATGTAGGAAAAAAATGTGCCATAAAATTCCGAGAACGAGATAGCTAGAAGATACGGTTCTGTTTACGTAATAGAACGAGATTGCCCAACTCCCAGAAAGAACATAGACACGAAATCAGAAGGTGCCGGTAATCTATGAGGAAGAACAATAGTAAATTTTGCCTTCTCTTTCGATTTTCATATTGTTCACAAATGAAAATCGAACAAAAATTTAACTTTAAAACAAAAACTGAGTAAATAAATAATAAATAATCTACTCTGAATAAATAATAAATAATCTACTGTGAAGTAAATTTGTACATTCAAAATGAGCTGACCGTTTTGCTCTGACTACAAATTATTATTGTATGCTAATAATAAGAGACACACTTGCTTGCTTATGATGAGACGAGATATAAAATTGGTAAAATATAGGGTGAACAAGTTTCACGGTAAAACTGGTCAATGAGTATGACTTATATTACTAAAGAGTGTGACTTTGTACTGTAAATGGTGTGACTTTTTACTATAAAGAGGAGTCACTCTCCTGTGCAACACATGAACCAATCCAAATTGGTGCACTCTAAACCCTAACCCCTAAACATTGAATCCTAAATCATATATGAACCATTCGGGTCGGGTGAACCATGAACCACTCGGGCCGGGTTTGGGGTCGGGTTGGGTATTAAAAAAATACATCTAAAACTGAAATTAAAGTTAAAAGAAAACCGAAATTGAAAAAAGAAAAAAAAGTTAAAACTAAAACAAATTAGAAATAGAGCTTTTAAAATTAAATTGCACCAATTTTATTGGTGCATGTGGTGCACATGAGAATTTGCCCTATAAAGAATATTACTCATAAAAATGAAGGATGTGACTTATATTATTGCAGAGGGTATTGTAGTGATAACTGAAGGGTGTGACTTATATTATTAAAAGGTGAGACTTATATTACTAAAGAGTTTGCCTGTAAAAAAAAAATTAATTTTACGATGAACAAGTTTTACAACGTACTAACTCAATATAATTTGGGTATGAAGCTTTAATAATTTGAAATGATAAGTGTTAATTTGTGTTGACGCACCCATTTATCTTATGTATGAGACTGTCTCATAAATATTTTTATAATAATGGTGATATTACTGGCATTGACTGCTCTTAATTTTCAAAATCGGTCAAGACTAAGCAATGGCACTGTATGACTCTTTATTTTTAAATATCTAAATATGCTTGAGACGTATTATAATATTCACAAAGTATAGTGTGAACAAGTTTTACGATTTAACTAATTTAGGAGTGTGATTTATATTATTAAAGAGTGTAACTTTTTACTATAAGGAGTGTGACTTTTTACTATAAAAGATATTACTCATAAAAGTAAATGGTGTGACTTATATTATAGATAAGAGTGTCGTAGTAATAACTGAAAGGTGTGACTTATATTACTATATAGTATGTCTATAAAAAAAAATCAATTTCACGATGAACAAATTTCACAACATCCAACTCCATAATATTTGATCAAACTTTTATAGAAAAAGTTTTTACTAGCGATAAAATCGTATAAAGGGAGATTCAAATATAACTTCTGAGATGTAAACTAATTATCGAATAAATAACGTTATTAATGTTTTAAAAGCTGTATCAAATAACTTACCATTCGAATAATTCCATAACTTGATTTACAACAAAAAATCATTAACATCTTAAAATTTAAGAGATACATATAATCCTACACGATCTTGTAGTCAAGTAGATTAAACAAGACTATGACAATTGCTAAATCATCTAAAAACAGGTGCAATGACATGAACAAGTAAAAAAAATGCTTAATATAAAAGAAGAAAACACACCTATGAAACCTAAGATGTATATACAATCGATGATTTAAAAAAGATGCATACTATTTGGAAAAGAGATTTTGATGAATAAATGGCCCAAACAATGCCTAAATCAACTCAACCTATATATTGATCAAACGGAGGTTTTACCCAAGTCTCTGTCAATTCGGAAGACGAAATTTATAGATATGAATATTCAGAGGCATAAACTCATATAAAACGGCCTCATACATGAGATAGAGTGCATACCAATTCAAATCAATATCCATCCCTTATATGAGACGTCATGCTCAATTTATACTCCGTCTCACTATGAATTCATCTCACGCAAGCGTACCTCAACTATTTTTAAGTTCAGTGATATTCAAACCTGGAGTATTAACTAAAATATATAAAAGTGTTTAATACTTCCTCCGTCTCAAAGTTATTTACCCCTCCCCTCCATAAATTGATGGTGCAGTATTTCATCTCTGTATTAAAATACAAGGATGATAAAATAAACACCTTATGAGCATCTCAAACCAAAATTAAGATCCACCCAAGTGATGTCAAACATGCTTATTGAAACTAAATTTAAAATTTGCACATGCAGACTCTAAAATCAGGTGTAATCAAAGATTCAAAAGTAACAATCCGCAGGAGAGAAAACAGCAAAAACTAAAGAATCTGAAACAAACAAGCCACAAAAAAACTGTTGCATTCATGAAAATTCGAAGGGAACAAGAAATAATTAACTAGTAACATATGTTCTCGACCTAAACGATATAAAGAGTTTGACTTATAACAGAAAGGGAGAACTTGTTGTGATTCTACTTGGATCTCTGTCTCATCTTTCGGCGCTTTCTCTTCAACCTCCTCATGCGCTTCTTCTTCCACTGCAATATTCATTATACTAAATTAATGGTACGTAAACGATTTTTTTTTTTTCATTTTTCAAATATGATCTTAGCTTTTTAATTGCTGATGGTCAGATCTGAACACAAAGATTACAACCTTTCAAGCAAAATGAAATCACAAAATTAACACACTGACATAAAGTAAACATTAAACTCTTCCATTTTAACTGGGAATGACACATATTCAGGTGCATAGTCAGAAAGGTGATTCGAACTGTTATAATCACAAGTAAATAGATCACATACGAGAAAAGTTCACCGCTAACAAACTGATGAATACACAATACGTGCAGGCAAAAACAATATATCCACCATTTTAACGACTAGCGATAGTACCAAATCAGATACTTGATGAAACGGAGAGATACATGAATAACAGTAATTAAAAAAAAAAAAAAAAACGAATCACAGATATCTAAAATTAACAAAATAAATGGAAGTACGAAATCGAAGTCGCTTACCTTAGCCCTCATCTCAGCTCAGCTCAGCTCAACAAATCTCAAATCTAGACGCCTCCTTTTCTCGCTCTAACGAAATGATAAGAAATTCCTTGTTATCAATATATAAGGGGACGGTGAGGCCGAAGCCCTACTTTGAAGCATTCCCACTCTCGGATCCTGGTCATCGGGTCATTTGACCCGAAATCCACCCTCTACAAATGGGCCATGGGCCCATGACTTTTTCTCTCTTTTTATGTGGTTGTGTTTGTTGGGTTTGATGATAGGAAAATTATTATTTAAAAAAAAAGAGTGAGTGAGTGAGTGAGTTTAATTGAGAGATGAAATTAAAAATACTATGAAATTAAAAATACTCCATATAAGATCGAGTTTGATGGAATTTCATTTCTTAAAATCATATATAATATCTTAAAAGTAAAGATTAATAATTTTTTACACAGTAGATTAATACTTAAAGAACGTATAAAAAATATTTTTATTAGAAAAATATAAGCATTATTTATATTCAACCGATGATTATCGAATGTGAAGGTTTTTGGACACAATCACATACACCAATAATTGCAATTAATCTTGTTTTTGGCATCACATTAGAAATAAACTGTGATTTTATTTGAATTGTTTGTGCTAATCTTGGAACCTAATTTACTTTCATTATGAAGATTATCAGAGATAAAAAAAATTATGATGGCTACGGAAAATAGGAGAATTTTTTTATCTATGTCCAAATAATAATGATCATCAGAGATAAAAAAAATTATGATGGCTACGGAAAATAGGAGAATTTTTTTATCTATGTCCAAATAATAATGATCAGAGGCTGAAAAACAATTCATAAAAGTATAATCCTAGTGATTTTAATAAGAGGAAAAATAAATTCTCTAGCAATGAAGAGTAACTTATTAATAAGAGGTTTGTAATCCTCTCATTATTCTCGTCATCCCTTAATATACTACTAATACTAATGGGGAATTTTGTTTGTTGGTGCTTGTCGATTGCTGGTTAATTTTGACGACGTGTGATTTACAGTATATGTCAAATTTCACGTGTCGTATTTTAAGAGAGGTGCATGATTTACTTCTTAAATTCCGATATAATATTGAGTGGATGTCGTGTGCATTTAGATATACTATGCACTCATATAATGTATTTTAATCGGTACTATTTTGTCTTTCCTAAATCTTCATATAATGATCAATTTATATATATGTTATAAAATTAATCAAAATACATTTATTTATAACACTACAGGAAAATAAAGAATTGTCTATGGATTTTACAACATGCCTATGGAATTTCCAACGAAAAAAATTCGTCCTTAAATAGTTAGATTATCTACGACTTGCTTACAAAATTTTCTAATCATATAGACATTTTCATTCTTAAAAATACTTACAAATAATTTATCTACGGAAATGCAATTCATAAGTAAACTTGTTTGTAGGTCATTTCTAAACTACAAATATAATTGCCTAGAGAATTATTTGTGTAGACAATTTGTTTGCCTAGGAAAATTACAAATGTATATGCAGTTTGTTCGTAGCTTATTTGTTTGTCTACAAAAAATTTAAAAAAATTGTAGTCAAGTCATAATCAATCCTCACTATTCAAGTACCAATTAATTTTTGTTGAAAAAAATTCTGTAGCCATTTAAAATTTTAGTAGGCAATTCTTTATTTTATTATAGGATAATCTTATATATTAAAAAGAGAAGCGTACCTCTCCAAATGTTGTCATGTGTCAATTTAAATCTCTCATAATACTGCCATGTGTCAATTTAGACAAAAACTCTTCTGCCATATGTTACATTAATATATCTGACGTGTCATTTGACACCTAACGGATAATAATGTTAAAAAAAAATGCAGAAACGTATCATCTACCGCAGAAAGGAAATGGATTCCGGGCGTATTTTCTTCGATTCGTCTTGCCATAGCAATATGCTGTTCCTCGGTAACCATTAGTATAATTTCATTTTTCATTTTTACTCTACGGTTTTCCTTAGTTCTTATTGTTATAGTGTTAATTAATTACATATGATTCGTATGTATTAACATATGTTGAATGGTTTAAATTCATGAGTTGTGGATTATAATTTCCATATAATTCTGTATACATAACGCGATTGAACAATTTTTAGATTTTATGCACACGATTTCAGTCCGAGTTTTAGTTTTCAATATTGATTAATTATTTCAGTGCGTTCCTCTCCACGCTCGCCTCATGCCATTCTCCTCTCACTTTCGAAGCGCCACCATCTGATAGGTCGATCGTCACTTTCGGAGCGCCGTCACCAGATCGTGAGTGTTTTTTTTTGAGGCACCATCATCCGTGAGCCGCCGCTACAGTGCGTCTTAATCGCGATCCGTGAGCCGCCGCATCTCTGGATGATTGTCGCTTCTTGGATTGCTCATAATCTGATGAATCCACATTTACGGGAATAGGGGTAAATGAAGGTAAGTATTTGTTGTTTTTTTCCTTCCCCTAAATTCCTTACAACATTTTTTTCCCCACTAACATTTTATTGTTCACTTCGCCTTTCTGGCTCACTCTTGATGCTCAATCGCATGTAGTGATGACCCTCAAAAAGTATTACAAGTATTTTCTTCTAAAATTTACCGATGTTTTATTTATATTCACACTATTTTTTCCTTTTCAATCTGTTTTACCTTAAGTTTCCTATTGGATGCGGGAGCCCAACGCCGGAGAACCTGATTTAATTATGTTTCTAATTATTTAGATTTTAAATTTGTGTTTGACTATTAATTTGAATTGTAAATTTGATTGGGAAAGATTATCTTTGCGGATTTGGTTGTCGGTCTTATTCGTTGAAGAAGGCGATGCTCTGTACAGTTGGGAAAGATTGTCTTTGCGAATTTGATATGCAATTTGGTTTGTATTGGGGATTGGGGAAGATGTTTAATCTACTGAAATCGGAGAGATGTTTAACTTGATTCCAATTCAGTCTCATCAAAACAACCATAATCCTTCAGAAAAATGTTGTCTCAGATGAGCAAGAAGCGAAAGGTATGTGCATCACATATGTGTATGTGTAATTATTGGCGTGTGTATATATTTACAATATAAGTGGAAATGCATATGAAATTGAGTTGTTTTTTCCCCTCTTGGAGTTACTGTTGAGAAATTTATAGTTTTGATGGAAGTTCCAAAACAGTTGTAATAGGACCAGTCGAACTTGTTAGTCGACTGATGATATGATAGGAAAACAGCTGAACATGTTAGACAGCTGATGTATTAGATTAGGTCTTTCTTAAGGTGGAACTCAAATGTACAAGTCAAGTCAAGATCAACAGCGAAGATCAGCAACGGAGATCAGTAGCGAAGATCAGTAGCGGAGATCAGTAGCGAAGATCAGTAGTAAAAATCAGCAGCAGAAGATCAGTAGAGAAATTAACAAGACTTTACTTGAAGACCAGAAGACCTACTCTATAAAGACATCAACAGAGTCGATTGGTTGAAGCTAAGACAACCATATCAGTAGACTCAAGGCGACTGATCAGAAGAAGTGGTGATCAGTTCAGTCAAGTCAGCAAAATGATAAGCTTAACTACTTATCAGAAACATACGGTGTAAACCAGACCAGAAGAATGTCAACATAGTTGGACATACAATGACGCCAAATAAGTGTCCTTGTTAGCCAACCAGGGATTGACACGTATGCACAAAGCTGACATTGCAGGATATGGCGTATCAAGTCAAACGACTATAAAGGATAAACACACACACTTTCGGCCATGCCGTCCCTGAAGCACGTCAAATCAATCCTGCAACCTACCAAATATAGCCTGAAATTCAAATTGCTCTCCAACGGCTTTTTGATTTCGAGGTCTATAAATATGAGATTGCTCTTCAGAGTGAAGACACAGAAATTATCATCAAGCTCAAGCCATAAGCAAATTTCCGCACGAAGAACACAAAACTCAAGTTTATTTTATAAGTGTTCATCCCATTAGTTCTTAGCATAGAATTCTTATCCTCTAGCTTTAGGCTACCTCAAAACTAGGATAGAATTCCAGTTGGAACAAATAACAAATCTTACCCAAACCCAAAAGTTAGGTTAAGTTTGTTTAGCAAGATTTCAGACTAGGGTTTCTAGTTCTGATTTCTGGGATCGGTTGAGTGAGAACTCTTGAAACATCTGTTGGTTGTACTGTGTTGGACTAACACAATAAACTAAGTCCAGTTGGTTAAGTTGGTGCCCCTTGTGATAGGGAAGAGTGGACGTAGGACTGATTGTCCGAACCACTATAAAAATCTTGTGTGTATTTACTTGCTCTTAACTGCTTTACACTATTGCACACAACTTGGTTTAAATCTGCATACATATTATGAGTTAGAATCAGTCTGCACCAAGCAACTGATCTGATCAGTTTGACATTTCAGTCATCTGATTGAAAACAAACTTCAGAATCTGATTTGATAAAACTGATTTTTCACACGGGTTAAAACTAGCTTCCGCACATCAGTTAAACTGATAGACACCGAACTGATCTGCCATCAGGTGATCAGTAAGTTGGATATCAGTCCAAACTGATTCACTCCCACTCTGATCAGGCAACCTGCCATCACACCTGATCTTGCACGAAAAGTTTTCAGAAGTCTATTCACCCATCCCCTCTAGACTTCTGCCCTCACGAAACCCGTTCGGGACCTACAGTTACAGTTTGTAGCGAGCGGGCTGTTGTTGAAAGGGAAGGATTCAATGGTGTGTACGCAGATGAGATCCGTGGGAGGGATTTAATGGCGCGCTTTCAAATAATCAATAACATTACGACGAATATGTAACAACAATATATGACGCCATTTGTTTTATTTGGTGTAATTTAATTGCTTGGTATTTGTAGGTTGTGAAGCTCATCAGATAGTTCTTTCAGTGACAAGTATCCAGTTGTAGGAAGCAAAATGCCAGTTCCACAATACTGTTGTTTCGTCCTCTGGCTCCAACAATAAGAGGTTTTCTACTTTATCGTTCTTAATTATAGTTTTTTTGTTTTGATTTCTGAAATTGGCTACTGGTCTTCAACCTTTTATATGAGCTTATGTGCTGGTTGCGTATAAGCAAAAATTATTGATTGATTGCTGGAAGATTTTAGCCAATTTATTTCAAACTGTCTTTTGCCCAGGAGAATGACTATGTTTTACAATTCATCCAACAGTGAGATTATGTCTGCAGTTAATTCTGATATTTCAGTAGAAGAGTTAATAATAGTTTGTTTGGTCATTGATTTATGTTTCTGCATCAGTTCTATTATAGTACAAATTTTTGTAAGCCAATGTTGTGACACTGCAAAATTGGGGATTACATTGACTAAAATACCTGAAATTGATTGCACCAGGGAGTTTTGCACTGTTAGAATTTTCTATTTATAATTGTATAGATCTATTGGCTTGATACTTTGTAGTCTATAATTCTCAATTCGAGTTAGGTAGAGAGATTGGTACAAAAAAGCACGTAGCTGAACACTAAATTTCCACGTTGCTTAACTGCATTATTCGTCCCTTTATCGCATGATTCATTTTTACTCTCTTCTCCATAAATCATCACATGATTAGTTCTTAAAAGTTGGTTTAGTTCAAAGGAGTGTATTGTACGCGTCATATTGTTCTCTTTGAAGAAAGGATTATTGGCGGATAACAGATCGTGGTTTTGATCCACGAGTTAATTGTGATTAATTAGTTTTTAAACTCTGTTATTGCTCATATTAGTTCTCAGTTCAGCATGAACTCAAATTTCCTCTTTAATTAAATAAAATTTTGTGCGAGTTTGCAGATTTTAGAGATGTTTGCCCTTGACAATTTGCAGAGTATTATGATTTTCTTATTATTTTATTATTAATTTTTTAGATTTACTCATTCTTGAATAACTGAGATGAAATATTGGAAAAGGTAAGATAAGATAGAGACTTGCAGGTAATTTTTAAGTAGTATAGGCATAAAACTTTCTTATATAGGCTGATCATATATATCGTTCTTCTCCTTCTTGATTTCTTGCATTGATAATTTTTAAAGGCCATTTTGGCTTTGTTGTGATCGGTCAAAACACTTCAATATCTTACACAACTGGATGAACAGGGGCATTATTAAATTATATACCCTTCCCGCTCGATGGACAAGTGTTCGCCAGCCGAGCATGATATTATGCTCGTTATGATTGGCCAGTCAAAGGAGGCGAGCAGAGGGAGTGAACAAATGGGAGTCAAGCAGAATAAGGGCGTTTTGTTCGCCCCTTAAAGGCGAACAGACGACCCAGATAAATACGTTTGGCCAACTGCAAGTAAAAAGTCAGGTCGTCTATCCAATCCCAGCCACCTTGACAACAAGTAGAAAACTTCATAAGCAGGTAAGTCCAGGTGTCGATCAGGGAGACGAGATAGAAAAATGTGGCGATACCACATAAAGTCTTGCATGCCATGAAGTCACCAGCTCGTGCTTACTAAACCAGCACATGCTTATCAAAATGCTATAAATAGGCCTTGAAAAATCATAAATGAGGTTGACAAATATTTCCCAAAAAACATATATATTCCATTATATCATCCCTCGTGTAAATGATGCCAGTCACAAAGTATGTTGTGCTCGGCTCACTTGTAATACATAAGCTAATATTCCTGGCTTGGTATGCCCCCAGAGGTAGTCAATTTTGACGAACTGGGTCAACAATTACTTGTCATTTACAGTAATTTAGTACACATCATAATTTTGTTTGTAAGTTGTCGTTCAAAACGCCACATCATATTTCCACATAATACGACTTACAACAATTGACATTATAAGGAGGGTGCGTGCAGTGCGAACACACCTGTAACCAATCCAAACACTTTCCAAAAAACCAGGCAGAAAAAAGAAATATAATGCCTCAATCAAGAAATACTAAGACAGAAGGATCAGGACAAAGCCGCCTGCATATTCATGAGGAGGTTCAGCCGCGGCCTTGAGAAAATCCGGCGGTGGAGACTATTAGTCTCGAAGATATAGCCAATGATCCTACTGCTACTATGAAGGCAATCACATTCTTGCTAAAAACGCAGAGAGATAGAGCTGAAAAAGAATTGGCTAAATTGAAAGTCCAGGAGGAAGATGATCGACGCTCACACACTTTAGACAGCAAACAAGTAAAAAAGAAAGCCACCCAGAAGCGGGAGAAAAAGGAAGCAAAAAACTTGTCAGGCGACCAGCCACAAGGGTCCAGATGGTCAGCATTTGAACGATTGAGAGTGGTGGCGAAAGAGCGGATTGGCGATCATAGGCGACAGGATCCAGCAAAGGAACATTGGGCGAACACGATGGCCCATACAGTACCTCATGATCGACCACACCACGAAAGGCCGCATATTCCAGAGAAATCCACTGCAACTAAGCTATCCATCCATCATCGATTGGGTAGCACCGGGCTTACACGAAAGGGGGGACTGTCCCATCGTGAGCATGACCAACCTGGTCCTCACGATGGAACCCAACCCCGTTCTGGTTCAGTTAGTTCCGCGAGATTTGCAGAGATGCAGAAGGCCATAGAAAGTTTGCAGGCCGATCTGGCCGCCACGAAAGGGCTCCCTCGAGCGGGCACAATTCCATGTTCGCCGCTCGCTCCCGCGATCATGGCAGCGGATATACAGGAGAAGGTGGCGAAAAATCTCCACCCATACCTACATTCGACGCTGAATCAGATCCGCATGTCCACCTCAGTAAGTTTTCAGACTATATGATAGCGATGGGCGCCACTGATGCCACTAAATGTCGAACATTTCCCATGACGTTGGGGGACCGAGCACACAGATGGTTTTCAAATCTGCCCGCTGCTTCGATCACCTCATTCACACAGTTAGGACATAAGTTCCAATCCCATTTCTCATCAATGTGTGCTCGCCCAGCGCCAAATCAACGAGCATACGTAGAAAGGTTTGATAAATGCTTGTACGACGGAGCTCCTGTCGAAGAGGATGCTAAAATCCTTACCATTGTGGGTGGTTTGATGTTGAATACAGATATGTGGAAAGCCATGCATCAAGATTGGCCGAACACATATGCCGACTTCCGAGAACGCGCAACCAAAATTATATCTATGCAAGAGCTTCTCGCCCAATCACGTCTAGGACAGGAGGTTGTAACTAAAAGAGTGGTCGCTGGTAAGAGAGTAACAAGTGAAGGGGGTTATAAGCCTCCAGGATCTTTTAAACCTTTTGAAGAAGGAGCAGAGGCGCATGCTCTCCGTAGTGTTTTAGGTGTTTCAACAGAAACAATGTACAGTCATATTAAAGATCGAGATATGTTAGAAAAGCCCCAGAAAATCACAAGAGATAAAAATCGTCTTAATGCTTCTAAGTTCTGTTCATATCATGAATATATCAGACATAATACCGATGAATATCGTGATTTACTTCGTCAACTGTGGAAGCTGTATGAAGAAAACCGCCTTACTCAATTCCTCAAAAAACCGGCGAGCAGAGATTCCCGAGATGAAAAGTCGGGAAACCAAAGGGGAAAATGTAAAGCGGATGAGCTATCTGATAGTGATCAAGAGGAGTTTCACAAGAAATTGGATTTGCCAAAGAAAGGAGCCCCTACAACAAACAGAGGTCGAGAGAGCCAAGAAATTAATATGATTCACCCTGATTATGGGCCAGTGGGTGGATGTAATCAGATCCCGACGTTGTCGAGATACGCGCTATGCAAAGCATACATCAGGTGAACATGGTGAGCACGTCAGCTAGCATACCGCTATCCCATCAAATAATGTTTTCAGATGACGATCTCGACGACATCATCACCCCCCATAATGATTCTCTAACAATTAGTGCTCGACTTATTGGGTTGAAGGTGCATCGACTTTTGGTAGACACCGGGGCATATGTGAACATCTTATTCGTCAACACTCTACGACAGATGGAGAAGCAAGTTGGTGATTTGAGCGGGTATATCGAGCCCTGTGATCACACCATCATGGGTTTCGGGGAGTTTGTAACCCGGCCGTATGGTATGATCAGGTTAGGAGTGGAGTTAGAGTCGACAAATAACCCGGAGATTCGACGAACTAGAATGTTGGATTTTGTAATCGTCGATGCTCCGTCAACTTATAACGGGTTCCTAGGTCGCCCGTTTATTCAGGAATTTAAGGCAGCATGTTCAACTTATTACTATTGTGTTAAATTTCCGAACCTTGAAGGAACGGGCAGCGTTAAGGGCGATCAGAAAAAAAGCTAGAGATTGCTTGTTATCATGCGTGCTAGAAAAATAAAATATCATTGGCATGATGGAACAATCATGGAAAATCGGAGAGGCAAGTCATCAGATAAATACCTCGCCCCAGGCGAACATACCTTCCCGGGCGAGCCAGCCTCCCCGAGCGAGCAAATTCTCCTGGGCGAGCACGCCTCATCAGGCGAGCATGGAACCTGGGACGATTATTCAGGCTCCAGATCTAATGCATATAGACCCACCTAAAGGACATCTGGTGTGCGAATTACCGTATTTAGAACCTCGCATAGGTTTCGACCCTATGGAGGTTGAAAATGAATCTCGGGGGTCGAGCATAGATCCCAGGTGGAAACAAAAGAAAAGACGAGCAACACTAGTTGAGCAGTTAGAATCCGTCCTGGCAGACCCGGCCAGGCCGGATTTAGAAAATTTCATCGGCTCTGAACTTCCAGAACCGTTTCGGACTGAAATGATCTCGTATCTTCGAACAAATTTGGATGTGTTCGCATGGTCGCATGAGGACATGGTTGGCATCGACCCTAAGCATGCATGCCATTACCTCAATATAGACTCTACACAAGTCCCAATCATTCAGAAACGAAGAAAGTTTGGTCCGGAGAAGTACGCAGCTCTGGATACCGAGGTTAGAAAGCTGCTCTACAACAAGCTCATCCAGGAGGTAAAATGCCCAAGATGGCTAGCAAACCTTGTGCTCGTCCAAAAATCGAATGGAACCTGGAGGTTGTGCATAGACTTTACCGATTTAAATAAGGCATGCCCCAAAGATAATTTTCCTGTACCACACATCGACTATTTGGTCGACAGCACTACAGGGCCCAACCTTATCTTATGACGTTCATGGATGCTTTCTCCGGGTACCATCAAATCCCCATGCATCCCGATGATCAGGAAAGTACTTTATTATGCAGTGGAAAAAATATGTATTGTTGGAAACGTATGCCTTTTGGATTAAAGAATGCCGGAGCAACATATCAAAGGCTGGTGAACAAGATGTTCGACGAGCATATTGGGCGAAAACAATCAAAGTGTACATCGACGACATCGTGGTCAAAAGCGAGCATAGAGGAGACCACCTTACTCACTTAGCACAAACGTTCGATATTCTCCGGTCATTCAACATGAAGTTAAACCCGAAGAAATACAGTTTTGGGGTTCACTTAGGTAAATTCCTTGGGCATATGGCCAGTCAGCGAGGAATCAAGGTGAACCCATCAAAATTCAGGCTATGCTCGACATGCAAGCACCGAGAAACATAAAAGAAGTTCAAAAATTAACAGGACGCCTGGCCTCCGTGAACCGGTTTATATCTCGAGCCGAAGATAAATGTAAGCCATTCTTTGATGCACTGAAAAAAGAAAAGTTTATGTGGACAGAACATTGCCAGAGTGCATTTGAATCATTAAAACTCTACCTTGCGGACACTCAAACATTGTCCAAACCTGTCCCAGACGAGCAGCTTTATTTATACCTTGCTGCTTCAGAGCATGCAATCAGTGCTGTGCTCATTCGAGTAGAGGGAACTACACATTTGCCTGTTTATTATGTAAGCCAAGTTCTCAAGGAGGCCGAGCTCCGGTACTCTCCATTGGAGAAACTAGCGTACGCTCTCATTATGAGTGTCCGGAAACTGCGACCTTATTTTTTCGACCATTCAGTCGAAGTGTTAACTACTTTCCCATTGTGTCAAGTTCTTCACCGTCCGAACACGTCAGGCAGGTTGCTCAAGTGGGCAGTGGAGTTAGGCCAATTCGATATTATGTTCACCCCGCGTACAACAATTAAGGGCCAGGCTATTGCTGATTTCATGGTTGAGTTAACATATCTACAGTTGCCCGAGAAAGGTATTGACCAGCCATGGCACATGTACGTAGATGGTTCATCCACAAGTTCAAGAGCTGGAGCAGGCGTGGTTCTCATCAGCCCAACCCGACAAACTTTTACGACAGCCATCCGTTTTGATTTTTCAGCCACCAACAATGAAGCATAATATGAAGCTTTGATTGCTGGGTTACAAATGGCTATGACAATGGGAATCCATAAATTGATGATTTACAGTGATTCCCAGATAATTGTATACCAAGTACTAGGTGAGTACAAAGCCCGGGGCGAACAGATGGTGCAGTACCAACAATTAGCAAAGGAATTGCTTGAACAGTTCGAACAGGTCTACATTGACCCCGTTTGGAAAATTCATTTGCTGATGCTCTTGCATGATTGGCGACGGCGGAAGGTGTGACGAACACAATAGACATTGTGGTCATCACGACCTATTCGCCCTCAGTGCCAAGGCTTGTGGTCGCCCGTATGGAACTCGAACAAGAAACATGGATGACCCCAATTTTAAAGTACCTGCAAAATGGTACCTTACCCAAAAGTAAGGCGCAAGCTTCGCTCCTCAGACTACAAGCTGCTCGGTACACTGTTATAGGCGAGCATTTGTATAAAAGAAAATTTTCTCTTCCATTATTGAAGTGCCTTACTCCCGAAGAAAGTCACATGGTTCTCGAGCGGATTCATGCGGGGGTATGCGGAAACCATACAGGTGGACATGCCTTGGCATACAAAACCATCAGACAGGGGTATTATTGGCCTACACTCAAGAAAGATTCACTCTTTTATGCTCGTGTATGCCACAATTGTCAGGTGTACGCCCCACTTGTTCATAGCCCACCTGAGGAATTGGTATCTGTTTATAGCCCATGGCCATTTGCCAAATGGGGAATCGATCTGATTGGTCCTTTTCCAACGGGCACATCGGGAGTAAAGTACGCTGTGGTCGCTGTTGATTATTATACCAAGTGGGCAGAAGCTGAGGCCATTGTTAAGGCGACCGAACAGAGAATGTGGAATTTTGTTTGGAAAAATAACATTTGTAGATTTGGGCTTCCTCAATCGTTAGTAACAGATAACGACAGACAGTTTGATGGGAGTGAATTTCGGCAGAATTGTGCTCGGTGGGGAATAAAAAAACATTTTTCTACTCCATACTATCCCCAATCAAATGGACAGGTCGAAGCCGTCAATAAAATCATTAAGCATACCCTTAAGGCTAAACTTGATGATTCCAAGGGGGGAGGATGGGCTGAAGAGTTGCCAGAAATCTTATGGGCATATCGTACTACCTTCAGAACATCAACGGCAGAAACCCCCTTTGCCATGACATTCGACACGGAGGCTGTTATCCCAGCAGAGGTGGAAATTTCGAGCCACCGGACTATGTGCTTCGGCGAACACACCAACGATTAGGCACTTGCTTTAAGTACGAATCTATTGGAGGAAAAACGATTAGAGGCCAATTTCAAGAATGCTATGTATAAGCAAAGGTCGGAGAAATTTTATAATTCCAAGGTTCGTACTCACATAGGTTTAAAATTGGCGAGCTCGTTTTAAGGCGAGCAATGGGGGTACAAGGTGGTGTGTTAAGCCGAACCTGGGAAGGACCATTCCGGGTGTCGGAGCGTTTATCGAATGGGGCGTATGATTTGGAAGATTTGAATGGAGCTCCATTGTCCTATTCGTGGAATGCGTCAAATTTGAAACAATATTATCAGTAAGAGGCTAGAATGTAAGCTTGTGTTCGCTTGTGAACAAAGACAAACTGAGCGGCTAATCGCATATGCTCGTTTGGGACGAGCACAACGACCAGAAAAGCCGGACAAGAGGCACAGGACACGGAGATCTAAATCTTACCGAAAGAATGTTTTTCATTTTTATCGAGGCTAGAGATTACGTGTCAGTTCATGGTAAGAATGAGTGGCAACATATTGGGGTACATGTCATTTTCTTAATCAGAAGTGGCAATAGCCGGAACAGGTGTCAACTTGAGGTTGTAAGTTGAGGGGGCCAACATCAACTAGCTATACCAACTTATGCTGAGTATGTTGGTATAAATAGACCTGTCGATAGCCAGAAAAAGACATTGAAAAATAGAAGAGAGATTTTCTATGATATGCTGAGGGAAAAAAACTTTTGATGGAGTTGGCTGGTTTGTTATGCCTCCAGACGTAATTCATAACGTCAATTCAAGGTTCCCACGCCGACTCGGTCCAGTGCTTTTGGCGTTTTGCTTTCTTGCAGCCGAACCACCAGATCCCAAATGGCACGGCAGTACTTTTTGGTCTCGATTTGGAAAAGCCAATCCAAATCGGGAGAAGTATTCTCTTCGGGGCTGAAAGCAGACTCATGAAAGACACACTGGTGCTCACGACGAGCACGAATAGCTCGACAGAGTTATGGTTGCCACATCACATTCTTTACTGCTTATGCAGTAGTAAATCACTAGTCCCCTTCGCATCCCAAAAATCTCCTCCGTAGGGGTGAAGATGTCGAGGCACACGCACTAGGCGACGCCACGGACGATGCTCAGGCATCCGCATATGGCCCGAACAAATAATCGGATGCATAGAAGGGGATAGAATGGTGCGAGCAGAGGCGTATGCCCATACCAGAATAGGAGCGTAATTGCTTCGCCATATGCCAGATTTAAGAAACTGATAATCACAACTTGCCCAGGAGGGGGCGAACCCCCGATCTTCGCTTTGCTTTGCTTGAACGTGTTATTTGAAGAAGAGGAGACAAAGAGCTGACTCGCCTCAAACTTGTCAACATCAGAAGCTCGGACGGGATGTCGGCAGCTCGTGTCCGCTCTAATTCAAAACCAAGGTTTTGAATCGAACAAAACTATTACTAAGCAGTCAGTGATTGTGATAGTTTGAAATTTATAGCCATGTGTAATTGAGGTAGTCTTCTCTAAATGTAAAAAGTTATAATAGTATAGCAACGTGTTGTAAAGCATTTTGTTTGTTAAGTTTTTTAGTTGAAGCCTACAAATGGTCGCACCTAAGCCGGGCAACCCAAACAAAGTTGAATGAGCAGAGCCTTATGTTCACCTGACAAAACAAATCGTACTTACAGATGCCCACAACAAAGCGAGCAATGGGTACGGGGTCGCAACTAAATAAGATGACCCGAGCAGAATAGTGATTGCTGCTAACATAAGACGATCACGAAAGAAAAAGTGGGGTTACACATAAGTTAACCAATCTGGTTGCAGCTAAATAAGACAACCAATCTGATTGCAGCAAAATAAGACAATAAAAAAACCAAAGAAGTCAGGAAAGAGCATAGGCTTTTATCATGTTCGAACATCAGAAGACAAAGGGCATAAATTATGAAACAAAGCAAACGTCACCCATAAATAGGCAAAACCAGCCATCCATAGTCAGCACATAAGAAATTATTCAAGAAGCAATTACAACAAAAATAACAAATTGTTCAGAAGTAAAGGCAAAAATTACACAGAAAATAAGTTAAGGAAATAATTCATTGTTCGGAGTTGGTGGAAGAGATTGGTCGAGCATTTCCTATCTCGCTTGCTCATCAGCATCAGGAGCATCTCTTGATTCATTTGGCTCGTCGACCATTGCACTCTGCTCGCCCTGCACTTGACCACCGTGCTCGCTCTGAACTTCGCCGCCCTGTTCGTCATGAACTTGATCACCTTCCTGTTCGACCTGCTCGCCCTGATGAGGTTGATCTGCAGCATTTCTTACAGTTGCATCACCTTGATCCTCTTCTTCATTAGATACAGGATCCTCAATTTCAATTCCAGCTGGAAGCTTGGAAAAGTCACAGAGATCCTGCAGGTCGCTTAAAGGCAAGTTGTGATCAGGAGGATTATCGACCACGTATTTCTCGAAGGCCATTTTTAGGGGGGCAATTTGGTCGGAAGAGAGTTTGCCTGGTTGTATGAAGAGCGTCTGCAAATGCACAAATATAAGAGTAGTTGGATATTGAATCAACGTACTCTACAATGTGCATTTTTTAGTTCTCCAGGCCCAGGCGAGTGTTGCTTTCTTCGGCGGTAAAGAGCTGTTGAACGAGCAAAACTTTTTCACTTTCTAAGACCTCATTGTCGGTTTTAAGCTTCCGAATTTCAATAGCTTGCTGTGCTTGGGTCTCTTTCGCTCTCCGAAGTTCTTCCCGTTCTTGACGCAACACTTCTCGAGCTTGGAGTAATTCCTCCTTGACTAGTTGTGTCTCCTCTTCTCTCCGACGAATCTCACCTTGGGCTGAATTCATTTCTTCCCGGGCCTTGTTTAATTCCTCTATTTTCTCTCTGAAGCTAGCAGTGAGCAGCATATACTTGGAATTAAGGCTAGCTGTGGCCGAGAAAGCACTCTCCAAAAGCATAAGTGATCGACCATGGTGGATAAGGCCCAATCGCATTTTCTCCAACGCTGATGGGCCATTAATTGCTTCTTCCAGATCGGTCGTCCAGGGCCGGATGGGGGTCTCACAGGCTTTCTGCACATGCTCGGGCAGTTCGGGGATATTGCTCACAGTGGGAGAGCAAAAATAATCCCTCAAGTCTGGCAGTAGACGAGTCCTCTGAGCAATGAACCTGTCAAGCATTCTAGTATTAGGCGAGCAAAATGACCGGAGCGAACACAATATATGAAATGAAAAATGTGAACGGAGGTAGCTGTTCGCCCGAATGGGATCCCATCCTAGGTAAGATCTGTCGTTAGGATCCCAGACTCGAGAACTAGAAGGGGCTCCTGGATCAGTAAACTGCGGTGGGGGTATAGTTATGCTCATCCCGACCGTGTTAGCCTGCTCGATGGGAGAAATTGATGGGGGAATAGCTGTGTTCGGATCCAAGGATGGTTCTTGAGTAACAGTAATGGGTGTGCTCGCTTGGAGAGGAGTAGTCTGCTCTCCTGCTTGTCTCCTAGTCCGTTTTGGCGAAGGGGCTTGTACACTCGGTCCTTGGTCGCCTGATCGGGTAGTCCATTTTTGCTTACTTAGCTCACTGTGGGAAGCTTTGTGTGCTTCCCGTTCGGCTTGAATCCTGGCCATTTCACTAGGTTTTCTCTTTCGAGCCATCTCGGTGTGCTTTCACCATGCTTACTGACAATAATAGTAACGAGGGAGAGCTGTGAAAAGAAAGAGTCTATCTGGGAATGGGGTATAAAAGGCATAATATATGATCAAATAAGAAAGCTCATTTATACCAGTCGGGTTAAGGGCTACCAAATGATGAGGGAGCACTTACAATCCTCCTTTCTTCCTTTGATCCGCAGTATTCAACTTTCTTACTGAGCATTCAGAATAGGGCTCGAGATCGATCTGTCAGATACTGCTGAAATATCTATCTTTTGTTTCTTTATCAGTTGCTGCTTGGAGTCCCGAGATAGATAAAATAAGTTAAAATCAGTCCCCTGAGGAAAGTAAAGCAATAAATTACTTACTCCGACAAATTCCAAAATCAGTGGGAATGTCTAGACGAGCATTTGGTTCACATCCTGAGGCAGGACTTTTCCAATCACCCCCGACGAACCAAAATTTCTCTTTCCAATCCTTGATCTTATTGGGCACATCCTCGATGACTTTACACTTTGTGTTAGCTTGCATGAACAACCATCCATGTTCGCCTTTGGGTCGAGATAAATGGACTAATCGAGTAAGTTCTGCTGCAGTGGGATAGTACACAGGTCTTGTTTTGCCGAACAAAGTTAGAAAACTCATGATCATGTGCCACCCATTCGACATCAACTGTGTAATGGTAATATTCCATTCCACGAGCAAGCGAGTAATTGCCGGGTGTAGGGGGAATCGAAGACCAGCCTCCATGGTGTCTAGATTTACAGCAACACAACCTTCGGGGCTGATCTGCTCGCTCATCAGGACCAGGCGCCCAGAAAAATACGTCCTTTGAAGTTTCATAATTCCGGTGCAATTGACCGAGCATATCTGCATCAATTACACTTGCAATTCTGCTCGCTGGGTACTCATTTACAACTCCTATCCGGTGAGGTTGTTCGGGCCATTTGAGGTCATAACGAGCGCTATACTCGGTGTATGTTGGACTGTGGGGGCGACCAAAAGGAATATCTTGAGTTGAGTCAGCACCGAGCTCAATGTGCTGTTCGCGTGCAAGTGTAATATTCTGTCCGCCCCCAATTCTCCTGCTCGGCTCGTTGGTTCTTTTTAATTGGGATTCACTAACATCACGGTTACCCATAACCCTAAAGTTCATTCAGGATTGGGAGGTTTCTTCATCCGAATCGTCTAAAAAATCATAACGGGCTGATTCTCGGTCTAATTCGTCGATAGCCTCATCGGAATCCGACGAAAGAATAGCAAATGGTTATCGAATTTTCCATCGGGACTTTGATCCCGAGGCATCCGCCGTCGAAGCATTAGCCCCGCCGCGGGTAATCGGGTGATGAGACGAAGAAGAAGACCCCTCATGATTTGACTCTCCAGAAATGAACAGAGAATCGGTAGAATTTGAATGGGTAGACATAATTGGAATTAAAATGAAAAGGGAAGCAGTTACCTGGAAAGAATTTCTCGTCGGAAAAAGTATACTCTTGCCGGAGGTTTTAGAAAGAAGGAGAATAAAGAGAAGCGATCGAAAGAAAGAAGAAAAAATGGTTGAAAGTGGTATTTATGGGGTTTTTCTGTGATAACGGGTTTTCGAAGGTTTAAAAAAATTCGAAAACGACCTTTTATAATTTAAACCTCGAAACCTACAAAACCGAGCCTTTCCATCTTTTCAAGAGACTATCTACTTCGAGAAACGTGTTACAAAAATCGAAGTAATATTTGAGATTCTCTAAGAACATTGGACAGTCGGGCCTACATGATTGACACAAAGTGGCCCGAATGGGGGGTATTGTTGTGATCGGTCAAAGCACTTCAATATCTTACACAGCTGGATGAACAGGGGCATTATTAAATTATATACCCTTCCCGCTCGATGAACAAGTGTTCGCCAGTCGAGCATGATATTATGCTCGTTATGATTGGCCAGTCAAAGGAGGCGAGCAGAGGGAGTGAACAAATGGGAGTCAACTAGAATAAGGGCGTTTTGTTTGCCCCTTAAAGGCGAACAGACGACCCAGATAAATACGTTTGGCCAGCTGCAGGTAAAAAGTCAGGTCGTCTATCCAATCCCAGCCACCTGGACAACAAGTAGAAAACTTCATAAGCAGGTAAATCCAGGTGTCGATCAGGGAGACGAGATAGAAAAATGTGGCGATACCACATAAAGTCTTGCATGCCATGAAGTCACCAGCTCGTTCTTACTAAACCAACACATGCTTATCAAAATGCTATAAATAGGCCTTGAAAAATCATAAATGAGGTTGACAAATATTCCCCAAAAAACACATATATTCCATTATATCATCCCTCGTGTAAATGATGCCAGTCACAAAGTATGTTGTGCTCGGCTCACTTGTAATACATAAGCTAATATCCCTGGCTTGGTATGCCCCCAGAGGTAGTCAATTTTGACGAACTGGGTCAACAATTACTTGTCATTTACAGTAATTTAGTACACATCATAATTTTGTTTGTAAGTTATCATTCAAAACGCCACATCATATTTCCACATAATACGACTTACAACAGGCTTATGTTGAAATCACACATCACGCTTAACCTTGTGGATTTATACATGAAATTTTATCATTATTCTTGGTTGAGGCCTTTAGGAGAGGAGAGAAGCCACTAGTAAGTCAACTCTTTTGTGGGTCATTTATTAGCATTGTTAATCAAGTCATTGTTATATTCTCTAATATTATTAATTTTTTTCAGCGGGGTACACAAAATCCAAATCGCAAAAAATTGGGACCAAAAAGTAGAAATATGATATTGTTAGGCGAGCCTAAGGCTCCTCCATGTCGGGATTATGATGCATGTTGAACAAGTTGAGTTTTACGTTGTTGTTCCTGATAATGATGAATTTTTTTGGATGTTTGTGTTGTCAGAATTTTATTATTGTACTTATGTATTTAGAGCTAATTTGGGTGTGTGCTTTGGCAGTATCTATATGAAATACATATTTAATTTTCTTGAACTTCAACTAATTCTTATTAGCATTCAGTGATAAAAAATTATTGACATTTGTTTGATTACGGTTAAGATAACTTTAAGTTTTTCAGAATATGTAAAGAGTGGTCTCCCATGATTTATGTTTTGTGGCATGCAGTGACAAAAAAATATGGACATTTCTTTGATTGCAGCTGAGTTAGCTTTAAGTTTTTCAGAATATTTGAAGAGGGGGGTCTCCCATGATTTATATTTTATGGCATTCAGCGATAAAAAAATATTGACATTTGTTTGATTGCGGTTGAATTAGCTTTAAGTTTTTCAGAATATTTGAAGAGGAGATCTCCCATGATTTATGTTTTATGTGTTTACGAAACATATTAGAATGATTTGCAACTAATGCTAGGTCTGGACACATAAAAAGGTTTTGGTTTTCATTTATATATAAATGCAAGAATAACTCTGAGACTTTGAAATTTCTTCCAATAGTTGAGATCGATGTGATTAGGTGGTGAATAATTGTATACAATCATTTTGTACAATTTCTTTTATTATGTATATACTTTATAGTTTCTTGAATGATGATCCCTGATTTTATTTTACTCTAGGTTTATGATATAGTTATGGGAATCAATCATTTTATTTTACTCCAGATCTATTTATGCCTTACTTTAATCTCTATGATTGAAATCTAGCAGAATTTCTTCGACGCATTCAACTCCAAGTATTCTAAATGCAATTTAGTTTAAGGGATATGAATAAATGCTCCTTTATATTTAAATATGTATTAGCTTCTAACTTAATGATGTACGTATCTTTGAAATATTTCAATGGTTGACGACGAGTATTCCTGTTGAACATATCCATCCAGGTTGCACATTTTTTTGCAATACCAAGGCCACAATAACACAAGGTATTATGAACTTTTTTTTTTACTTTTAATACCATGAATAAATTTGAAGATACTTTTCTTTATCCATAATTTTAACATTATAATTAAGGAGTTTTATCAATCCAGTGCCTGAAAGATGGTAAATCTATCAATTTAAGGCCTGAAAGATTTTTTCTATCGATTCAAGGCCTGAAAGATAGAAAACTATCAATCCAGGGCCTAAAAAATAGAAACTATCAATTCGAGGCTTATAAATTTTAAGGCCATGTTTGACACTAAACCCTAAATCCTGAACACTAAACCCTAAACCCTAAACGTTGAACCCTAAACCTTGAACCATGTGTTGGGGAATTAATTGTCCGGATCTATTCGGGATGAATATTTAAATACAAATTTAATTCTAACAATTATTACTAGCATGAATTAATCCTATATTAATTCAAATAATAATTCAACAACCAATCATGCATATAAACAGTTCACATAAAACCTACGCATGCAGAATTACTACGGGTTTACGTGAACTAACCTGTTGGAGTGACAACCGTTGAGAAGATGGATCCCGTTCACACGAACACACCAAAAGGTCTTCTCAAGTATTCCCTTGTCCTTGTTCAACAATTCGGTGGTAGGAACTCACGAATAATTTAACAAAAGGAAAAATAAAATTATGTTGCACCACCTTTGTGAATTTCTAATTTTTCCAACACATGGAATTGCACTTGGGGATGAAAAATTCATCCCCTATTTATAATACTAAGGGGGGGACGAAAATTTTGGGTTATTGGGTGATTGGGAAATTACCTTGCTTCTTCCTCAAGATACAATCTTGAATATATCCAATATATTCTATTTTCCAAAATATATCCCAAATAAAATCTTCCTCTCCTTATGTTATGGTATTTTTCGAAAATATCACAACAAATAGCCAAGTGAGAGATTTTTTGAATTTAATGAGATAATCTTGTATTCCAAGAATACTTATTCTCATTCCATAACAAAATTCAAAGAAAATCTTTCTCCCTCTTTTATTCATAACTAGTATTTCTCCCGTGCGATGCACGGTTTGAATTTTAAAAATTCAACCAAAGATGAATTATGATAGGAATTTAAACTAAATTTAGTATGTATATGTACATTTTGAAATATATTGATTTTTTTATTGGTATATATATTTTATGAAATAATATATTTATGAGTATCTCACAATAATAAAATTAAGTAGATAATTTTAAATTAAACACTAAAATCATTACATACATTATATTTTTTTAATGATAATTAAAATTTTATAAAATAAAAAAATCAACTCATATTGTTTAAAAAATTAAAAATATATTTAAAAAAATCATATTTTAAATGTGAATTTTATTTATATATATGCAATATGTATGTCATATTAAAGATCTGTAAAAAATGATTAATTTAAAACATAATATATTAAAAATATATCTATAAAAAAATTAGTATTAAACTTTAAAAGTAAGAGTATAAAGTAAAATATAAAGAATAAAATGAAGAAATTTTATTGGTTGATGTTAAGTCACTCTCTTTTCTAGAGAGTGAAGTACACCCTTTCACCTTAAAGCAAGTGTGACTACACTTGCTTAAATATGCACTTGAAATTTTGACAAACTTCTACTTTTATATATTTATAGATTTTTGAAAAAGATGAAAAATTAGGCAACAATAATTTATTTTATTTTAAACACCTTTTTTCAGTTATTGGACATTATGTTTAGGCTACTTGAGGGGCCTTTAGGAGAATTAAGATTAGACCTTCTAATGGACTTTGAATATCTAATATTGAGCCACAATATTATTCAAGCCCATAAATATTAATTAATCTCACTACATAATTAATATTGCACTATCCATCTTAACACATATTACTGTTAATATGGCTCCCGGTTATTATATCCCGTGTTTAAGATTATCTAGCCCATTAATTAATTCAAGCCACTGAAATAGCTTTCCATTAATTAATATCTTTTGTCCTTGGTCAAGGAACGGTTCAACATTATTATCCATACCGGAAACAAATTCCACTTGCAAGATTTGATATGATAAATCTTATGAACCTCCCAAGGGGGCAAATCAAACGAGCGTATTTCAACGATTCTTAATTCTTAAATAATAAAAGCAATCGCGTGTGACCCGATAATATTGCCCAAGATATAAAGTATTGAATCTCATTGATTCTCTACCCGTCATAAGTCAAAGCAATAATTACTAACCACACACGATCCTATTTAAGGGACGAAGATTAAGAAATAACGAACCACTGAGGTCTAATTCTTCCCGGTTCAATCTTTGAAGAATTTATCCTCCTCAGGTCTGCTTCGATTATCGACCATGCACTAGTGTAATCTCTTGGTCAAGACAAGCCAATCTAAGCCTTACACTTCAACCTTTCACGATGGATTGTTAATTTTCATCTAGGTCGTGAACAACGTGCTTTTTAGTTACTAGGACCGCAATTTAATCTTACGTGATCTCGGTATCACTAAATTAACTACAATGTAACACGTCTTTGTTTATTGAACAATTATGCAATAAATATATGTAACATTCAATGATATTTAAAACATCAGTGATAAATAATTTATTTCAGTAAATAAGACATAAAATTCAGTTTGGTTATACA
This sequence comes from Stenogyne calaminthoides, assembly GCA_037126765.1. Taxonomy (NCBI): domain Eukaryota; kingdom Viridiplantae; phylum Streptophyta; class Magnoliopsida; order Lamiales; family Lamiaceae; genus Stenogyne; species Stenogyne calaminthoides. The sequence goes on along the minus strand of JBBCBC010000004.1, from coordinate 39,380,092 downwards.
AAGTAAAAACATACTTTCCAGTATAACCCCAACAATCTCCCACTTATACTCAAAGTCTGCTTTTAAGTATACTACAACACATCTCGTAGTTCTAATCGTGACATCTAATGTCACCAACACGAACCTAATAATATCTCCCACTTATACTCAAAACAGATTGGCAACGGTCTTGACACCCTTGACACCCATTCCTTCCACATGTCTCTCGAATGTATTCTGAGGCAGACCCTTTGTGAATGGATATGCTAGGTTGTCTTCTGATGTGATCTTTGCCACCTTTATATCTCATCTCTTAACGATTTCTCGTATAAGATGGTATTTTCAAATGTGTTTGTTTGGCCTTGTGGGATCTTGGTTCCCTTGAATTTGCAAATCGCTCAGACATTATTATCAAAGAAATAGTGATTGTCTTTGGGCAAATTTAACTACATCCAAGTCCACTAGGAAGTTCTTGAGCCAAACCGCTTTTTTTTTGCTTCGTAAGCGACTACATATTCGGCTTCCATGGTAGAATCGGCGATGCATTTTTGCTTAACGCTTCTCCATGTCATGGCTCCTCCCCCCATGCAAAACACACTATCGGAGGTAGATTTTCTGGAATCTAAGTCTGATTGGAAATCCGAGTCCGTGTAACCGATGGGGATTAGATCGTCGACCGATAAACTAACATTCTATCCTCGAGTTCTTTTTCGGATACTTGAGATGTTCTTAATCGCGTCGTCCAATGCTCTTTTTTCCCGTTACTTTGATATCTTGCCACCATGCCAACGGAAAGCGGATATCCAATCTCGCACAACAACATTGCATACATAAGGCTTCCGACACCGGTAAGCATAAGGAATGCCTTTCATGTCATCTATCTCTTTTTTGTGTCTTAGGGCACATATCCTTGATAAATGGATTCCATGCCCGAAAGGTACGAAGCCTTTCTTGAATCTGCATCTTTGAATCGCTTCAAGACAGTGTCTATATATGAAGCTTGCGATATGCCTATCATCATTTTCTTGCGATCTCGAGTGATCTTGATCCCAAGGACGTGTCCGGCTTCCCCTAAGTCCTTCATATCAAACTGTTTTGAAAGCCATGCCCTTACGTCTGACAATACCTTTACATCGTCTCCGATGAGCAGAATATCGTATAGTACTAAGAATACCAATGCAGTTCCGACACACTTCTTGTACACACAACTTTCGTATTCATTTTGATCAAACCCATAAGACTTTATTACATGATCAAAACATTGGTTCCAAGCTCTGGATGCTTGTTTGAGTTTGTAAATGGACTTCTTGAGCTTACAAACTAGGTGTTCTTGGCCTTTTTCAATGAAGCCTTGGGGTTGTTGCATATAGATTTCTTCTTCAAGGCTTCCGTTAAGGAAAGCCGTCTTGACATCCATTTGCCAGATTTCAAAGTCGAGATGTGCAGCAATCGACAAGAGAATTGGATGGACTTGAGCATTGCTCTGGTGAAAAGGTTTTCATAGTCGATCCCTTCTTTTCGAGTATAACCTTTTCGCCACAAGCCTTTGCCTTGAAGGTTTCCACCTTCCCGTCCGGTCCTCTTTTCCTCTTGTATACCCACTTGCAGCCCAATGGGTTTGACCCCATTGAAGGGTTCGACTATCTCCCACACTCTGTTATGATACATAGAACCCATTTAAACTTCCATTCTTTGTTTGCCAAGAAACCGTATCCTTGTCTTGGATTGCCTCGTCGTAAGTCCATGGGTCTGATTCATCTTGACCGGGGACTAAGTCCGAGGACTCTCCTATCCCCATGAATCTCTCGGGTTGTCTCACAACCCTCCCACTACGTCGAGGTTCCGGTTGTGTAAGTGTGTCGTTTGGTATGTCATCTTGTATGCATTGACCGAGGTTAGCCCTCTAAGCTCATTTAAGGTAATCTCACTTCTGGGCTTTCTTTCGTTCATTTAATCTTCTTCCAAAAATCTAAAGTGGGTGCTTATTACCACCTTTTGATCTTCGGGACCATAGAACATACACCCTTTTGTTCCTAAAGTATCCTATAAACAACCTTAATTCTGATCGTGGATCTAATTTTTTGGCTTCCTTGTCCAACACGTAGGCCGGACACCCCCAAATTCTCATGTGTCTCAAACTGGGCTTGCGCCCGGTCCACAATTCTTTGGGAGTTTTGGGAACCGACTTGGATGACACCAAGTTCAGAATATAAGTCGCTGTTTCCAAGGCGTGACCCCAGAACGACTTGGGTAGATCCGCATAACTCATAATTGATCTAACCATTTCTAAAAGAGTTTTGTTTCTTAGCTCTGCAACCCCATTTTGTTGAGGGGTTCCGGGTGCAGTTAGCTGGGATACAATCCCTTCATCTGACAAGTAGTTCAAAAACTCATCACTGAGGTACTCGCCTCCACGATCAGATCGTAGAGACTTGATACGCTTTTCCCTATGATTCTCTGCTTGAGCCTTAAATTCTTTGAATTTGTCAAAGGTCTCAGATTTATGCTTCATAAGGAAAATATAGCCGTACCTTGAGTAATCATCAATGAAAGTGACGAAATACTCATAACCTCCTCTTGCTTTGATTGACATTGGACCACATACGTCCGTGTGAACGATTTCTAACGCTTCTTTGGCTCTATTTCCCTTGGCTCCAAATGCCCTCTTGGTCATTTTACCCTCCAAGCAAGATTCACAAGTTAGGATTGGTTCAACTCGGAGAGACTCCAATGAACCATCTTCTACCAACCTTTGAATCCTTTTTGGATTAATATGTCCCAATCTAAGATGCCATAGAAGTGTCTCGTTCACGTCTGATGAACGTTTTCTTTTATCGGAAACAATTGATGTGTTATAGGATGTATTTCGTGAGTGGTGTGCACAGTTAATTGTATAGAGATTATTCAAAAACGTTCCATGACAGATAAATTTATCATAAAGAGAAATGGTAACAACTTTATCAAAAGTAACCGAATATCCATCAAGGTAAAGTTTAGAAACCGAAATTAAATTCTTTCTAAAAGTAGGAACGTAAAGAACATCTCTTAAAATTAAAACTCTGTCTTCAAAAGACAGGTGCACTTCTCCCATTGATTCAGCTGCCACTCTCGTAGCATCGCCCAGTGTGATGTGGATCTCACTCCCACTAAAGTTGCCGCGTCCGCTTGAACCCCTGTAAAGTGAAACAAATATGATCAGTGGATCCCGTATCCACCACCCATAAATGGGAGGCATACGTCGCTAAACAAGTTTCAACAACTAGTGCGTGAGAATTACCTTTCTTTCCATTCCTTTTGGGTTTGGAACAGGCTGACCTCCAATGTCCTTTTTCACCGACGTTAAAATATTTTCCTTTTGGTACCTTCTTGACACCCATCCAGCTAGTTGTTTTTCTCTTACCTTTCTTGGTAATGAGTTTGCTTTGGATCTGACCACTTTCCTTTTCTTGAATCTTGCCTACCACTGGCCTAGATTCTGAGAAAAGACTTTTGGTTACCAATGCTTCGTCTTTCTTTCCCAAATGCTTCTCTATTTTCTCCAAGGCTTCTCGCAGAGTTTCCATAGTAAACATATGATCACTCATCACAAAACTACAGTAAAACCCATCAAAGCACCTTGGAAGAGTTAGCAAAAGAAATTCGATTTGAGCCTCATCATAATACTTAGTACCGAGATAAGCAAGTTTGTCAAAATGGCATTTTACTCTGAGAACATGCTCCCTTACGGGTGTTCCCTCAACCATTTTTAGCCTGACCACGTCGTCATTTTTAAACTGAATGATCATGCGGTCTTTTGTTAAAAACATTTCTTCAAGACTTTGCATAATTTCTGCAGCAGACTCAACACCTTCATGAATGTGTCTCAAATCATCAGACAGTGAAGTCAAGATTACACGTTTCATGGGTTCATTGGCCTGCTCCCAAATATTATACAAGTGTTTGATCCATCAGTAGGCATACGGGGCTTGGGTACATCAAGAACCCAATAATGTTCTTGTGCAGGTAGGACAAAACTCATATTCCGTTTCCAAACAACATAGTTATCACCAGTTAATTGGTGTTCTTTGAGTGTATATAATAGTGGATTAAAAGGTTGCGACATACTGAACTGAAATAAATAACAATTTGAATAAGCACTGTTGTACCCAGCTTACTACCGACGAACAAACAAGTATTTTAATAGGGCTCCGATCAATATGATAACGAAAATGATAAACAATGCACGATTTGATTACCCAGTTCGTCGGTGAAATAGACTACGTCTGGGGGCACCAAGCCAGGATATTTACTGTATTATTTCTGCCTAGGATTCTAAGAGTTCGATCCCTTACAACGTACATTATAAGTAATATTTATAGACACATAACTAGGGTTACAGTCTTAATGGGCTTCCTCTCGTGGACCGACTAGGGTTTCCTTCTTGTTCCGAAAGTCGCGCTTACAGATACACATTCCCCGGTTATATCCCGAGAAATCCGCCTCACTAACTACCCGAATCTTTTCCACATTTATCTTCAACTGAGCTCGGGACTCAGTCGGTCCCGACTTCCAGGTTCTATCAAGTCGCCCCGCGACCTCTTTACCACACTAAGCCGCCTCCGGGACCTCCGCCGCTTCCCGAGCTCCCAGCGACTTACCGAGACTCTGAAGTCGCTTCGTGTCTTGCTCCAGCTGGATGACGTCGGACAACAAACTGACCGTAAGATAGCCCAATTCCCGGCTTCCTTCAAGTCGGGTGATTTCTCCTTACAACAATTGCCCCTCAAGATGAGGTCGCAAGCTTGCTTTGGGATCTTATCTTGAACTGTTGCTTTTTACCGACCTATGGCAAGTCAATCTCGGGATCTGTGCCCGAAGCGCATCGTCATCCTTGGGGAGGCGAATCGTCGCCTCGATTCCTTAAATCGGCAAAGGGTATGACCGATCTGTCATGATGGCTTGGCTGACAAGTGTCGTCATGTGCCACGAGCTCGCCCAACCTGCAGATGTGGTGTCGACCACGCGCTGCCCGTATGACTTTATTTCTTTTGGGGGGGTCTTGACTATATTCATATTACATTTCGACCCCCCTCCTCCTCTATAAAAAGGGCGAGGGTTTTAGGCATAAACCCTTTACCCTCAACCTTCGTGCAGCTGAATCTTCGCTATAGAGTTTTCAGGTGAGCTCCCAAACTTCCGAACGAAGCTGAAACAGGTAACACCTTCACCCTTCTCCAAACCTTCCTATGGCTTTCAATTCACCATCTGCTCCCGTGCCACCTCGATTTCTGGTTTCGTCGTCTTTGGACGACGATGACGTGGCCATAGCTCACCTTCGCCATCATCCCGGCCCTGGCTCCGCCACCCTCAACATGGGGGTATCCTCGTCTACCAGTGCCCCGATTGACAACAGGGCTGAAGGGGGTAACGACGACGATGAGTAATTCCTGGCGGAGTTGGAGAAAATCACTCACCTCCCCGTACTAAATCCCAACCCCCTACACGCCGCTACATCGGAGGAGGCGGCGACAGTGGGTCCCTCCGACCCGGCCCACAGGTATGGGGCCTTTGAATGGGTCTTCGATTACAACTCCTATCACCTTCGAGCTCCATACAAGCGACCTGAGCGCAACTATAGGAAGTCGGTCAAGTTGGACTTTGTGGCCTCTCAGGAAAAGAATCGGTCAGTGTTGTCCGATCAATAAGTGCGCTCCCTTCGTCACTTGTACAAGGTGCCCCGGGATGTGCACTTTTATGGAGCAACCTCCGACGAAAGTGCTGACCAGCCACCGGCCTGGATGATAGTCGTGAACGAACATACCATGGAGGCCGGGATTAGATTCCCGTTGCACCTGACTATTTCACACCTACTCGCGGCCTGGAATCAAAGCCTTACACAAATAACCCCGAACGGCTGGAGTTACATTCTTTCCACCATAATTGTGCTGGGACAGGCCGGGCTATATCGGTTGCCGAACCCTGGAGAAATATCTTTCGTGATGATGCCCATTGCCCAAGCCGGCGGCTACAATGCATTGTGACTTCGCCGGGGCAGGGAGCTCGTGAGTGGGATCCCTAACAAAGTCGATGGTTGGCACAGGAAGTGGTGGTTCGTTGGAGGGGCGTGGGAGTCCGTGGACCGTTCAAGCACTCTGCCCATACATGTCTCGACCAATTATGTGAACCGAGTAGAACATGGTAAATCCCATGCTCTTGGTTCCGAAGTCATACTGATCTAATTCTCGTTTTCTTTTGCAGTGTTCCAGCCTCAAAAATCCGACCTGTATTGGGATTTCTTGGAGGCCTTCAATCTAGTCCGTGATACCCCTCCGAGCTGCCGGGATGTCAACGCCCTGAACTCTGAGCTCGACCGTCTCAAGGCGGCTTATACACGTACCCGCGTCATCTGAAGATCCCTTGTAAGTATCCTCGCCGCGTGCTTATCAACTTTTCGTTGTTGACCTGCTTGACCGACTGCAATTTCATTGTCTTTGCAGACCCCAATATCCCCATTTACCGACGCCAGCCCCCTGCGAACATTATGGCCTCCCGCAAGAAATCCGTTCTTAAGCAGATGAGGCGAGTGGTGACTTTTGAGGCCGCTCCTTCGGAATTGACCCCCGTGGAGGCCGCTCCTCCAAGTTCGGACCCCGCCGGCTCCTCCGCCGCTGACAAGGGTAAGAGGAAAGCTGCGGATCCGACTCCGCCCGCTTCTGAGCCTGCTCGGAAGAAAGTGAGGGAGGAAATCATGACCTACAATCGGCCGGAAATCAATAGAAATTTGGGCCCGGTCGACAAGTCCGGGCCTCGTGTCACTGCTACATCAACCCCCGCCGTCGCCACCACCCGCCTCAGGATCGCACTCCCCTCCTGCCTCGGCCTAGAGAAGAGGTCGCCACGAAGATGATGACTCCTATCTAGGCTGGGATGCGGTCCGGGTGGATGAGTAAGTCCTCGTTCTATTCTTCCAAATCCTTTTTTACCCTTTATTTATCTGACGATTTATCCTCTTTTTCAGCCCCGACTACGAGCCAGCCGAGTTTTCTGCAGAGGTGGTTAGCTTCCTCTGGTGCTCGCCGTTCTAATTGGACGAGATCCCTGAGAAGTGGCCCGGTTACCTCTCCCGCAGCCTGCGGAATCTCCCCCGGGGGTGGACTCGTACTGATCATGCCAACGCACATTGCCAGAAGGTGACGGGCAACTTGTACTCGGCCATGGTTCATTCCCAAAAGGCGGCCTTGTTCCTAGAGAAATCTAGTGCCCAGCTGGAGACCGAGATCAGGCACCTCCTGGAGTCGCGAGCCCGGGTTGCTGATCAAGCCAAGTCGATTCTGGCGGCGGCCGAGGCACAGAAGGGCCTGGAGAGATCCAAATCAGAGAACCTTATGCGGATCTCCACTCTTGAAGGTCATTTGGCTGAAGCCGAGGGTGGGTTGGCCGCCGAGAGATTGAGGTCGGTTCGTGCGGAAGGGCAGCAGGTTGAGGTGGAGGCCGCTCTGGAGGCCGAGAAGTTAAAGATGGCCCGGGCGGAGGGGAAAGTGGCCGAGGTGGAGGCCGACCTGGTCGGGGTGAAGACGGAGCTGGTCAACCTGAATGGGGAGCTGGATACCAGGGAGGCCCAATTTAAGGAAGCTGAGGAGGTGAACGCCAACTTTGCGTTCGTGATGGCATTCACGGGTGCCATCCGGATCTGCCATAAGGAGAATCCCTCAGGCAACCTCAGCGGGCTTGTCGCTGAGCTCACATCATATGTTCGCGACAACCCCCTGGCTCCCGATGTCCTGCTGGAGATCAAGGACCTGGAGGACATGAGAATCAATCTTTCTTTCTTCCCTGATCCCAGTCGGCTCGTGCACCCCCTCCCAGATCCTGAGGAGGTTGACCCCTCTGCTGTTATATCTTCTGAACCCCGCGTGGAGGAGGTGCCGGGCTTGGAAGTCGCTCCCTCCTCAGTTGTCGTTCCCTCCGAGCCTATTGTGGAGGAGGTGCCGAGCTCGGAGGTGGTTCCCCCAGCAGTCGACATGCCATCTTAGCCTGTTGGGGAGAAGGTGTCGAGCTCGGAGAGGTTGATCCGCCGGCACTTACACAGCAGGACCCTCCTTTCGGGACGGTCAAAATCCCATCCTCAACTGCCCCTGCGGAGAAGGATTGAAGATGCCGCCCTACCGATCACTTTTTATTTTTCTTTTATCATTGTATCGGTCTTCGGGCCTTGATTTGTAATGCGCGACCTCCTGACCTTCAGGTCCTTTATCAATGAAAGAAGTTATTTTGTTTTCTGTCTGATGTTTGGTGTTTCTGATTATAAAATAAAACTCCCATATTTCATTCCCCCCAAGTCGAGGTCGCCAGCTCGCCTTGGGGCCTTGACTTGAACTCATATTTCTTATCGACTTCTGGCAGGTCGGACTCGGGAAGTGTGTCTACGACGACATCTCATCCTCGGGGAGGTGAACCGTTGCCTCGATTCTCCAAATCGGCGTGACGTGTGACAGATCCGCAATGATGGCCTGGGTATTTGGTGATGCCGGGCACCATAATTTAGACCAATCTGAAGTCGCGTACTGCCCACGTGCTGCACGTGCACCGCCGATTTCCTTATGGGGCCCTCGAGAGTTGGAATTTGCAACCTAATCCCCGCCTCTCATCTATAAATAGGGCGGGACTTTAGGTGGGTAATGCGCATTATCCCCCTCTGATCTCCTCATATATCATCCTCAAACTTGGTATGGGCAACTCCGACGAACTTTCCACTTTGAAGTACCCTCCGACGATGGGCTTCTCCTGCTCAGTACTTCTGGCTTTCGTCACTCGGTCCGTCCCTAAGTTCCCCCCATTTCTGAAGTTACCGTCATCGGAGGATGACCATACGGCCATTACCAAGCTTTGCTACCACCCGGGCGGCGGACCTGCCGCCGCCGTGATGGAGGTGCCCCGGGCCCTCTGTGCTTTGGGTGCCGATCATGATGACGGGATTAGCGGTAATGGCCATCTTCCGACATGTAGGGATTTTGTATTGTATATGCGAATCCGATCAAGCCAAAATGCCCTTCACACTCCCTTGAATTTTTTGCACCACATGTATGACATTCGTGTTCCTTTAACGCGAGAAGTCCCATTGCGGCATCTGACACTTCTTGGATGTTTTTAAAACATCATTTTCTGATAGTTTTGTAGCATCTTCCTCAGCGACCTTCGCGTTCGAGGGCCGCTACCCAAGTAGCAATGTAGTACAGACCAAGTCGCTAACTCGAGTAGCTCCATAGTATGGAACAAGTCGCTAGCTCGAGTAGCCCTGTAGTATAGACCAAGTCGCTAGCTCGATTTCGAAAAATGTATTGTATTGGAATGCTCTTTTTACCGACCTCTGGGTCTATTGTAATGGGGTTCTCCCCGACCTCCGGGTCTTTATTAATGAAATTCTCCTCTTTAATTCCTTTTTGTGTTGACTTGATTTCCTTATGCGACTTTTGCTTAGTCCTTGTCGTCTTATTTTCTACGCGACTTTTTTCTCGGACATTTGCGTAGTCGTCTTACAAAGTCGGGGGATGAACGCACCTCTAGGGTGGAGATCTCATCTCCAATATCTCTAAAGTCACACCTCGGGTTCTCACGTTATTAGTCATGTCTTTCATGCGACCTGCATGTTATCGATCATATGTTTTTCGTGCGACCCGCTTGGTTTCTACACATGGAATTTTTTCTTTTAAACATGATAGAGAATTAATGTTACCAACAATATTTGTTTACAACGATGTGATTAGTACAAAGGTGTAAATCTATTGATAATACTTCTTCAGATGAATTGCATTCCATGGGTATTGGGCCTTGGTCCCATTTGCTTTCTCGAGCTCGTATGCCCTTTTTGGTAGGACTCTCGATATCCAGAATGGGCCCTCCCAGTTCGGACCGATGGCACCTTTTGAGTCTCCGAGTATATTTTTCAGCACCAGGTCTCCGACCTTGAAGCGTTGAAGCTTCACCTTAGAGTTGTAATATCTCTCAGACCTCTGCTTGTATCTGGCATTTTTCATGTTAGCCTCCAGTCGCTTTTCTTCGAGTAAGTCAAGGTTCCTTTCTAGGGCCTCATCATTATGGTCAAAAGCGACCTGGCTGGTTTGGAAGGTTGGGAAGTCGACTTTCGCAGGCACAACTGCCTCAGTTCCGAAAGTTAGCGAGTAAGGGGTTTCGCCCACGAATTCTGCGGTCGTCGATTACAGTATGACCACAAAGACATCGAGGAGCTCGCTAGCCCATTTCCCTTTTCCCCCTCGATCTTGGCCTTGAGCGTGTGCTTTATGATTTTGTTCACGGCCTCGACCTGACCGTTTGATTGAGGGTGGTATGGGGTAGAGAACAACTTCGTGATCTTCCACTTTTTGAAGAAGGCGTCGATCTTAATACCATCGAACTGCTTTCCATTGTCTGATATGATCACCTGAGGTAGCCCGAACCTATAGATAATGTTTCGTCATATGAACCTGATGACATGATCTTGGTCTATGGTCGCCAATGCCTCAGGCTCGGCCCATTTTATGAAGTAATCCACCGCCACCAAGGCATACTTGACTGATCCTGGGGCCGTTGGGAGTGGCCCAATGATGTCTATCCCCCACTTTGCAAAGGGACAAGGGCTGAGGATGCTTGTGAGCTCTTCTGGTGCGATCTTGATGGAGGGAGCAAAGATCTGACATTTGTGGCATTTGCGGGCGAAAACGATGGCATCGACCCTTAAGGTTGGCCAAAAATATCCCTGCCTTGCGGTCTTGTGGGCCAGTGACTCCCCCCCAGTGTGGTTTCCGCATGCCCCATCGTGTATTTATTGAAGAATAGTTTGATCTTGTTCAGGCGTAATACATCGAAGTAGGGGCATGCCGAAGCCTCGCTTGTATAACTCCCCGCCGATCATTGTGTATCGTGCGGCCCGAATCGCAACTAAGAGCACAGACGCGACGGGTGGCGAGGAGGCGGCTTTTGTCGATACTCCATGATGGGTGTTATCCAGTTCGACACCGGGGTTTCTAGTGTTATCACAGCTGCTTGCGCGGTGGATGGGTTGGGAAGTGTCGTTATGGTGACCTCTTTCATGTCTGGTGATCCTTCGAGGTCACCAGCCGTGCCAGAGCATCAGCTCGTGAGTTTTGCTCTCTCGGTATCAACTTGACATGGATCTGTGCGAACTTCAGGCACAATGTTTTTACAATTTCCTGATAGGCTGCCATCCTATCGTCCCTAGCCTCGTACTCCCCCGACACTTGGTAGGCCACGAAATGAGCTCAGTCGATGGACTGTCGCAATCTTCGACGCGCCCATGGCGATTGCCATTTTTTAAGTCAAATGGCGCCTCCGTATTCGCCTCATTATTCGTTGCGGGAAAATCAAAGGTAATGGAGTTCTGGAATGAGATCCCCTCAAGACTCATTAAGACTAGGCCGGCCCCCGACTTGTGAGAGGTCACCGACCCATCTACGAACAGATCCCACGGTAAACCGCTCGAGTTTTCCGCTTCAGAAGGGAATGTAAGTTCCACTAAGAAATCGGTCAGAGCCTGGGCCTTAACTGCAGGTCGTGGCGCATAAGTCACACCATATTGCCCGACCTCAATGGCCCATTTGAGACATCGGCCTGAAGTGTCTGGTCGGTGGAGCACATTCCGCAGTGGCAGGGAAGTGAGAACCTCGACCTGGTGATCGAAAAAGTAAGGCCTCAGTTTCCTCACACTCATGACTAATGCGTATGCCAGCTTCTCTAGCGATGGGTAGCGTTGCTCCGTCTCGTTCAACGTCTGGCTCACAAAATAAATGGGCAGGTGGATCTAGCCCTCAGCTCGGACCAGCACTGCGCTTAAAGCGGTCTCCGAGGCCGCGAGGTACAAGAACAACTTCTCTCCCGGGACGGGTTTGGACAAGACGCTCACATCTGCCAGGTAGGTTTTGATTTTTTCAAAAGCATCCTGGCTCTCGGGTGTCCATTCAAACTTTGCTTTCTTACTGATCGTGTCGAACATCGGCTTACATTTGTCCCCCATCCGGGAGATGAACCTGCTTAGTGCTGCCAGGCATCCTGTGAGTCTCTGAACCACTTTCACATTTCGGGGTGCCCCCATATCCAATATGGACTTGACCTTCCCTGGATTCACCTCGATCCCTCACTTACTGACTAGATGTCCCAAGAACTTCCCCGACTCCACTCCGAAGTTACACTTCTTGGGGTTGAGTCTCATATTGAACTTCCTGAGGATATCGAAGGTCTGTGCGAGGTGAGATAAGTGATCCTCCATTTTCAGGCTTTTGACGACAATATCATCGACATACACTTCTACCGACTTCCTGATCTGATCGGCGAACATATGATTGACAAGCCTCTGGTAGGTTGCCCCTGCGTTCTTCAGACCGAACGACATTCTCTTCCAGCAATATAGATTTTTCTCGGTCAGAAAGGAGGTGTGTTGTCGATCTGGTTCGTGCATGACTATCTGGTGATAACCCGCAAAAGCGTCCATGAACTACATCATCTCGTGTCCGGCCGTGTTATCTATCAGGTGATCGATGTGCGGCATGGGAAAATAATCTTTTGGACATGCCTCGTTCAGGTCGGTGAAGTCTATACATAACCCGCCAGGTTCCATTGGATTTTTTCACCAATAATGCGTTGGCCACCCATTGTGGCTGGTCGGCCTTGTTGTAATTGGTTTTTATCTACTCAGTTAAACAATAATTATTATGAAATACGTATGCTAAAGGCAATCGAATCAGGAAAAGAGACAAAGAAGTTGGTGACCCGGTTCGTCTTTGGAATCAGACTACGTCCGGGGGCATCCAAGCCAGGGAGAGGATGTATGTATATACCTAGAAGTCTAAGTTGTTCGACCTTTTACAGAGGTGGCCGTGGTGGCCTATTTATACTATGACTCCCACCCTTTGGGTGGGAATTTACATAAGGAATAATGCCCATGAAAGGGCTATAATATCGGGAACCATTAATCTCGCCTTGACAGGCCAGAAATCGTCCATCTTTGGCGTGCACCAATCATGGAGCGGATGTGGAGGGCGGATTAGTGGCGTGTTGGGGGCTGTCATTGACCACGTGAACTGTATAGTTATGGCTGGTGCAGGTCGCTCCCGACTTGAGGATATAAAGCGGAAATCGCATCGCGACTTCCCGAACTGTCTACTACCCGAGTTGCCGACCTTTGCGACTTGAAGGTTTGGTCTTGTGGGAATTACGTGGGCTGATCCCTTGGTCCCCCTGCCAAGGTTTCTTCATGCAGTCTTTGTTGGATTGTTTATGATCCTTCGTGCCCAGGTGGGAGGTCGGGTTTATCCATGCTACAACAATTGCCCCTCAAGTTGAGGTCTTTTGTTCCGAGAAAGGACCTTGGCTTGACACATGGACTAAATCGACTCGCGACCATCCGACCTGGAAAGTCTCCTATGAGCGGCTTACTATCCTCGGGCAGGTGAAAAGTCACCTCGATAATACGAATCGTCGCATCAGACTTCCCTCGATCTCAGGGATTCGAAATGATATCGTGCCAGGATGATGACGTAAAGTGCTGCCATTTCATCCAATGAGATGCCGTAGTGGATTTCACGCGAGCCCCTCGCGTCTTTTTGTTGCTAGGGGGCCAAAGTTTTGGCCCCTCCTCCTTTTCGATAAATAGGCGGGGAATTAGGTTTTGAAAACCTTATTTCCTGCGACTGTCTTGCGAAAGAATTTCCTCAAGATACTCTTCCTGGTTCTTTCTCCCTTCCACCGGAAACGCATTCTCATGTCCCTGAAGCGGAATTAATCACAGGTAAGCACTTTGGTGCCCTTCTTCGAATATATGGATTATAGCGTTTCCAAATCCCTTTTTGCCTCTCAGCCCATGGTGGCTTCCTACACTTCTGAGGATGACATCCCTATTGCCCTGCGTCGCCTCCAATTTTCCGGCTCCGCCACCGGGCATGTGGGTGAAAGTTCATTGGCTAAGGTTATGGGCGACCGCCGGGAAGACGATGCCAATGATGAACCGGTGGATGACCAATTTTTGGAAGAATTGGCCAAAATTACCCATCTTCCCCCGTTGGATGTTAATCTCCTTCATCCCGTCCCACGGGAATGGTCGTCAACGGCGGGTCCTTCTGCCTCGGTTCTGGATTATGGGGCTTATGAACGAGTCTTCAATTATGATCTGTATTGTAACCAAGCTCCGTACAAGCGACCTGACCGGGCATACTCTCAATTCGCGACGTCCGATAAAAGATACCGATCTGTGCTCTCCGATCAGTATGTGTGGAGACTTCGTCGTATGTACAAGGTGCCCCGGGATGTGCATTTTTATGGGCCGACCCCGGACGAAAGCGCCGATCAGCCTCCTCCCGGAATGATTGCTGTGAATGAGTCTTCCATGTCGGTCGGTATTTGATTTCCATTGCACCCGCCCATTTCCCATCTACTGGCGGTCTGGAATGTGAGCCTCACGCAGATCACCCCCAATGGGTGGAGTTACATCATCTCCACCATGGTCGTTTTGGGGCAGGCCGGGTTGAAAAGACTGCCTAATCCCGGAGAGGTATCTCACGTGATGTCGCCCGTTGCTCAGGCCGGAGGCTACCACACTGTACGGCTTCGTAGAGGCAAAGAGCTCGTGAGTGGGATTACGAATAAGGTTGACGGGTGGCACCAGAAATGGTGGTTTGTAGGAGGAGCATGGGAGTCGGTGGCCCCTTCCAGCACCTTATCCATTAGAGTTCCTACGGATTATGCGATCCGTGTTGAAAATGGTACTTTGCCTTAATATTTTTGTGCTCGATTGTACTGATCTAATTCTTTTCTCGTCTTGCAGTGTTTGCGCCCCGACCTTCTGAGCTATATTGGGACTTTCTTGAGGCGTTCAAGGAGGTTCGAGACACACCCCTTAGCTGGCGAGATGTTAATTTGTTGAACTCCGAGCTCGACCAAACTGTGCCGGATCAGATACTTACCCTTGCCACTTGAGGATTCCCCAGAAGTCTCGGCGCATCTTTTCAAGTGTATTTTGCGATTTCGCTAAAGGTTACATTTTATGTTTAGATTCGAGATCCCGATCTCGCGGTCGACCCTCTGCCTCCGAGATGGCCTCATGACCTCGTCGATGCTTCGGCTCCATGAGGCGTCGCGCTGACACTTGCCGCCTGAGGATATTCGATTCAGACTCCTCCCTGCTGCCGACAAAAGGCAGAAAAAAATCTTTGAACCCACCATGGGTACGTGGCGACCTCCCAAGAGGGCGCGAAATTTGAACCCTGCACGACCGATCCACGCCAAGTCGGGTGTTTGGAAGGGTGGCTCCCACCCGACACCTTTGCCGACTTCTACCAGGGAGGGAGGTCGCCATCCGGAGGACAATTCTGATTGGTTGGGATGAGGAGAGGATGCAGAGGTAGGCCGTTTGTAACTCTTAATGAATTTACCTCAAAACCGGGACCAAACTTAATATATTTGTTCCTCCTTGTTACTGATCGGAGGACGACCAGCAAGTTCTCGCCGGAGGTGCTGAGCTTCCTGAGATCCCCGATTCCCAAGCTGGAGGGCACGTCCGGAGACTGGCCCGGCTACTTGGAGCGGATGATGAGGAACGTGTCGCGCGCATGGATGAAGGATGATCACTCCTCTACCCGTCGCCAACAAGTCACGAGCAACATGTATTCGGCTATTGTCCACTCCTTGAAGGCCGCCCTCTACATGGAAAAGGCCTGCGCCCAATCCGAGCTCGAGCTCTCCAAACTAGAGAAGGCCCCAGCGATGACCTCCGAGCAAGCAAAATCAGCGATACCGCTTATGAGGTCAAGTAAGAAACCCGGAGGTTTCAAAAGCCGACGGCAAGAGGGCCTTGGAGCTTCGAGGGCCCGGTGAAGGAAGCCGAGACCGCTCGAGGGGAGGAGAAGGAGGCCGTGGATCTGGATGAAAGCGGAGCCGATCCGCCAGGATGTAGAGGTTTTTAGAAGTCAGCCTCCAAAAGACGAACTTCTTTAAGTAGGTGAAGAGCGTATCGCTAACCTTCGCTTATGTCGGGCGGTTAATGCTTATTCGAGTTGCTCAATGAAGAACCCTGCTACCGACCTCTCGACGTGAACCGAAATGACCGCTACGTTCGCGACTTCCCTACGCCCGGGCAGGTTTGGGATTAAAGATCCGAAGATCTGGCATTGATTTGTCCTTCTTCCCTAATCGAGTCGGATCGTGCACCCCACTCCCGATCCGTGATGAGACACACGGGAGACTCAGAGGTGGTCCTCGAGACTCGAGCGGATGAGGCCAAAACGAAAATGAGTCACCGAGATGTCCGACACGGCTCCTCCCGAAGAAAGCGAGCCACAATCGGCCTCTAGGGGAGGTGTTTACCGACCCAAGATCCCGGAGGCTGGGCCACCCACACCCTCACCAAATTATTCAAAGAACAATTAGGTGGGCAACCTTTGAACATAATCAGTGGTGCTGCTGATGGGATTCTTGATCGTTCTTAAGAATGATGACATCAAGAATCCCGATAAGAAAAAGGAGATTGAAAAGTTGTTGAACCCCATCTCCAACAATACTTTTGATCACCATGCCTTAAAGCCGGAAGTCGTCTGCCAGTCGTGGATATTGGGTTATAGTAAAACATCTGTCGTCAGTTATCATGATGTATCTTGGTTTTTGCTTGATGTAATCTAGCCTTCGGGCTCTTATAATGTCTGAGACCTTCGGGTTTGTTGTCATTAATGAAATCTGCCTTTTTTTCTTTTCCTTTTATTGTGCCGACTTGATTTCCTTATGCGACTATAATCTGTGCATATGTTCATTCATCTTATTGGCATTGCGATTTTAGATTGAACCTCGCTTAGTCGTCTTATAAAGTTAGGGGAGGATCACACCGCTAGGGGTGGCGATCTTGCCGCAAATATGTCGAAAGTCATTCCCGGGGGAGGTCGATGTTTCATCTATGCGACCTCCCTGGGTTTAAACACATGAATTGTGAAAAAGAAAATTTAACTCATTATTATTGACTAGCTTTGAAAGTTTACAAAGTACACGGCCTCGACCCTATTGATAGTATCTCTTGGATGAGATCGTTCCACGAATCTTGAGGCCGAGTGCCATCTCGGTTCTCGAGCTCGTATGCCCGTTGGATAATACTCGAAATAACCTTTTGTATGGTCCTTCCCAGTTTGGTCAAAAAAGTTCCTTTGGTTACTCAGGGTCTTCTTGAGACTGTGTCGCCTTCTTTGAATTTTAGAAGTCGCGTTTTAGAGTTGTAGTATTTTTTGATTTGATCAAGTTGTTTGTATCTTGCATTTCGGGATACTCGCTCTAATCGCTTCTCTTGAAAGCAAGTCTAGGTTTACGCCAAGGCCTCATCGTTGCGGTTTTGTCACGATCTGCGAGGTTCGAGTTTTGGAATTCGACCTCTGCGGGTATGACTGCTTCCGAGCCAAATGCCATCGAATAAGGGGTCTCTCCGGTCGAATTTTGGCAGGTCGTTCTGTATGACCAAAGTACATCTGGTAATTCACTAGCCCACTTCCCTTTTCCTCCATCAATCTTGGTTTTCAGAGTGTGCTTGATGATCTTGTTCACAGCTTCGACTTGACCGTTTGACTGAGGGTGATAAGGGGTAGAGAAAAACTTGGTGATTTTCCATTTTCTGAAGAAACTATCGATCTTATGACCATCAAATTGCTTCCCATTATCGGATATAATTGCTTGCGGTAGGCCGAATCTGCAGATGATGTTTCGCCATATGAATTTGATGACGTGATCCTGATCTATGGTCGCCAAAGCCTCAGCCTCGGCCCATTTTGTGAAGTAATCTACTGCGACTAGGGCATACTTACTTGAACAACCTCGGGGGTTGGTAATGGCCCGATGATATCTATCCGTCACTTTGCAAAAGGCCGAGG
Source organism: Stenogyne calaminthoides (assembly GCA_037126765.1). Taxonomy (NCBI): domain Eukaryota; kingdom Viridiplantae; phylum Streptophyta; class Magnoliopsida; order Lamiales; family Lamiaceae; genus Stenogyne; species Stenogyne calaminthoides. Next base: position 39,362,228 of record JBBCBC010000004.1, on the reverse strand, counting down.
ACTGAGGATGCTGGTGAGTTCCTCAGGTGCGACCTTGATTGATGGTGCGTGTATTTGACATTTGTGGCATTTCCGCGGCGAAAACCATGACGACGGCCTTTAAAGTTGGCGATAATACCCCTGTCTCATCGTCTTATGAGCGAGCGATCGCCCCCGGATGGTTTTAGATACTCCGTCGTGAATATCTTGCGGGATAGCGCCCTTGCTCGGGGTAACACATCGAGAATGGTATCTTTGAAGCCTCACTTATATAGTTCGTTACAAACCAATGTGTACCTTCTTCGCCTTAGTTGCAATTGCTTTGCTGATCTGTCGATTGGTAATGCCCTCATCAATTAGTCGATTATGGGTCATCCAAATTTTAAACTTCGGGTGTCTGGGAACGATGTTGTTGTGTTAGCAAAGAGGGGTGGGAGAGTTTTGTGATGGTGACATCCTCATCTCTGCTGGTCCCTCCGGTCGCTAATCGTGCCAATGCATCGGCTCGGGAGTTCGCATCCCTTGGTACTAGCTTGATGATTCAAATTTCAGGCAAAGTGCTTTGACGACCTCTTGGTAGGCCGACATCCGCTCGTCTCGGGCCTCATACTCCCCTGATATCTGGCGTGCTACGAGCTGAGTCGGTGTGTACTTGAAGTCGCTTGATGCCCATTCATGGTGGACATTTCTATACCGTTGATCAACGCTTCATATTCGGCCTCGTTGTTGGTGGCAGAGAAATCGAAAGTGATGACATTCTGAAAAGAAATCCCATCTGGACGATTAACACAATTCTCGCCGATTTGTTGGCGGTTGCGAGCCGTCTTCACGCACAACTCCATGGTGGGCCGACGAACCGCTGGCCCTGCGAGAGAGAGGGGTTAATTCAACGATGAAGTCGGCGAGGCCTGAGCTTTTTTATTGCGTTGCGGCGCGTATGTTACCCATCTTGTCAACCTCGATGGCCGCCTTTGAGGCATCGACCCGATGTATCGTCGATGGAGCACGTTCGAAGGGTAAGGAAGTGAGGACCTTCACTTGGTGATCGAAGAAAGTAAGGTCTCGGTTTCCTCACTCATAACTAGAGCATATGCTAATTTCTCTAGAAGAGGGTATCATTGCTCGGTTTCATTTAGCGTCGGTGACAAAGTAAATGGGCGGATGGTATGGGTGGCACAGCACCTACCTCTGTATGGCCCCTATCGCGGACTCACCTTTTGCACCTCTCCCGACCACTGGTTGGCGGTCATCTTTGTCGACCTTGCCCCCGATTATGCTGCCCGAGGATTCTTGACAAACTCATTGACCGACCATCTTCATAAAGCTTCCTTAATTGCTTCAGTGAGATCTCGACACTCATTCCGTGTAGTGTCCTCTCTCATGATAGTGGCAATACTTGTTTGGGTTTTGGCTGGCTTTTTATCTTTCATGGGGCCGGTGCTCACAACATGTCTCGGCCCCTAGTTACGGGTATAAACGTTACCAGTGTCATAACGAGCCTCTATCGCCTTCACCGGAATGGACTCTCAAATGGTTTGAAGTCACGGGGTGTCTTGTAATGACCCCGGTTTCTTGAACCTTTCTTGGGCTCCGCGACTTCCTTTGTCTCGAGAGCCGGGTCTCTAGCAATTCCATGGTATGGATGGTCATTTGGCCCTTTTCCTAAAATCGGGCGTGTTGGTCGGGTAGTCGGCGGTCATTAAATGCCATAGCTTGGTTCCTTTTGAGGCCGATACTACCCCCCAACAGCCTTTGGCCTCGTCCCCAATGGGGTTGCCTTCAATGATAAGTCTATCGATCCTCTCAACATAGGATCGATCCGACTGCCTCCCCGACGACGATGTTCACGAGCCTCGCCTTGTCGCAGGTCGGGCGCCATCGCCAGATATAGTGGCCCCAAGAATAATCGAGCGATTGCTCAAAAGTATCAATGGAGAGATGGCGGTGAAGTGTGTACCACATGTGGGCTGTCGCTCTCGGCGTCGGGGAGAAAAGTCTACGCCGTGTCATCCGATGCCCCCATTGAGGCCATATCGCATTGTACTTATTATATGGACTCTGGGGTCTGTACTCCGTTATGGCGATTTTCCTCTGGGCGGTGCGGAGTGATCATAGTTCCCAAGGGCGAATCGGGATGACAAAGGTCGATGTTAGACCCGACGGTCCATCTGTTTACCAATTTTTCCAACAGTTGTTGGGCGGTCTAACCAATCTTTTGTGACACAGCGTCGTCGGATTCTTGCCCCTGCCCATGACCATGGTGGTATCTTTGAATGTCTCGGCGATCCTCCGTGGTGCATGTCTAGGGCCATGGCAAGATCTCTTTCCATCTGTTCATCATGGCGTGGTTGAGAGTGAGCCTCGTCCTCGCCCCTCATGAGGGCCTTCCGGGCCGCTTGGATTTCGAGGCGGGTGAATACACTATTCGAACCCGCTGGTCTGTCCAGGGCCCGGTGGTTCCGAACGATGGCATGTTTAGCCGCGTTGTACGCCAATTGGCCCGTGGACCGTCCCTTTTCCATCATAACGCGTTTACCTTTGGAGGTTCCAAATCATGGGCTATTTTCGGTCAGGGTTGTTCCTCCTCAAAGCCGAAATTGAGACATTTCTTGTTGAGGACGGCCATCACCGCTTTGGCATCCTTCGGTGTTTGGACAAGATTCCACCAATCGGGGGAACTAGTCGGGGCTACCCGATGAGTGGGTTGAGAACTCAGTGAAACCTTGACGCCATCACGAACGTCGGTTTCATTCCCGATTACAGTTTTCCCCTGGTTGGTTGCCATTTTTTTTTTCTTAGAGTTTGGAAGGTGAGGTCTCCTTGAGAATTGTTGAAATTTCTCAAGAAATGTTTTCCCACAGACGGCGCCAATTGTTGTAACTAGTTTTTATCTACTCAGTTAAACAATAATTATTATGAAATCGTATGCTAAAGGCAATCGAATCGAGGAAAGAGACAAAAGTTGTTGGTGACCCGGTTCGTCTTTGGAATCGATACGTCCCGGGCGTCGAAGCCGAGGAGAGGATGTATGTATATGCCTAGAAGTCTAAGTTGTTCGACCTTTTTACAGAGGTGGCGTGGTGTCCTATTTATACTTATGACTCCCACCCTTTGGGTGGGGAATTTACATAAGAATAATGCCTATGAAAGGGCTACAATATCGAACCATTAATCTCGCCTTGACAGGCGCCGTTAAATCCATCTTTGGCGTGCACCAATCGTGGAGCGGATGTTGAGGGCGGATTAGTGGCGTGTCGGGGGCTGTCATTGACCACGTGAACTGTATAGTTATGTCTGGTGCAGGTCGCTCCTGACTTGAGGATATAAAGCAAAAATCGCATTGCGACTTCCAGGACTGCCGACTACCCGACTTGCCGACCTTTACGACTTGAAGGTTTGGTCTTGTGGGAATTACGTGGGCTGATCCCTTGGTCCCCTTGCCGAGGTTGCTTCATGCAGTCTTTGTTGGATTGTTTATGATCCTTCGTGCCCAGGTGGGAGGTCGGGTATATCCATGCTTCAACAGGCCTTCATGATCAAGCCGTTATCCAGCAACTTCTTCACCTCTTCGGCTAAAGCGGCATATTTTTCTGGGCTAAACTTCCGTCTTTTCAGGGCCACCGGCCTCCGGGTCGGGTCAATATGAAGTCGGTGACATGCGACATCCGATCGATACCCACCATGTCTTTGTGTGACCAGGCTAAAACGTCCAAGTTCCTTTTGAGAAAGTCAATGACTTCCCCCTTCAGGTCGTTCGGTATTTTGGAGTCGATAATGACTTCCAGATCCGGGCGACTTGGATCTATCTTGACTTTCTCGAGTTCTTACCCTGGGATGGCCCTTGGGCCCCCTTGTCTGGGGTCGTAGATCTTGGCCTTGATTAGGAATTCATCGGGCTCGTGTCGTATTCTTGGGTCGAGGTTGCTGTAGGTTCTTTTTTTACTAGCTCTTTCCTTATTTAATTCTTCATCTTGTTCATTGCTATCTATTACAAGTGTTTGTTGGATAGGTATTGGTGCGGAATTGAAAAGATACGACGAGTAAATCAAACAACCTCTTGCATCGACTTGGTAGCCCTTAACGGTACCGACCAACCCACTCTTGGTGGGAAATTTTACACAAAAATAAAAAGTTGAGGACGCAGCCTCGAATTCATGCTCAAAAGGCCTTCCCAGGAAACCATTATAGGAGCTGGGAAGGTCGACTACCAGAAAGTCTAAAATTCTAGTTGCCCTAACCTCCCTATTCAGTGTAGAAACCAGCTCGACGGCCAGTCGAATCATTTCGATGGGCCTCACAGTTGCATCGCCAAACCCCTTCATGATGTGGTCGCATGGGGTGATATAGGCATCATAGTCCCCGAGCTGATCCAGGGTTTTCTTGAAAAGGATGTTGCAGAAGGCACCCCCATCGACCAGAAGTCTGCACACCGTAGTCCCCATGATGTTGGCCCGGATCACCAGGGGGTCGACATTTGGGTAGACTACCCCGACCTTGTCCTATTTTCTGAACTCGATAGTACTTGACTCTTCCCCCACGGCGAGGACAAGCAACACCATCTTCCTGGCTTTCTCTATCTCTCTTATTTCGGCTTTCATCTTCCGCTTTGAGGAGGAACTGGAGGCCAGCCCCCCGACTGTCCCTAGGGGAGAGAGAGTGTGTATCACCCGATCCCCCACATTTTCAGGCATAGGCGGGATAGGCCGTTCCCCCTGCCCCGCTCCCTGGTTGTTCCTGTGGGTGCGCTCTCCTTGCTGGCGACCTCTCGGGGCCTGGTCACCGTTCTTCTGAGGTCGCTTGACGAATTCGTCAAGCAGGCCGTCTTCGTATAACCTCCAGAGCTGGGGCAACAGGTCCTTACACTCGCTGGTATAGTGTCCGGTCTGCTCGTGAAAGTGGCAATACTTGTTGGGGTTCTGTTTGCCATTACTCTTTACTGGGAGAGGCGGGAGAAGCAGTTCCCGTTCCTGGATCTGGGTGAAAATGTGCCCAAGGGTCATGCCCAGAGCGTCCATCAGCTTCACCAGAATGCTTTCTTCAAAAGGTTTGAAACTCCCCGGTGGCTTGTACTGTGAGGCGGCCTTTTTGGAGCTTTTCTTGGGCTCCGTGACCTCCTTAGCCTCGGAGAGTCGGGATTCCAGGAGCTCCGCCGTATGTATCAGGTCGCTAGCCCGCCTTCGGAAGTCGGCGTAGCTAGTCGGGTATTCGGCCGTCATGCGCTGCCAAAGTTTGGTCCCTTTTTTGAGGCCGGAGACAGCCCCCAGCAGTTTTGCTTCATCCCCAATGGGATCTCCTTCCAGGATCAGCTTATCAATCCTTTCGACGTAGGACCGATCAAACTCTGTGTCCCCCTGCTGGGTGTTCATCAGGCGCTACCTGGTAGCAGGTCGGGGCGCCAGGGCAGTGAAGTGAGTCAAGAACAGGCGAGTGAGCTGCTCGAAAGTGTCCACCGACAGGGGTGGCAGAGAGGTGAACCATTGGTGAGCCTGGTCGCTCAGGGTTAAATAGAAAATCCGGCATTTGGTCGCATCAGTGACGCCCATTGAGGCCATGTACAAGTTGTACTTCGCTACATGGACCCTTGGGTCCGTGTTCCCATTGTAGCCATCCAAGGCCGCGACATTAATCTTCCTTTGGGTAGCCGCCAAGTTGACCAGAGTTCCGAGTGGGGAGTCCGGGATGGCGAGGAAAGGGTCTGACCTCATTGGCCCGCTCCGATTCTCCATGCGCTCCATCAGTTGCTTGACCGTCCGTGTCAGTGCTGCGACCTGAGCATCGCGGTGGTCAGTGGCCGCCTTTGCCGCCGGGGGGTCGCCGCCATGCATGGTCGATCCCCTGGGCAGGTCGTCATGGTGGAGGTTCAATGCAAGGGCAAGATCGTGCTACACCTGATCAGCTCGACAAGGCTCGGATTGCGCCTCGTCTTCAACAATCCCTGGGGCTTTCTGGACTCCCAGGTCGCCAAGTCGGTCAAACACGTTGTTTGACCCTGCCGGCCTTCTAAGGAGTTGGCGATTGCAGACCAAGGCGTGTCTAGCCGGATCGTAGGCCAGTTGGCCTGCCGAATGCTCCTTTCAGGCCCGTGCTTCCTTATTTTTCGAGGGTCCGACCTCCTGGGTGGCTTTCTTGAGGGGAGGCTGCACGTCCTCGTCATCAAACGCGAGGCGTTTTTTGTTGAGGATAGCCATCACGACTTTTGCGTCCTCCGGAGTCTGCACCAGGTTCCACCAGTCAGGGGTCATTATCGGGTCTTGCTGGCGATCACGATGGGAGCCGGAGCGTTGAGAGCTCCTAGAGGCCTCGCACCCATCACGGGCGTCCAGATCTTGCCCGTTCAAGTTGGCTTGATTGCTCGCCATCGGTATTATGTTGTAAGTTGTAATATAATAAAAAATAAATTCTACTATATTCTTAAAATTATTCAGTTGCTTCAAGGAATTGACTTTTAATTTGTACTATTTGGATTTCCAGTTTGTTGCACCTTTGCGTGAGTTGCCTCAAGCCCTCAACATATCAATTTTAAAAGGGACATTTTTTAACCGTAGTTAAACCAACACCTCCACAAGCACTTCTCTTTTTATGAGAGAGTTTTATGAATTTATTTAATAAAAAAAAAATTACGTCAATGCACGTTACAACATCAAAATCGTGGCAAGAATAAGATTAATCAACCCATTACAATAATATAAAACAAAACACGTAGTTCAATTTTTCAGGTATAAAATTGGATCAAACGTCATAAATAATCACAAGTACGGCATCATTACCCCCCGATGTGTCGTTCAAAGTGCCATTCCCATTTAGCGATCATGTACGTACATCTGTGACGGCACCTATAGCTTTGAGGGCGATGTGTCGCTCAATGTACCATTTCCATTCACCGCGCCGTTAGTCGCGCCAAGCACTGAATTGGTCCCGTTCACGGAGCCAGACCCCACCTGTAACAGGTGGCGTGTGGCTTCGCTGCAGCTGGCTATCATCACTACAACAATTAAAATACATGCACGCTTAGTAAGTCCCATGACTTAGGATCACTAAACCGACCAGATGATTTATTTTTCTTTTAGGCTCCATTTGAATGGATGAATTTGAAATCTATGGATTTCACATACAAATCACATCTCAAATGAATTTATAAATACTTAGATTTGAAATTCTAGTTTAAAACGGAGGGATATCAAATTCTAATCAAAACCATGTCATTTGTGAAATCTCTTCTCTCTACCCTTCCCTCTTTCTCCCACCTTCACTCTCTTCCCTTTCTCTCTTATCTAAGTATTTGTAAATCCATTGAAAAGTTGTGATTTGTGTGTGAAATTTATGGATTTCAAATCCATCCATCCAAACTGAGCCTTAATTTAATTGGGGAGAAGAAGCAGTAAGTAAGAGGGCTTATTTATATTTTGGTTAAGTTTGAAGTGATGATGGAAAAATAATGACATATTTTTGGGGTATTTATAATCGATCGGGCCTTTGCTTAGCAAATTATTATTCTACTTTATATATTATCTTGAATTAATTTCAAGTAATGATGCCTGCAGATCCACGACGTGCTTACCAATTTCAACTAACCATGCGTTTAGTTTATAATTAATAATTCGCTCCGCATGGACTATTAATTAAGACAAAAACTCGTATGGGATGATTTCATATATAAAATGGAGTACAGACTAGTCTAAATTAACACCCTCTTATTTTAAAGTGTTAAAGTGACAAAGTCCAAATTATTATCCGTCTCACCGTGAGGCCGTCTCGTGCCTCATTAATTAATCCTCAAAATCCTCGGCTTCGATCATCAATATTGTTTAAGCAAGCTCTTCACCAGCATGTATACTGTTTTCCTCTTCGCTCAATGGATTGATGGAATGCTAGTGCTGATTGAAATCAACTTCGAATGGCTGGCTAGGTCATAAAAAATTGAAATACGAAAAAAAAGGAGTATGTTTGACAAAATTGTGAAATGATATAGGGTGGGTTATTTCAAATATTGCACGACAATATCTTATAAAAGTTATTTCAAGAGTTACAAGAGGTCATTTTTCATGAGTGTGTAACTTGTTATACGGATCTAAGTTAAAATGGTCCCATAATTTTACACTTTAATTGAAATGGTCCTATAATTATTTACCTTTTCAATTTAATCCCACATGTATTCAATTTGATTCAATTTAGTCTGAAACTGTTGGAGGCCGCTCAAAATTTCCAAAATGACATTGTTTTGGACACGTGTCTTAAATATTCAGGTCAAAACGACATCATTTTGGGCAATTTTGAGCAACTTCCGGCGGGTTTGGACTAAATTGGATTAAATTGAATACATGTAAGATTAAATTGGAAAAAATGATAATTGTAAGACTATTTCAATAAAGGTTCAAAGTTATGAGACTATTTTGGTTTAATTCCCATTTTGTTATATGTTTAATTAATAAAATTTATAAATTCTTTTATTTTTTAATAATTAAATTAAATTTTTATATTGACAAATCACCAATCATCATCGTCGGACAACTTTAATTTATTAATTTGTTGGACAACATTATTTTACTAGTACATGTACAAGGCTTGAATGCTTGATACAGAAATTTGCGCGACAAATAGAATTATATAACAGTGAGAGTTAACCAATATACCCTTCAGAGAGTTCTGAAAATGCACATGTAATTATGGGGTGTTTACCAATTTCACGATTCATCCAAAATAAGAGTGAGTCTCATGTGCATTCAAGTTCATTATACACTCATAGTGTATTTTAGAATCATGCAATTTATTATATTGAAAGATGCAATTTGTTTACACTTAATCGTGCAACTATTTTTCCACATTAATAGTTGCATAATTAAATATAAAAAAGTTGCATATTTTAATATAAAAAATTGCATAATTTTAAAATAAATTATTAGTACACGATGCATCTGAATGCATACAAGACTTAACCTTACAATATATATATATATCATCTATACATGTAATATTATATTGATAATGTTCTACATGTATGTAATAACCCGTGTTCAATTCTCGAAGTAAACACTTCTATATCCCGGAGTTCAATTCGCTGAAGAAAAACACTTTTACTTTCTAATAATATGTGTATGTTTGTTTTTAATACATTGACAATTATTATGGTGCCTTTAACACAAATACAAATTATTTTTTTAACTCCATAAAGAATTGATTATAATACTCTTCCTGTTCCTAACTCAATTAATTGAATATTTTAAAAAAAAAATTCGTCCCAAATTTAATTTGACATTTTTATAAATGGTAATAAAATAATTTTTTCTCTTTTACCTAAACACCTCAACAAATGTTATTATTTTTTTAATACTAGAGTCAATTTTATCTCATTTAATTTATACAAATGCCACCACTTTTACCATATAACCCCCACCAAAAACAACTTTATCTCTTTTAATAATAATAAATAACTATTTTTTCTTAAAATATGTGTACGCAGTAAACGTTCAATCGAGTTAGGGACGGAGGGAGTATGTAATATACATTTTACATTTTTTTATTTTTTTTTTTATCTATTAAGTTGAGCCCCCTAACTCAAATTGCTGGCTCCGTCACTGATTCTACTCATATTAAAATGTTCACTTGATGGGCTTCCTTCCTAAATAGTGGAGTCGAAATTGTCCACGAGTGAGAAGAGTATTAGAGAAGAGTATTAGGAACAAATTCAAATAAATGAAATTGACTCTACATGCACCTCTCAATAAACTCGAGCTTTAAGATATATAAGATGGAATAATTTCAGATATAGCGTGAACTTTGTTGTAGAGTTGACATTAAAGTTTGCAGATGGTCTTAATCTACCTAGCTACTAACCAATTATTAGGCTAATCAAATTAATTAATATCTGGGGATCTTTTTTATGATATGATGGATCGATGGTAGTGGGTAACAAGTTCTCTAAGCGATTTAAATCAAAATGGTCCCGTAACTTTGCATCTTTATTGAAAAGATTCCATATATATTACATGTTTCAATTTAGTCTTATATATTTTCAATTTGTGCCGATTTAGTCCCAAATAGCTGGAGACCTGTCAAACTACCCCAAAACGACGTCATTTTTGGGGCGTGTGATACACGCGCCCTTAATTCACTTGTTCAAATCGATGATAGTCAGCATTTCAACCTCTTATTTCTTCTTCTCCCAATTAAATTAACAGAAAAATAAAATCATCTGAGTTTAATCATGCATCCTAAGTACGTAGTGATGATAGCCAGCTGCAGTGAAGCCAGACGCTACTTGTTACAGGTGGGATCCGGCTCCGTGAATGGGAGCAATTCAGTGCTTGATGCAGCTAACGGCACAACTCATTGGGAATGACGCATTGAGCGACACATTGGGGGTAATGGAGCACTCAATGCGACTGTCTCCCTAAATGGAAGTGGCACATTGAACCACACATCTGGGCTTAACGGCAACCTCAATGTGATAGGTTCCGTCTCAAGCGGAGTTGCAGGAGCGGTAGGTTCCGTGGTTGGAGGAAACTAATTAATGAACAAATTCTCATTAATTATTTTTCGCAGCTTTTTCTTTAATTGATTTTCCTATTGCTTGTGTGTTAATTTGGATGATTTACGAATGAAACTTAATTTCTGGTTTAACTTTTGTAATAGTTATAATTGTCATGAAAAGTGTGGGTTCCTTTTTGTATCAAAAGTACGATGTTGAGGAGAACTCAAGTAATATCGATCTGTGTCTTGTTGGACGGTTTATAAGCGATCAGGGGGTGAACTTTAATATCCTGAAAAGCTGTATGGTGAGCGTGTGGCAGCCGAAGAAAGGTGTTACGATAAAGGAGATCGGATCGAGCCGGATACTAATTCAATTTTACCATTCGCTCGATGTGAAGAGAGTTGTCGATGGTGGCCCATGGACTTTTGGAAACTTCCCTCTGATTGTACAACACCTCTCGCTGGGTGTGAATCTGATGGAAGTTCCGTTGAACAAACTCCCGTTTTGGGTTAGGGTTGAGAATGTCCCGGCGGGATTATTCACTGAAAAAGTGGGGAGGATGTTGGGAAACTTTATTGGTCGTTTCCTTGAGTATGATGGAACAAATAAGGGATCAGTGTGGCTGAATTTCATGCGGATCCAAGTGGAGGTGGAAGTGACTCTGCCTTTGAAGCGAAAGAAAAGCCTCAAACTCGCGAACGATGCCTCGTCGTGTTGGGAAATTTGGGGTGCCCGGATCTATTCGAGGTATATTTAAATACATATTTAAATTAGTCAATTAATTACTAGCATGAATCAATCCTAAATTAATTCAACATAATAATTAAATAAACAACAACACGCGTACACATAATTCACGTAAATCCTAAGCATGCGGAATCTAGAAGTTACGAAATTACATACCTCTTGGAGTGACAACCGTTGAGACGATGGATCAACCCAAAGTGTCTTCTCAAATATGTCCCACGTCCACGAACGTAATCTGGTGGAAGGATTCTCACGAACGATTTTAATAAAGGAGAAAACACAAAAATATATTGCACCACCTTTGTGGATTTCTAATTTTTTCAACTCATGGAATTGTGTTGGGGATGAGAAATTCATCCCCTATTTATAAGACAAGGGGTGGTCGAAATTTTGGCAAAAAATGGATATGGGAAGATCTTTAATTCTTGTGCAAGAAGAAATCTTGAATATATCCAATATATTCTCTTTCACATAAATAAAATTTCCACAAAAATCTCCTCCCTTATAAATAGGTAATTTTAAAAAAATTCAATGCACAAGAAGGCAAGATTTTATTTCTTGAATTTATGGGATAATCTTATATTGCAGGAAATACTTATCTTTTTCCATAAAAATCTTTTCAAGAAAATCAAAAAAATATTTTCCCTTTCTTGTCCCATAATTTTCAAAAAATTCAAGAAAAATAATGCAATAATATTTTCTCCTCCTTTTCATTAATTTGACTTATATTGGGCTATTTGAGGGGCCTTTAAGAGAATTAAAATCGAACCTCCAATGGGCTATGAAACATTAATATTAAGCCAAAATATTATTCAAGCCCATTAATATTAATTTACTCCACTATAAAATTAATATTGAACTATCCATCTTAATCCATATTACGATAATATGGCTCCTGATTATTATTTCCCGTGTTTAAGATTATTTAGTCCATTAATTAATTAAGCCACTGAAAAGCTTTATATTAATTAATATATTTTGTCCTTGGAGTAAAGACAACTCAACATTATTATCCATACCGAAAATAAATTTTCACTTGCAAGATTTGATACGATAAAACTTCTGAGTCCACCAAGGGGACAAATCACACAAGTCTCGCTTGCACATGTTGCTCTGTATTAAATCTTAGCAATTGCCATATAATTAATAATATTGCCCAAAATGCAAAGTATAGAATCACTGTCTGACTCTAAACCCAACACAGATTAATGCAATAAATATTAATTATATGCAATCCTATTTAAGTGACAGAGGTTAAGAAATCAATAACAACTGAGGTCTAATTCTTCATCCCTTAAGTCAGTACGGAATAATTTATCCTCTCTATAGGTCCTCTTCAGCACATCATAATGTGCTAGTGCAATCTCTTGGTCAAGATAAGTCAATCTGAGCTTTGCACTTCAACATCTACCAATGGAGTGTTCAATTCCATCTAGGTTGTTAAGTTGTACTTTTATTTACAAGGAACTACTAATGTGATCTTCTGTGATCAGGTATCACCACATTAACTACAATGCAATGCTGTACTAATATTTGAACGATTTGCAATAAATAATTAACATTCATTTATATTTAAAGCAACAATGATGAAACATTTATATTCAGTAAATAAGAGTTACATTAGTTCGTTATTACGTAAAATCATACTTTCACGTATAATCCCAACAATCTCCCACTTATACTCAAAGTCCGCTTTTAAGTATACCCTACAACTAGTCTCGTGTTCTACGTGACATCTACATGTCACCTACACGAACCTAATACATTTCTCCCACTTATACTAAAAGCAGATTGGCAATGCACTTGACACCCATTCCTTCCACATGGCTCTCAAATGTTTTATGACGCAAACCTTTTGTGAATGGATCTGCTAGGTTGTCTTCCGATGCGATCTTTGACACCTCTATATCTCCTCTCTTAACAATTTCTCGTATAAGATAGTATTTTCTTTCAATGTGTTTGATGGCTTTGTGGGCTCTTGGTTCCCTTGAATTTGTAACTGCTCCAGCATTATCACAGTAAACCGTGATGGTATTGGGTAAATCCAGAACTACATCCAAGTCCACTAAGAAGTTCTTGAGCCATACTGTCTCTTTCGCCGCTTCGCAAGCAGCTACATATTCGGCTTCCATGGTAGAATCGGCAATGCATTTCTGCTTTACGCTTCGCTATGTTACGACTGCACCTCCCAGACAGAACACACTACCTGAGGTAGATTTTCTGGAGTCTATATCTGATTAGAAATCTGAGTTCGTGTATCTGATTGTGAAAAGATTGTCCGATTGATAAATCAACATTCTATCCTGAGTTCCTTTCAGGTACTTAAGAATATTTTTAACAGCCGTCCAGTGCTCTTTTCCTGGATTACTCTGATATCTTGCTACTATGCCAACGACAAAGTAAATATTTGGTCTCATGCACAACATTGCATATATGAGGCTTCCAACTATAGACGCATATGGAATGTCCTTCATGTCATCTATCTCATTTTGTGTCTTCGGACACATTTCTTTCGACAGATGGATTCCATGCCTGAAAGATAAGAAACCTTTCTTTGAATCCTGCATGTTGAATCGCTTCAAAACAGTATCTATGTATGAAGCTTGGGATAAACCGATCATTCTTTTCTTCCGATCTCGAGTGATTTTGATCCCTAAGATATGACCGACTTCTCCCAAGTCCTTCATGTCAAACTGATTTGACAGCCACACCCTCACGTCTGACAACACCTTTACATCTTTCCCGATGAGAAGAATGTCGTCTACGTATAGTACTAAGAATATCAATGCAGTTCCATCACACTTTTTATACACACAACTTTCGAACTCGTTTTGATTGAAACCATAGGTTTTAATTATTTGATCAAAACATTGGTTCCAACCTCGGGATGCTTGCTTAAGTCCATAAATTGATTTCTTTAGTTTGCAAACCAGATGTTCTTTGCCTTTCGCAATGAAACCTTCAGGTTGACGCATATAGATTTCTTCCTCAAGACTTCCGTTAAGGAATGCTGTCTTAACATCCATTTGCCAGATTTCAAAATCAAGATGCGCAACTATCGACAGGAGAATATGGATGGACTTGAGCATGGCTACAGGCGAAAATGTTTCCTCATAATCGATCTCTTCTTTTTGAGTATATCCTTTTGCCACAAGCTTAGCCTTGAAGGTCTCAACCTTACCGTCCGATCCTCTTTTTCTCTTGTATACCCATTTGCAACCAATAGGTTTGACCCCATTGGGTGGTTCGATAAGCTCCCACACCTGATTATGATCCATAGAACCTATTTCAGTTTGCCAAGAATCTGCATCCTTGTCTTGAATTGCCTCGTTGTAAGACCATGAGTCTGATTCCTCTACAGAGATCAAGTCTAAAGACTCTCCTATCCCTAGGAATCTCTCGGGCTGTCTCACAACCCCCCCAATTGTGACGAGGTTCCGTTTGTGTGGGTGTGATGCTTGGTATTACTTTTTGTACAGTTGGTGTTGGAGCTTGCCCTCTTAATTCGTCTAAGGTGATCTCACTTTTAGGCTTTCTATTGTTCATGTAGTCTTCTTCCAAAAATCTAAAGTGGGTACTTATTACTACTTTTTGATCTTCGGGATCATAGAACATACACCCTTTCGTTCCCTCAGGGTACCCTATAAATAGCCTCAATTCTGAACGTGAATCCAATTTACCGGCTTCCTTGTCCAACACGTAGGCTGGACAACCCCAGATCCTCATGTGACCTAAACTTGGCTTGCGCCCAGTCCACAACTCTTTAGGGGTTTTGGAAACCGATTTGGATGGTACCATGTTTAGAATGTAAGTCGTTGTTTCCAAGGCATGACCCTAAAACGATTTGGATAGATCCGCATAACTCATCATTGATCTGACCATTTCTAAAAGTGCTCTGTTTTTTCATTCTACTACCCCGTTTTGTTGAGGGTTTCGGGTGCAGTTAACTGGGAAACAATCCCTTCATCTGATAAGTAGTTCAAGAATTCATCGCTGATGTATTCGCCTCCACGATTAGATAGTAAACACTTAATAAGTTTTTCCATATGATTCTCTGCTTGAGCCTTAAATTCTTTGAATTTCTCAAATGTCTCATATTTATGCTTCATAAGAAAAATGTACCCATATCTTGAGTAATCATCGATAAAAGTGATGAAATACTCATAACCTCCTCTTGCTTTGATCGACATTGGACTACATACATCAGTGTGAACAATTTCCAACACTTCTTTGGCCTTATTCTCCTTGGCACCAAATGCCCTCTTGGTCATTTTACCCTCCAAACATGATTCACAAGTTGAAAATGGTTCAACCTGGAGAGACTCCAACGAACCATCTTGGACCAACCTTTGGATCCTATTCAGATTGATATGACCTAGTCTTAGATGCCAAAGAAGTGTATCATTCACATTGGATGAACGTTTTCTTTTAGTGTTCAAAATGGTCGATGTGTTAAAGGACTCATTTTGTGGGTAGTGTGAACAATTGATAGTATAGAGATTGTTCAACAACGTTCCATGACAGATAAATTTATTATGTATAGAAATGGTAACAACATTATTAAAAGTAACCGAATATCCTTCATAGAAAAGTTTAGAAACTGAAATTAAATTCTTTCTAAAATTTGGAACGTAAAGAACATCTCTAAGAACTAAAAATCTATCTTCAAAAGATAATTGCACATCTCCCACTGCTTCAGCCGTCACTTTCGTAGCATCACCCAGTGTGATGAGGATCTCACTTCCGCTTAGTTGCCGTCCACTTGAACCCCTGTAAAGTGAAACAAATATGATCAGTGGATCCCATATCCACTACCCACGAATGGGTAGCATACTCCGCTAAACAAGTTTCAACAACTAATGCTTGAGAATTACCTTTCCTTCCATTCAGCTTGGGATTGGAACAGACTGACCTCCAGTGTCCTTTTTCACCACAGTTGAAACACTTCCCCTTTTGATTCCTTTTGATACCCAAACTTTTGACCGTCTCTCCTTCACTTTTCTTAGTAATGGGGTTTCTTTGGTCTTGACTGTTCATCTTCTCGTCAATCTTTGCCCTCCATTGGCCTAGATTTTGAGAGAAGACTTTTAGTCACCGAAGTTTCGTCTTCTTTTTCCAAATGTTTTTCTATCTCCTCCAAAACCTCTTGCAGAGTATCCATAGTGAACATGTGATCGCTCATCAGAAAACTACAGTAAAACTCATCGAAATATTTTGGAAGAGTTAGGAACAAGAATTCGATTTGAGCTCTATCACAATACTTAGTTTCGAGATAAGAAAACTTGTCAAAGTGGCGCTTGACTTTGAGAACATGATCCCTTACGGGTGTTCCCTCATTCATTTTTAGCCTTGCCACCCCATCGCTTTTAAACTGATTGATCATGCGGTTTTCTATTAAAAATATTTCTTCAAGACTCTACATGATTTCCGCAGCAGATTCAACACCTTCATGAATGTACCTCAAATCATCAGACAAGTAAGTCATTATTATACATCTCATAGGCTCGTTGGCACGCTCCCAGATATCATACAAGGATCTCTCTGCATTTGTTGACCCTTCAGCAGGTTTGCTAGGCTTGGGTACACCAAGGACCCAATTGTGTTCTTATGCATGTTGAGGTTATTTTACGTAATAACGAACTCATGTAACTCTTATTTACTGAATATAAATGTTTCATCACTGTTGCTTTGAATATAAATGAATGTTAATTATTTATTGCAAACCGTTCAAATATTAGTACAATATTACATTGTAGTTAATGTGGTGATGCCCGATCACAGAAGATCACATTAACAATTCCTTGTAAATAAAAGTACAACTTCACAACCTAGATGAAATTGAACACTCCATTGGTAGAGGTTGAAGTGAAAATCTCAAATTGACTTGTCTTGACCAAGAGATTGCACTAGCACATTATGATGTGCTGAAGAGGACCTACAGAGAGAATAAATTCTTCCGTACTGACCTAAGGGATGAAGAATTAGACCTCAGTTGTTATTGATTTCTTAACCTCTGTCACTTAAATAGAATTGCATGTAATTGATACTTATTGTTTTGATCTGTGTTGGGTTTAGAGCCAGACAACGATTATGTACTTTGCATTTTGGGCAATATTATTAATTATATGGCAATTGCTAAGATTTAATACAGAGCAACGTGTGCAAGCGAGTCTTGTGTGATTTGTCCCCTTGGTGGGCTCAGAAGTTTTATCATGCCAAATCTTGCAAGTATAAATTGATTTCCGGTATGGATAATAATGTTGAGCTGTCTTCACTACAAGGACAAAATATATTAATTAATATAAAGCTTTTCAGTGACTTAATTAATTAATGGACTAAATAATCTTAAACGCGGGAAATAATATCGAGGAGCCATATTGTCGTAATATGAATTAAGATGGATAGTTCAATATTAATTTTATAGTGGAGTAAATTAATATTAATGGACTTGAATAATATTTTGGCTTAATATTAAAGTTTCACAGCCCATTGGAGGTCCAATCTTAATTCTCCCAAAGGCCCCTCAAATAGCCTAATATAAGTCCAATTAATGAAAAGGAGAAGAAAATATTATGGCCTTATTTTTCTTGAATTTTTCGAAAATTATGGGACAAGAAAGGGAAAAGATTTTCTTGATTTTCTTGAAAAGATTTTTATGGAAAAAGATAAGTATTCTTGTAATACAAGATTATCCCATAAATTCAAGAAATAAAATCTTGTCTTCTTGTGCATTGAATTTTTCGAAAATCACCTATTTGTAAGGGAGGAGATTTTTGTGGAAATTTTATTTATGGGAAAGAGAATATATTGGATATATTCAAGATTACTTCTTGCACAAGAATTAAAAATCCTCCCATATCCAATTTTTGCCAAAATTTCGACCACCCCTTGTCTTATAAATAGGGGATGAATTTTTCATCCCCAACATAATTCCATGAGTTGGAAAAATTAGAAATCCACAAAGGTGGTGCAATATATTTTTGTGTTTTCTCCTTTATTAAAATCGTTCGTGAGAATCATTCCACCGGATTACGTTCGTAGACGTGGGACATATTTGAGAAGACACTTTAGGTTGATCCATCGTCTCAACGATTGTTACTTCTAGAGGTATGTAATTTCGTAACTCCTAGATTCCGCATGCTTAGGATTTACGTGAATTACATGTACACATGTTGTTGTTGTTTATTTAATTATTATGTTGAATTAATTTAGGATTGATTCATGCTAGTAATTAATTGATTAATTTAAATATGTATTTAAATATACCTCGAATAGATCCGGGCACCCCGAATTTCCCAACAACTGGTATCAGAGCCTCTGTTTCGAGCTCTGTATTTAAATTGTTATTTAAATTTGTTGGCCATTAAATTTTATTGAAAATTGGATAGTAGAATTGTTAGATCTGTTTTGCAGGTATCCAATTGTCATGGTATTTAACGTGTTTATTTATTTCATGCGTATGATTGGTTTTAATTCGACTCGTTCGAATTTATTTTTCTCGTGAGAAAATCCACGAGTAGATTAGGCTTTTTGATTTGTTCAATGTAATAGACTAGTTTAGATTTTAGGTTATATT
Organism: Stenogyne calaminthoides; assembly: GCA_037126765.1. Classification (NCBI taxonomy): domain Eukaryota; kingdom Viridiplantae; phylum Streptophyta; class Magnoliopsida; order Lamiales; family Lamiaceae; genus Stenogyne; species Stenogyne calaminthoides. The sequence continues at coordinate 39,343,458 of JBBCBC010000004.1, read as the reverse complement.
TATTTTTGTAAAATATATTGTAACCTAATCGAAAAGTGATAAAGTCCTCCTCTTCCCCGGCATCCAAGTTCAGGTTTTGCATCATAGATTCCATGATCAAGAAGAAAAAACAATTTTTGAAATATTCCCTTCACACCCTATTGATTGTTATTTTATTTTCCTCATTAAACTTATTTTATTTTTTTCATATAAATTTTGAAATACTTTCTTATGAACCACATAGGATATTTTATTTTCTATTATAGTTATCCATGTTTTATATAAAAAATTTCAAACCTTTTTGCTTGTTATCTATGGACACCGCAATGTATAACAAACCATGATTGAAAAATAACCTCTCAGGAGAAGTTCGACGTGTTAAAGTTATTGACCTTAACTCTTGTTAATAGTCAGACGTCCATCAGTGGAATCTTCTCTGGAGCTTGAAATATATATAGTATATCTGATGGAATCAACGTCATTCTTGAAATTAACAGCCTATGTCATACTTTGGTCCATATTAGAATCTTTGCTTCAAGAACATGAAATCAAGCTTAGTTGCAACCAATTTAGTGTTGTTGCACAATCCAACTGAGTGTTCTATGTTCCGCAACAACAAAACAAGAGTCTCAAACCTTCAGAGTTAAGTTGTGATTCGACACGCTGAAAATGAAATTCAATTAATTAAAATAATCGGCGTATGCACATCATTCGGTATGTACGTACACGTTCAAATCGAATTTGCATGAGTTTTCAGAACTTAAATAAATTCTTGCTTCCACAATGTTCAATGAAATCATGCATTCCCCGTGGTTCCGAGGACAATAAGGGTGTGTTTGCAAAAAATTATAGCTTTGAAGAATTGATTAAAAATAGTGATTATAGAAAAAATGATTAGTAGTAGAAGTTGATAGTGTTTGTAAAAAAAAGTTGATAGTATTTGCAAAAAAGGTTAAAAGTATTTAAAAAAGACATTTGAAGCTTTTAGCTTATACCTTTTGAGAGTTTATTTAATCTAATAAAAGATAAATAAAACACTCTAAATTATTCTGCACACAATTCCAGGTGACAATAATCACTTATAATTTTTTGCAAACACCCCCTAAGTGTGAGAATCAATATCCATTAGAATTTTCACTTAAAATTTTGCAATTCCAACTACCACTTTCCAACAGCCGAATTTTCATTGACATTCCAAATGGAATATTTTCATGTAAAATACATTATTTAGACAGTGTTTGGTGATCATAAACTCCTTAATCTAGATGTTTTGGACAGACGCATATGCCAATAGTTGTAGTTAATCAAGATGTTTTTGAAGTTGATAAGGCATCACCTTAAACTGTGATTCATTTGAATTGTTTCGTGCAATTGTGCTAACGTTGGGACCTGTTTACTTTGTTTTCATTATCAAGATTATCAGAAATAAAGGTTTACGATGGTTACAACCACTACAATAAATTTGATCTATATAATGTCCAAAAAATAATGTGAGGATATGAATACATGTTATAAAATTACAGTCATAGTGATTTTTAAATAAGAGAAAAAAACCTGCCTCATTATTGATCAACAATCTCTTCATCCCTTAATATATTTATCATTATAAAAAAAAAAAGAATTGACTATGGAGTTTTTCAAATGATCACATAATTTTTTAATAAAAATAATTCGATCCTTAAATATTAAATATTATCTATGACTTGCCTACGAATTTATAGAATTATAGTTGACAAATAAATTATTTACGCAAATAATTCCGTAGACAATTTACATTTTCGTAGGCAATTACATTTTTAATTTGAAATTGCCTACAATAAATTTACCAACAAATTATATTTTTCAAATGATCACATAATTTTTTAATAAAAATAATTCGATCCTTAAATATTAAATATTATCTATGACTTGCCTACGAATTTATAGAATTCTAGTTGGCAAATAAATTATTTACGCAAATAATTTCGTAGACAATTTACATTTTCGTAGGCAATTACATTTTTAATTTGAAATTGCCTACAATAAATTTACCAACAAATTATATTTTTGTAGAAAAATTTATAGGCAAGTCATAAACAATCTTCACTATTAAAGGGCAAATTTTATTTATGATTAAGTTTTTTGTAGTCTAGTAATTTTGCATCGGTTTGAAATTAGTCCTGATTGTTTTGTCTTTTTTATTTTGGTTCTGTAAGTTTTCAAAATTTTTGAAATTGGTCATGTTCACCTGCTATAGCAGGTAACCGCCACACATGCAATTATTTTGTTCTTCTATTTAATTTTGAAGCGTCACTTGGACTTTTTTAATGCTAATAATTTTATGTTGGGTTTAAAAACAATTTGTATATTAAAAGACAAAGAAAATTAAGTTGGTTTACTGGGTCTAAACTGACCGAAAAATCAAAAGATAAGCCAAAATACTCAAAAAACACTCTTCCTCCATAGAAAAATACGCAGAAAAATCCCGACACAAAATTATTAGGATTAAAAAAGTCTAGGTGTCATTTCAAAATTAAAAGAAAAAACAAACTAATTACATAGGTGACGGTTACCTGTTTGGTGATTTGCTACAACAGGTTAAAAGACCAATTTTTTTTTAATAACTTACATGACCAAAATAAAAAAGTCAAAATAATCGGGACCAATTCCAAAACGAAGCAAAGTTACAGGGTTACAAAAAACTTAATCCCTATTTATTTTGTTAGAAATTTCATAGCCATGTTAAAAAATTTCATATCCAATTCTTTTTTTTTCTTGTAGCGTATACTGGCCATTAGGAAATTTTTCCTGCTAATTATGATGTCATGTCGAGTGTTGGTTAATTTTGATGACGTGTAATTTACGAAGTATGTCTAGTCCCATGTGTCGTGTTTTAAGAGAGTTTCATTATTATATAACTCCTTAAATTCCGATAATATATAGATTTGGTTGAAAAGAGATAATAATAATAATGTTGAATTTTCTAAAGATGAAGTTTTGTATAATAAGATGGTCTTATACTGTTATACACTTATACAAGAGACATATCTTTATCATAGTATGTATATCATGCTACTTAAAACATAATTGGGCAGGAGCCCATGAATGAGATCCGTCTCATAGCTTGAGATTATCTCATATATATATTTTTATCTTTGCTAAATCAAATAATAATCAATCTATATATAAGTTATCCAAAATTTATCAAAATACATTTATTTATAATGTTAATATAAGAGAATTACATTAAAATTAATCACACCATTAATAAGATCAATCAACTCATTACCATTATAAAAAAAAAAAATGGTACTCACTCCAATTTTCAAGTCTAAAATTGGATAAATTTAATAAATAATCACAAGAAATTATTTGACAATAAAGCTAAATGTAGACGAGCAAACAACGGAGCCTGATCATTCCATATTAACACACAACTGACACAAGCAATAAGAAAATCAATTAACGAAAAATCATTCCATATTAACACACAAGCAATAAGAAAATTAATTAACGAAAAAGCAGTGGAAATAAAACACCGAACACGCAAGAAAAAATAATCAGAAAGAATTTGTTTTCATTAGTTTCCTTCAAGGACGGATCCCCCGACATTTAGCGAGCATGAAGCCAAGTTTGTGACTGACACTGGAAAATATAGGAGAAATAGGAGATACCACAAGTAACACTCAAAACGGGGCTTCTCACTCTAAGGAATCCACCAAAGAGATTGAAGGGACTCGTCACTCAATGGAATCCACCAAGAGTTAGAACAGGATACAAGAAGATGCAATCTTCTAACAAGCTTCAAAGCTCAAATATGATTAATAATCTCAAATATATTCTGCTTCAATAACATTACAAGAATGTCCTTTTATATGCAATGCTTGGACATCCCTCCAAGATGAGTCAAAGTAATAAATGTGAAATTAAATAATAATTGGCTTAAAAATAAAGATAAAGACTTAGGAAATACAAATACTTAATTAAAAACATTGACCAGGGTTGTTGGATGAAGAGAACCATCAAAAGTATCAAAGGTTGGATGAAACTATTGAATTCCCGAAAGTGCATGCATCCTGACAGGTCTTCAGTCAAATGGTCATAACTTCTTGTAGGAATATTATTTTTGACCACCGTTTTTTTTGTTGAAAACTAGACTTCTAGGGCTTTCCAGTGATGTATGGCATGCAGCATAATACTGTTCCAATGGGAGCCGAATAATTCGTGAAGGTACCTGAAATTTCTGTGTCATTCGCTTCCAATGCGTGCAAACTTGTCCTCGAGTTTTCTCACAATTATTAAAACAATCATCCCTGATTAAAAACCCACTGCACTTCCGCTGCAATATTTCAGGATCAAAGATACGACCTCGGACCTTTATCCTATTCTTTGTAATCATTGAGAAAAATGTCCACGATGTAAAAATATACTTGTAGTTTGCTAGTGCTTTCTCCATTAAAGATTTTACATATCCTAACATTTTGTAAGAAGAAACTTTTGATAGTCAATTTCCACCTCAAGATGATAAGTTTCTCCAACGACAAAATCAATATGCATTGAACTTGAATGGAATAGATCATCGCATTCCTCTAAACCATCTCCATGTTGACTTGCATTAGTGTCAACTACAACCGTCTAAAACTCAAAATAATTTTCTAATAATATCTCGTCTTCTTCTCCTTCCGACTCGTCATAAATAGGTGTTGTCTCATAAGCTTCCTCTTCGTCAGATTCATCATAGATAGGCTTTGTCTCATAATAATCTCCATCGAATTCATCACTTGGATCATCATTTCTCTCTACATGAAATGGATAGGAATCCATCTCACCTTTTGTAAAACCAACCTCTGAACCATGACCCTCAACATCACGATCCAAAGAAAAGTAGCGATCAACACGTCGCTGGAGTTGTTGAACTTGTCTCCTTAAGTCATCCAACTCGATATCAAAAAGGTCTCTTGATCGAGTTGTTGGATCATCAACATTTGGCCCATTTCTTCTACGACCAACCATTGAAAAACCAAAGCTCTGATTACCACTTGACACCGGAAAATATAGGAGAAATAGGAGATACCACAAGTAACACTCAAAAGGGGGCTTCTCACTCTAAGGAATCCACCAAAGAGATTGAAGGGACTCGTCACTCAATGGAATCCACCAAGAGTTAGAGCATGATACAAGAAGATGCAATCTTCTAACAAGCTTAAAAGCTCAAATATATTCTGCTTCAATAACATTACAGGAATGACCTTTTATATGCAATGCTTGGACATCCCTCTAAGATGAGTCAAAGTAATAAATGTAAAATTAAATAATAATTGGCTTAAAAATAAAAATAAAGACTTATGAAAGACAAATACTTAATTAAAAACATTGACCAAGGTTGTTGGATGAAGAGAACAGTTGGGAGATGAATTTAATAAAAAGTTTTGATTAGATCCCAAAACCCCTGAGTATGACATGTATTAGGACATCTTGATATAATAGAATCAGGATCAAGTTTCAATAGATGCTAGGGATCAGGATTATCTGCACCATGTATAGTCAGCAGATATAGATCAGGGAATTCTTAGTATACTGAAGACTCTGAAGACAGAAGTCCCTGAAGACTCAGAATACACTGAGTAGCTCAGAAAAATCCTGAAGACCCGAAGATCCTGAAGACTGTTTGTGTACTGAACAAAAATGACCCTGAACCACTATCTTAATGAAATAGTGTTATGTTCATTCCTAGTACAAACAAACAGAATGTTAGTCATTTGTGGACATTAAAGAACATATCAGATCAAGAACAAAGAGCTGTTTGTTTATCTCTGCTAAAAAAAGATTTCAACCAATGAGGTGGCAACATCACTGTACTATACTGACACAAAAAATGACATCTCTCTGATAAATTTCAGGTCTGATATCTTCCAGTTCACAGATATTGGTGATTGGCTACTTGGCTGTATAATTCCTAAGACATGCAAGGGAGTGTTCAAACCCTAAAATAGTCGTTCATCAATAGCCAGAAGAGGAAACCCTTGATGCTATCTCTTCCAACGGATAGTTTTTCAAGAGTAACCTGTGGAGTGTTCAAACCCTATAAATACCAGTGACCTTCACCATTGAGAGGTGATGGGAAATTTCAAGCAACTCAAGAGCTCATTCGTATTCTTGCAAATTGAAGCACTTGAAAACCTTAGAATTTCCCAAGTGTTTCACATTGGAGAGAGCTCATTCACTAAGCCTAGATTGATAGATATATCCAAAGCTTAGTAGAGATATCCTAGCCTTTGCATTTGTTTTTATTGTAAAGGATATCTCACCCTAGTTGGAAACCAACCCAAACTCAAACCCTTTGTTGAGGAAGTTTGTGTGTGATTTGTTGGTGATTTAGAGTTGTAAAGAGTGAGTAAGCTGCAGGTTAGTCAGCCAGAAAACTCTAGAGAAGAAGTTAGGAAGCTACTTGTGGTAGTCTGAAAACTTGTGTGTGTTGAGTTAGTAAGTGGTGCAAAGTGAGTCACCCGAAAACTCAAAGTAGAAAAGTGAGTAAGCTAACCTGAGTTAGTTCCGAAAGCTTTAGGAAGTGGTTAAAAATTTCTCTAAAAAGAGTGGGCGTGGAGCTTGAGTCTCTCGAACCAATGCACAAGTGTATTCCCCCATACACGTGTGAGACTCGTTAAGACCGGGACCAACAAGTGGTATCGGAAGCGCAAAGGGTTCATTTTGACCACTTGCTTTGGTAGCCATAGTCTATTTGCTGAAAGACATTGGTGGTCTACTAAATAGATCTTATTGCTGATATCTTACAAGGCTCAGTCATCATGCCTTCTAAGAAACTCCCTATGTTCTCTGTTGAGAGCTATGACCTATGGAGATTGAGAATGCAGCTCATCTCAGATTCCAAACATGAAAGAATGTGGAGAGTGGTTTATGAAGGACCATTCAAATATATTTATTGTGAATCCTTAATCACTCGATCTTTGAGGAATGATCCTATAGATGAATTTCCAAAGCCTGATGACCAACTTACTCCTGATGAGAGAAAGTTAGTCAATCTGGACTACATTGCTAAAGATACTCTGTATAGCACTATTGATGATGGTGTTATGGGAATGATCTCTCACCGTGAAAACCGCAAAAGAAATATGGGACACACTTGTCATTATGTGTCAAGGCACGAGATCATATCAAGGAAAACAAACTTTCTGTTGCTATTGGAAAGTTTGATAGCTTTGAAATGGAAGATGGTGAATCCATTGACAAACTGGAAGTCAGATTCACTAGCATTATGAATGATCTAAATGCTCTTGGGAAAAGATACCCACAGAGAGAAGTGGCACTGAAAATTCTTAGAGGATTATCTAAGAAATGAGATATACATGTTGTGGTGATTGAAAACACCAAAAATATTGATTCCATGCCATACCAACAAGTTTTCTTTGAACTGAAAGCTTATGAGTTTGTTATTGACAAGAAAACTAAGAAATCTGATAGCAAAGATGATTCTTCATCTAGTAAAAATGTGGCCTTTAAAGCCAAAGAGAAATCCTGTAAATCTAGAGAGTCTGAGAACTCACTTGCCAAAAATCAGGATGAGGAAGAGGATAAGCTAGTACTGATGGCAAGGAGGTTTGAAAGACTCAATAGCAGATATGAGAAATATAAGAAACATTACAGGAATCATGGGTACAAGAACAGGAATAACTCAGAGGCTGAGGACAGATCCACTAAGAAAAGAAAGGACCACAAAGCTGAAGGATCTTCATCCAAAAAGAAGGACTCCAAGACCAAGGAGGAAAGTGATCAGGATGATGATGCCAACAGATGCTATAACTGTCAGAAGAAAGGTCACTTTTAGATGACCGCCCCGAAATGAAAAGCAAAGAAAGAGAGGAGAGACAAGCCAAGAGAGACAGAAAAGATCTCCAAAGAAGAAGGTTATGATTGATTGAAGAAGAAGAAACAATCAAGAAGGATCCAGTTCTTCAGATGAGATATTCTCAGATAGTGACAGTGATGATGTCTGCCTTGTTGCTATGGAGGAGGTAAATTCTTCTATCTCTGTTGTTGCTCCTACACAAGCACATGAGTTCTCAAGTTCAAATGTAACCAGTAATTTTGACCTGGTGGATTCTTTTGAGAATCTTATGAAGGACTATTCTCAGTTTACAAGAACTCGCTCCACGTAAACTCAAGAGCGTAATAAGGAACCGATCACGAGAATCAAGTGGAAAGACTCTAAAAATATTGAGATCACTTCTCAATTGATGGGAACTATCGATGAACTAGATGTTCGAAAGTACAACTCTCGTAAAAAGAGAAAGTGATAGAAATCCCGAATGGAAAATTAGAGAAATCCAATCGAGGAGATTCAACTTATCGAAATCGAGTTCAATGACCTCTTTGAGAAGCATGAGACTCTAAAGAAAAGTGAGGATAGTCTTGTGAGAGAAATTTAGCTCTATTGAATTCTCGTGATCTAAAGTAATAGATGAAATTCGTAGTTATCAAAGACCAAGAACTATAAAGGCCGGATTGGGATATAATCCGGGGGAACCTCACAAGGTCTTCAATGTTGCTTCTAGTAAAGCACTAAGACCGTCTTTGTTAAACCAGTGGCATGTACTACTCTTCTTACTGAAGAACAACCCAGAGTTTTAAACAAGGGTAAAGGACCTATGGTTTCAGAAAAACTGAAGGTTCAGGGAAGAAAGCACAAAACTTAGGAAAAGGCTAGAAAACCTGAACACTCAAGAGGGAAATTTTCGTGCCAAGATTTCAAAAGCCTCAAAGCTAAGAATACCAACTCAAGAGATCTCAAGATCAAACCATCGAGGAATTTTCAGAAGAGAAACACTCAAAGCAGAGATATTCTCAACTGAAAAGACCAAGTCCTCAGATTATTGAAAGACCTCAATTTCAGTACAGGCAACCTAAACTCCACTTGCCTAAGGGTAAAGGTTTCCTGAACCCAAGTCAGCAAAGACAGAGACCAACTGCACCAAAGCCAAGACATTTGAACAAGAGGCCTGAGCCCAAGAAGAACTCAAAGGCTCAAGTTCATGCTAAGGCTGACACTCATACACAGAGTACTGCCAAGGCACCTAGGGTGGTGAATGTGTATGTAGATGTTTATGGAAGATAAATCAACCACTCTAAAGTAATTAGAGTTATCAGGCAAATTTGGGTTCCAAAAGGTACAGTTAACCTGGTAGGACCCTACACCAAATGGGTACCTAAGAGCTGATCTGTTTTTCAGGTAAAGGAAAAGGGCACTGAGCTGAATGAAGACAGCATAGCCCTAATGAGTGGAAATGAATTGGCTCCTGCTGCATGGTATCTAGACAGTGGATGTTCAAGACACATGACAGGATATAAGCAATTACTCACTGACTATGTTGAGCAAAAAGGCCCTCAGATTACATTTGGAGACAACTCCAAAGGACAGACTGAAGTATATGGAACTCTTGAAGTTGATTATGTTCATATCCATGGTGTTTCATATGTGTCTGGTTTAAAGCATAACTTGCTTTCTATCAGCCAATTCTGTGATAAAGGATTCAGTGTTGAGTTCTCAGAGAATTTATGTTATGTGAAAGACAATACTTCACAACAAATATTACTGACTGGTACTAGAAAAAGAAATATGTATCTTGCTTATTGGAAACTATCTCCTAAAGATACATGTTTGGTTGCAAAAAGTTCTACTGATACCAGTTGGTTGTGGCACAAAAGGCTGAATCACTTAAACTTCAAAACCCTGAACAAACTTGCAAGATTAGCACTTGTAAGGGGGTTACCAAACGAAGTATTCAGTAAAGATCATGTATGTGATGCCTGTCAGAAAGGAAAGCAAATCAAAGCATCATTCAAAAGCAAAGTAGATGTTTCTACTGACAAAATACTGCAACTGTTACATATGGATCTATTTGGTCCAGTAACACCTGTGATCACTAATGACAGAAAATATACACTTGTGGTAGTTGATGACTACTCTAGATACACATGGGTCATATTCTTACTCAAGAAGAAGAAGGAGACTCGCATAAAATCGCATGAACTAATTGAAAAGGCTCAAGATGTAAAAAGAATCTGAAAAGTGGTCAAAATCGGATCGAATAAAGGAACCGAATTTATCAACCATATTATATCCGATTATTGTGCAAAGAAATGGAATAGCTCATGAAACATCACCGCAAGGACCCCACAACAGAATGGTGTTCTTTGAAAAGAAAAATAGGACCACGAAAAGAAGTTCGCAAGAACAATGATTGCCAAGCCGATATTCCTAAGAGATTTTAAATTTGAAGATATCAACACCGCATGCTACTCCCGCAATGCATCCATGCCGACCAAGAATCAAGGAAATACTCCTTATGAGATGTGGAATGAAATGAAGCCTCTTGTTTTTTCTTTTTTGTGTTTGGTTGCAAGTGTTTCATACACAATAATGGTAAAGATCAGTTGAAAACTTTTGATAGCAAAGCGATGAAGGGATATTCTTAGATATTCTCAAGTCAAGAAAGCCTTCGAGTTTACAAATCAGGACTCTTATTGTGGAAGAAACACCTCATGTTGTTTTTTGATGAATCTACTTGTGTTCGTAAGAAACAGAACATGACTCGGAGAACTGACCAAGAGAATCACCGGACTTAGCCCGAAAAAGAATGATAAAACATCCTCTCGAACTCGAAAAAGAAGAAGTCAATCACTTTCTATGAATGGAGTGAATCGGACTCGCACAAAGAAGTTCGGGATGGAAATACTCGATGGTGAGACTCAGATAGAAATTCTCCACCCAAGGAAAGCCAACACACTCGAAGTCGACCAATCAACATACACCCGCCTGCAGACTCGGTATGTAATGCCAATGAAGATGTGGTCACAGCTGAGGCAAACTCTGAATCTATCAACCAAGGGGGAACAAATGTCTCTGACAATGTTCTGAATGGAATTTCCCCTGAGGAAGATGATTCCCTTTCTCCTTTTCTGTTGTTCCCTGAATTTGATGAATTACCCGAACCTAACATTTATGATGTTGAGGATACCACTGAAGGGGGAACATCCAGAGAAAATGGTTGGATAGTCATCCTACAAGTCAGATTGAGGGTGATCTATCAAAAGGAGTTAAAATAAGAAGGTTCCATGGAGAAAGTGCTTTGTTCTGCTGCTTCCTATCTGAAAAAGAACCTACTGAGATTGAAGAAGCTCTACAAGATTCTTTCTGGATTACTGCTATGCAAGAAGAGCTGAATCAGTTCACAAGAAATGAAGTTTGGGAGCTAGTGGACATACCTAAGAGGCACAATGTGATTGGAACAAAATGGGTGTTCAAGATAAAAGAGATGAGAACAACAACATTGTAAGAAACAAGGCAAGGCTAGTGGCACAAGGTTATTCCCAAGAAGAAGGCTTGGATTATGATGAAACATTTGCACCTATTGCAAGACTAGAAGCCATCAGAATGTTTCTTGCATATGCTGCACACATGAAATTCACAGTCTATCAAATGGATGTGAAAAGTGCATTTCTGAATGGTGTGCTTAAGGAAGAGGTATATGTGGAACAACCTCCAGGATTTTGTCAGAATGACCAAGTTTACAGGCTCAGGAAAGCCTTGTATGGTCTCAAGCAAGCACCCAGAGCATGGTATGATACTCTTTCTCAGTTTCTTACTGACCATGGTTTTATCAAAGGAACTGTTGATAGGACTTTGTTCAGGATAGAAGATGGGAAGGATATCTTACTCGTTCAGATTTATGTGGATGACATCATATTTAGATCTCCAAATCATCAGTTGTGTGAGAAGTTTTCTACCCTGGTGAAAGGAAAGTTTGAAATGTCTATGATGGGGGAGATGAATTTCTTTCTTGGACTTCAAGTGAAACAAACTAAGGAAGGAATCTTCATCAATCAAGCAAAATACACCAGAGATCTGATTGCTAAGTATGGTGTACAGAATTGCAATACAGTTAGAATTCACATGAATACTAACTACAAGATGGATCCTGATCCTGAAGACAAATCAGTAAATCATTCTGATTATAGAGGGATCATTGGATCATTGCTATATCTCATTGCAAGTGGGCCTGATATAACATTTGCTGTTGGGATATGTGCAAGATACCAAGTTAATCCTAAGACTAGTGACATGGAGGCTGCCAAAAAGATTCTGAAATATCTGAAAGGCACTGTGAATAAAGGATTATGGTATCCAACTGATGATAACCTTGAATTAACTGGTTATTCAGATGCTGATTATGGAGGATGTAGAATTGACAGGAAGTCTACTACAGGAACTTGTCAATTTCTTGGAAGTAAACTGATATCATGGTTTTCAAAGAAACAGACTTCAGTAGTAACCAGTACTACTGAAGCTGAATACATGGCTGCAGGAAGCTGTTGTGCACAGATTCTTTGGCTCAGACAACAATTGAGGGATTATAAGATTATAACCAATGAAGTACCTATATTTTGTGATAATAATAGAGCAATTGACATTACACAAAATCCAGTATTGCACACCAGATGTAAGCATGTTGATATCAGACATCACTTCATTAGAGATCATGTTGAGAAGAAGGACATCAGAATGGAGAAAATTCATACTGATAAACAAAGGGTTGATATCTTGACTAAACCTTTGGCTGAATCAAGATTTCAGGAACTATCAGTTGAATTAGGGATGTTGGATCCAGGTGAATGAATTTCACTGAAGGGAGAAGTCCTTCAGATTCAGGAGGAATAACTCAGGACAAAATTTTCTCAGGATGGAAACTGAGACTCAGGACGAATTTTTGTCAGGATCAATATTCAGTAAGGTTTATGTATTCAAATAATCCTAAAGTTATATTGATACATGCATTAAATTCAGTAGCATTTATTATGCAAAGGATTACTCAGTAATCATTTGAAATAAATGACAAAATGCCTGAACTTTTAAAGCGGGAACGTTTTTGACTGAAAAAGACGAACAGTCGCCTCGATTTCTGAGAATCGTCCATTTGTCAACCTATAAACTGCTACTTGCCTATTGTCCAGAAAATTAGCCAAATATAGCCATACTCCTAAATTCTCCTCAAAATCTGGTTAAATCTCAATCACTAATTATATTTTCGAGATTTAATCACAGCCATTGATCTTTATTTCCCAGATCATATATAAACCAAAATTTTAGACCTCAATCATTTATTTCTCACATTTAAACGATCAAAATTCCCAAAACCCTTAAACCTTCAAACCTTCAAATCTTCAAAATTCCAAAACCCTCGAATACCATATCCAGAAATCATCTTAAACAATGGAATTCCCAAGCTATGCCATGATCAAGAATCTAGCGGAGACGGAGAAGCCCTACTTCGAGCATGTGGTGGCCATGATCGAAAACAAAGCTTCGCAGGTTGAGGAAGAGGCACTCAATATGCTGCGAATGGCTAAGTTATCTCTTCTGGTGAGTAATATGCTAGAAAATGAACTTTCATTAGAGGTATTACAGTTTGTTGTGAATCTTCGAGAAGGTGAAAGAGGTTCACTTGTGTCGCAATTGAGTTTTGGATCATATGCGAAATCCAAGGCAGAGACAATTTGCACCAAAGAGGTGAAATTATCTCTTGATGAGATTAATGTCATTTTTGAGCTCAATAGTCGCGGAGAAGATCCAACTCAATATATGTCCGGAAGAGAGCAGGAAATTCTTGACCGTTTTGCAGAATCAAAGGTGGAGTTGAAGGGAGCTCTGCACAAACGGTGCTTGAAGCCAAAGTACAGGGTGTTAATCGATATTGTGGCAAAGTGCTTGATGAGCACTTTTGGAAGTCTGGATAAGGTGAGCCGGAATAAATTGAGGCTCATGGCTGCGATAGAGGATTCTGCCTTTATGGACTTAAATTGGTTAAAATTCTTGGTGGACTGCATTCTTCACCAGAATCAGAAGCTGAAGTTTGCAAAGGGTGCATTTACCAAGAGCGGGAAGGTGTTATTCGGGACAAAGATCAATTTCTTGATAGAAACGCTGCCCAGAGACAATTTGTTCTTGATGACTGGAGATGGATTTTCCTGGAATCGAGTCATGTTCAGTAAAGGAAAACCACAAAGGAAAAGGCCGGTTCCTTCAGGAAGTCAAGGCTCGATGGTTCAGGAGGACCCTGAAGAACATGATGATTCAAGCTCAGATCAGGATGATGTGGTGATTGCTAATATTGTCCAAAAACCTGACAGGACAACATCAGTAAAACTAACTGAGGTATCAGGAACAGAAGAAAGAAGGAAGAAGTCACTTGATCTTCTTCGGGTAAAAAGGGAGATTGGAGAGGCAAAGAAGGCTCAGGAAGAGCAGAAGAAAAGGAAGAAAAAGAAGCTCAAGACAATCAGGGAACAAGAGTCCGGAGTAAAATCCCCTCTTGATACCCTTGCCAAAGCTGTCTCTCAGGCAACTGCGGTAAAAACTGTTCAGGAGAGTACTGAAAGAGGTGAGGAAGACGTCTTTACTGAGGTACTAGGTACCAGTATTGGCGATGACCGGATAACCCAAGAGATCTTCGCAGGTTCTCAAAAACCTGTTGAAGAAAGCCAAATTACCATCCCACCCACACAACCCTCAGAGCCATATATTTCCATTCCTTCAGAGACACATTCTAGCTCTGAAGAGGAGGCACCTGGTCCTGAACTCAGGAAAGGTGAGGCAGAAGAGAATGAGTGGAGGCTGAAGGCGGAGAGATTTGTGTTAGATAAATATCCGGTGCTGGAAAAATACCCTGACCTTCAGGATATATTTTTCAGACTGAAGACCGCAATGTTGATTGTCAATCAGTCATTTGCTATGATGCTCAAGATTGGCAACTTCAGAGGCGAAAAATATTGGGCTGAGGAGGTGACGGAGCTGGATGCCTTCTCAGGGCTGGGGAAGAAAAGACTCAGGATAAAGCCAACAGAGTTTGATCAACTCGTGCTGAAGAAAATTGCTGAGAGAGAGCCAGACACTCAGGCTGAAGGTGGAGAAGGAAGTCAGGATAAAGATGATCAGAACAGGATTGAGGATCAGGACAAGACTGAGAAAGATATTCCTGAAAAGAAGAAGCAAGACGTTGAGTCAAGTGTCGAAGCTACACTTCAGGGGGAACAAACTCAAGATGTTCCACCCTTGCACATGGTCACTTTCGGTCAGACAATCCAGTACCCGTTGGAATCTACTGTGGAAATTGTTGAAATGACTGATTCAGGAGTGCAGACAGATGCTGAAATTCCCATTCCAACAACTGTAGATCTGACACCAGTCTTAGAGAAGTTAACCAAGCTGGAGCCCATTGTTGATCATATTGCTAAGCTCGAGTCTCTGGTGAACCAAGTGTCAAAGATTGCTGAAGCACAAACTTCTCAGAGCAAAATGGTTGAATTGCTAAACACATCTATGGTGAATGTTGATCAGGTAACTTCATTATCTACATCCATTGATAATAAGTTTACTGCGATGAATGCTTGTATAGAAAATGTATCTAAGGATGTGTTAGAGGAGATGGAGAAGAAATTTGTGCTGAGGTCTCAAATGCTGGAAGAATTGATGAAAGCAAGAACTTAGGAATTGATCAGAACAGCTGTTGAGGAAATGAGTTCTTCACTCAGGACCAAGATGCAGGCTATGTATGGTAGTCTTGCTGAGGATACAACAACAGGGTTAAATGTGCTGTAGAGACTTCAGGATGAAAATCTACACATTGCTGCCGAACTTCGATCTGTTGGACGTGAGCAGCTACACATGGACATAACACTTTCTCAGTTATTGGCTGATTATGATGCTAGAAAGGGGGAAATTTATGATATTCTCACACAGTTGCCAGCTATTGAGGGGAGATTACTGACTCAGGAAGAAGTCATCATATCCAAAGGAAAGAGGAAACAAGCTGAAATATCTATACATCCTGAGGCTGCTACTGAAGTTATTAAGGAACGTGCAAAGAGGCAAAGGGCTCATGAGTCAAGTAAGATGGGTGAGGCTCATGGTGTCCTGAATCCTATTCCTGAAAAATCCCAGGTGGTACCTGCTGTTGATAAGCCAATCAGAAGGAGATTATTAGGGGAGTTCTCTGAGGTTGAGGCACATAGAAGTGAAGAATCGGAAACCGATGAACTCTTCAAGGAGGGATTTGTAATATGATGTGGCCTCCAAGAGACTGAACTGGGATTGGCACAACTCAGTGAAGATGATTGAAGCTGAGAAGAAGAGAAAAGTTGCGGTTTCTGTGTCAGGATCAGAAATGACCAGAAAGGCCAGAGAGGATGCGAAGAGGATCAGGGGAGGATTCCAGAGATTTATCCTAAGGAGGAGAGGCACAAAACAAAGGAAGAGGCAATGGCCCCATACTGATAAGTGGATGCCTATTGAGATGAATGATAGATGGGAGCTTGCCAAGAGAGAATTTGTGTTCAACTATGATGTGCTGCAAGTTTGACCTCGTCCTATTGCTGACAGAGATGATGCATTTATTGCATATCTTCTGAGGAATTTCACTGATATGTGTCAGAAATGGTTCAATCTGTTTAACACACTGGGATATCAGTTAAAAGCTCCAGGACAGATGAAGTATCCCCCACCCAAGTTCAAGAATGGGATGATCAACTTCGACTTCATCCATGCAGACTTTGTGGATCAAGCCAACTATTTAGAGCTGACAGGAAATGATGCAAGGACCATTCAGGAGAGAGAGGAGCTGAAGAAAAGATACTATGGAATGTTCAATCTCAACCCTCCAGCTGATGAGATTGAATCTGATGAAGAATGATGTATCTTTTTATTTCTTTTGATGTTCAGTAGAGTAGGATCAAACTCTGTATCCTGTACTTAAACTTTCTGATTAATGAAAACTCTACTGATGTTTTTGTTCTGAAAAGATAATATCTCATTATCTTACTGATTCATGTTTGATGTTTGCCATTCTTTTATAGGAATTGAAACCTGATTAGATGATAGGTTTATGTTGGGAGATGAATTTAATAAAAGAAGATTTTGATTAGATCCCAAAACCCCTGAGTATGACATGTTCAGGATAATCTTGATAGATGAGTCAGGATTCAGTTTTAGAGTATTCGTGATGTTATCTCGCAAAATGTATAGTCGAGATATAGATCGTGATAGGTTCAAGACTCAAGAAGTTTCAAGAAACCGGTTTCAAAGATGAAACCGGTTTCAAGTCTCAAAGATGAAACCGAGAATCAAGACTCAAGATGAGATCGAGAATCAAGACTCAAAGGAGAAACCGAGAATCAAGACTCAAAGATGAAATCGAGAATCAAGACTCAAGATGAAATCGAGAAATCAAGACTCAAGATGAAGACTCAAGATAATCAACCAAGATATCTGAAGACTCGAAGACATCAAGACTCGTAAGACTCAAAAAATCGAAGACGTAAGATCAAGACAAAGGATGTCGAAGGCACAAAGAATTATCAAGACTCGCGAATGTATCAATGCTCAAGATAACCCGAATGTTCCGAGGCACCAAAATATCTATCCGGCGACACAATCCCGAGAAAACGCGATTGCATAGAAAAAAATAGATATTGCCCAAGACATTCTCATGCGCATAAAAAGGAACTAAGACAAAGTGTTGTTAAGGTTATATATCACTTTCGAGATATTGACCAAAAAAGAGCCGCCGAGTTTGTCTACATTTAACCGAAACAAAAGTAAAAAAAAAGAAGACAAACATCTTTCTTTCTTCGACACTAACATCGATAGGTCATCAAAAACATGTCAAGAGTACTATGTTCCGCATCGCAAAAAGTGATGACCACTACACATGAAAAAGCAGTTTGCCTAAAACGCGTTAGGGGAGTTTCAAACCCTAAATATAGTCGCTCATCACACACCATAAGAGGAAACTCACGGTTATCTCTTCCAACGGATAGTTTTTCAAGAGTGACCTTGGTGTATGCCTATAAATACTTGTGACCATCTACATTGAAGGTTACGGAAATTTGTAAGCAACTCAAGAGCTCAAACTTATTATTGCAAGTTGAAGCACTCGAAAACCCAAGAATTTCCCAAGTGCTTTATATCGAAGAGAGCTCATTTCACTAAGCCTAGCTTGATAAGATATATCCAAAGCTTAGTCGAGATATCCTAGCCTTTGCATTTTTTAATTGTAAAGGATATCTCATCCTAGTTGAAACCAACCAAGAAACCCCAAACCCTTTGTAAGGTAGTTTGAGTGTGATTGTTGGTGAGTTGGAGTTGTAAAGAGTTAGTAAACTACAAGGAGGTAAATCGAAAGCTCTAGAGAAGAAGTGAGTAAACTATCTTGGATAGTCGAAAAGCTTGTGTGTGTTTTTGAAGTTAGTAAACTACGTGGGTAGTCGAAAAGCTCAAAATAGAAAGGTTAGTAAACTACAGAGGTAGTCGAAAACCCTTAGGAAGTGATTAGTGAATTTCTCTCAAGAGTCGAGAGAGAGGGACGTGGGAGCTTGAGTCTCCAAACCACTATAACTTGTTTGTTATTTGCTTTCTGTATTGCTTTGATTAACCAAGGCATATCTTAAACCGAAAGCATATTTTCACCGATACTCATTGGAATCAATCCAATCGGTTGCATCCGAACCAATCACGTACTTAATCACTATTCCATTAAAAGGAAGGTTTTCAAAGAAAGTATAAAACGAGTATAAACTTAGGGCCAACCATTCCGCACATCCGAAAGTAGCTAGAAACGAGATAGTTACCAAACCGAACTTACTCTTCCGAGGGTTCAAGAAGTTAGTTATCCGATCCAAGCGACCAGATCTCTCGAAAACTTCGTGATCGGGCCGATTATCTGAGGTATCTCGAAAGCAACAGATCACCGTCTCGATAGACTTTGACTCGTATGATCTGCAAGGCTTCAGACCAAATCATCGTGACAACTCCGACCCAAGTGACCTCAAGAAAGAAAAAGTTTTAAAGTCAATCAACACGTATTCCCCCATACACGTGTAAGACTCGTTTGCACCGACCAACAAGTGGTATCGAGTAGTGGTTCAACTTGACCACTGGGCTTTGTTGACCAAAGTCTTATTTGCTAAAATACTTGTGGTCTATCCGAACAGATCTTATTTGGTCAATTCTTAAAAGACCTGTCTTCTAAGAAACTTCCCATGTTCTCGAGAGAACTATGATTTATGGAGATCGAGAATGCAGGCTCACCAGTATTCTAAACATGAACGTATGTGGAGAGTGGTCTCGACGGGCCATTCCAATTTCTTCGGGTGAATCCTGTAGGAATGTAAAATGAGGGAAATGATCCCCAGATGTAATTTCCTAAGTCGATGACCAACTTACTCCGAGGAGAGGAAGTTAGTTAATCTAGACTATATTGCTAAAGACACACTATACAAATCAATTGATGATGTTGTGATGGGAATGATTTCTCACCGTAATATATTGCAAAAAATTTTTGGATACACTAGTCAGAATGTGCCAAGGCACGATCATATCAAGGAAAACAAACTTTCAATTGCAATTGAAAGTTTGATAGTTTTGAAATGGAAGAAGGTGAATCTATAGACAAATTGGAAGTCGATTCACTAAAGATTATGAATGATCTAAATGCACTTGGAAAAAGAAATATCCACAGAGAGAAGTTGCATTGAAAATTCTCTAGAGGTCTTTCTAAGAAATGGGATATACATGCAAAGGGTGATTGAAAACACCAAAAACATTAATTCAATGCCATATCAACAAGTCTTCTTTGAGTTGAAGGCCTATGAGTTCGTAATTGATAAGAAATCTAAAAAGGCTGACAGCAAAGATGATTCATCATCTAGTAAAAATGTGGCTTTCAAAAGCCAAGGATAAAACCTATAAAACTAGAGAGTTCCGAGAACTCCCTTGCTAAGAACCGTGATGAGCTTGAGGATAAGCTAAAGACTGATGGCAAGGAGGTTTGAAAGACTTAATAATCGATATGGAAAATACAAAAACTATTACAGAATCACAAAAATTAAAAAGAAACCTGAGAACAAATCAACTGAGAAGAGAAAAGACCTGAAAGCTGAAGGATCTTCATCCAAAAAGAAGGACTCCAAGTCCAAAGAAGAAAGTGATCAGGATGATGATGCCAACAGATGCTATAACCCGCCAAAAGAAAGGTCATTTTCAAAGATGATTGTCCGCACTGAAAAGCTAAGGAGAGAAGAGAAAGACAAGCTAAAAGAGACAAGAAGTTCTCCAAAGAAGAAAGCCATGGTTGCGTAAAAGAACACTCGAGGAAGGATCTAGCTCTTCGATGAAATGTTCTCGAAAGTGATGGATGACATCTATCCGATGGTCAGGGAGGAGGTAAACTCTTCTTTTCTCTCGTTGTTGCTCTACACTAAAGACAAGAGTTATCAAGTTCTCACCAAAACAATCAATTTGACCCGATGGATTCTTTTGAGAGTCCGATGAAGGACTATGCTGCTTTTACAAGAATCAATAATGAAACTCAAGAGCAGAACAAAGAACTGACTGCTGAGAATCTAAAGTGGAAAAACTCTAGTAATACTGAGATCACTTCTCAATTGATGGGAACTACTGATGAACTGGATGTTCTGAAAGTACAACTCTTAGAGAAAGAGAAGTTGATAGTGACCCTAACTGAAAAACTAGAGAAATCCACTGAAGAGATTCAGCTGATCAGAACTAAGTTCAATGACCTCTCTGAGAAGCATGAAACTCTACAAAAATGTGAGGATAGTGCGCAGAAGAAGCTAACTCTATTGAATACTGCATCTAAAGTAATAGATGAAATTCAGAGTTATCAGAGACCTGCCACTATAAAATCTGGATTGGGATACATTCCAGGGGGAACCTCACAAGGTCATCTGAATGCTGCATCAAGTAGCAAAAAGACAATCTTTGTTAAACCAGTGCCACCTACACTTCGAACTGAAGAAATGTCCAAGGTGTTAGACAAGGGAAAATGACCTATGGTTCCAGTAAAACGGAATGATCAGGTAAGAAAGCCCAAACCTCAGGTGAAGGCTAGAAAATCGACCACTCAAGAGGGAAAATTTCGTGCAAGTACTTCAAGCCTCAAAGCTAAGAATGCAAACCCGAAGGATCTCGAATCGAACCAAAGCAGAGGAATCTTCGAAGAGAAACACTCAAGAGAGACATTCTCAACCCAAGAGACCAAGTCCTCGACATTCGAAAAGACCCCTATTTCAAAGACAGCAACCTAAACCCCACTTGCCTAAGGGTAAAGGTTACCCAACCCAAGTCAACAAAGATTCGCACACCGCACCTGTAAGCCAAAGCAATGGAACAAAAGGCCTGCACCAAAGAAAAACTCTAAGGCTCATGTTCATGCTAAGGCTAGCACTCATACACAGGATACTGCTAAGGCACCCAGAGTAGTAAATGTGTATGTAGATGTATATGGAAGACAAATTAGCCACTCTAAAGTGATTAGAGTTGTGAGGCAGATTTGGATTCCAAAAGGTACAGCTAACCTGGTAGGACCCTATACCAAATGGGTACCACAGATCTAATCTGCTTTTTTTAAAATGAAAAATGGCACCGAAATGAATGAAGACATCATTATCCCCGTTGAAAGAAGATCCGAGATGTCATTGTTGGAAGATGAATTTCCTTCATGGACTTCAGAGAAATCAAACCGGCAAGGAACTTCATCAGAGATCATATTGAAAAAGGACATCAGGATGGAGAAAATTCATACTGATAAGCAGAGAGCTGATATCTTGACTAAACCTTTGGCTGAATCAAGATTTCAGGAACTATCAGTTGAATTAGGGATGTTGGATCCAGGTGTATAGAGTAAATCTGAAAAATTGAAGGTTTTCAGATGCATGAAGTTTTCTCAGAATTCTACTGAGAAACTCAGGATAAAATAGGAAATATTGAACTGAGTCTTGAGGAACTCGGTGTAAAACAAGGTCAAGATTAAAGATCATATCGAACCTGCTTCAAGATTAAAGATCATCATCTTGACATTTTATCAAGATCAATACTCAGTTAGACTGATAGAGGGAAATTAGTCTGAAGAAGTAATGACTCATGCAACTCATTTATTGCTTAAGTGAAACTCAGTAATCATTAGCAATAAATAACATAACACCTAAAGAGAATGTTTTGGGCGGGATCTTTGAAAAGCCGAAGAAGGTCAAAAATCATTAATTGCTCTGTTCAATTAATCACCAATGAGGTTAAAATGGCGGCGTACTTTTCGTGAGAGTCCTTTCGCTTACCCGATTAATCGATAATCAATCTCAACCGTTGATTTTCATCAAATCGATACGACTTCCCACGAATCAGTCTATATATTCCTTGAGAAGCCATTCAAGCCATTTTATTAAACCCTCGTTCCCAAATTCACTCTGTAAATAAAAATCCCCTTTGCCCAGAAATCATCATTTTTTCAAACCCTAACCTTCAAAATCTTAAAAATGACTCTATCCATATTCGACAGATTGGCTGAAACCAATAAGCCATGGTATGAGTACGTTGTTTCGCTGGAGAGTACATCCAACGCAAAACATGAAGAAGAGGTGCTTCATTTGATTCGTTTGGCGAAACTTACGAATCTTGTCGCGAGCCGACCGGAGGTGGAATACTCGCGAGAGGTAATAGAGTTCGTCTCTAATATGGAAATAGATGAGGATGATAATATTGAGTCCAAGATTTCTATTTCGCATTTAGAACATACATCGAAGTATATAGATTTTGTTCGGGAGCTGTACATAGTCCCTCGAAATTTAAACGATGTTTTTGAATTGTGCGATAGGGGAGATGATACCACTTTGTATATGTTAGGTCGGGAGCAAGAGTATCTTGATAGGATTACTGAGAATCCTGTTAAGTTTGAGGCGACCTTACATAAACTGCATTTGAGGCCAAAATACAGAGTGTTGATGGATATTGTCAGTAAGTGCATAATGAGCAGATCGGGGAGCTTTGAGCAGATTAGCACTCCCAAACTCCGATTGATGGCGGCAATTGAGGACTCACCCACCAAGGATTTAAACTGGCTGAAGTATCTGATCAAGGTGGTGAGTGAGCAAGCCAAGGTCATAAAAAATGAGGATGGCTCAATATCAATCAAAGGCAAGATCCTCCATGCCACCAAAATAGCCTTTATTTTGGAGATGTGTCGAGATGAGGAGGATATCTTTGCCAACACTACTCCTTTCCCTAAGTCCAAGGTGATGTTCAAGCCTGTTGCCACCAAGAAGACTATCAGAGGGAAGAAAGAGAAAAAGGTGGAATCACCGGCTGCTGCTGTTACTGAAGAAACCCAACAAGCCAGGGGTAAGGCTTTGTTGGAGGCCAAGAAGGAGCAGGGTGAAAAATTGAAGAAGCAAAAGACCCTTGCTCCAAAGCGCAAAAGAATGGTGGTTCTCACTGATGATGAGGAGGAGAGTGAGGCTGAGGAGATTCAACCTGAGAGCCAAGCTGCTCAGAAATCGCCTTTACACGTATTGGCTCAGGTTATCTCAACGGCACAGGAGCAAACTGAGGAGCAAGTCTTCTCTGAGGTTCTTGAGATGTCACTAAGCTCTAACAAGTTTTCTCAAGAAATATTCCAAGGACCTCAGACCTCAGAGCAAGTCCAGATTCCCTTTGAGGAAGTGCTCGCTTTCGATCACCGAGGTCGCTTCAGATTCCTGCTGAGAAGTGCCTATTCAAATCCTCAGAGTAAACTCAAATTCCCAATCGAGGAGGCGCCACCGTACCTCGTAACCAAGTCGATTCAGACCGAGGAGCTACCGCCTAACCCTCGAAATTGGCCGAGCCTCCTCGAGCAGATGAACTTTTGATGAGCTCCCCGAGGATCTTTTACTTGATCCTTCAAAGCAGACTTTTTCATCAACCCGAGAGCCCGATGCTCAAGAAGGGTGAAGTTCAAGAGACCGAATGGCGAAGCGAAGGGGAACGGTTCATTCTAGACCGCCACCCCGAAAAATTAGCTCATTCCCCGACCTTCAAGACATCTTCTTCGGGATTGAGGTTAACGGTCTACATTCTCAACCAGACTCTTCCGGAGATGCTCAACATTGCTTCATTCAGAGGCGAAGACTGGTGGAACGAGGAAACATCTTTTCTCGATCAATTCTCAGATTCGTGAAAACCAACCTCATAATGAAACCGTCTAATTTTGATGAGTTGGTTAAGAAGAAAGTTGCTGAGAGGAAGGAGACTGAAGTTGGTGCCCCGAGCTCCAAAGACAAATCTCGGGATGGGGACCAACAAGGGGATGATGAGAGTCAATCTCGGATGAGAAAGACTTAATCGATGTCAAGAGGTCGCTATCGAACATCCTCAGACCGGGTTAGCCTTCAGACCGAGGCTCGTGTGACACCCAAGCTCAGTGGTGAATCCTGACTCAGACCGAGTCCAAGTCCCGCCAGATCGAAGCTCGTGTTTCAGACCGAGACTCAGTCGAATGCCCACCAGAGACACACAGACGATATGCCCCCGAGATTGATCTCACCCCAAAGATGGAGAAGTTGGAGAAGGTTGAGCCAATCCCGATCAAAGTTGCTCGGGATGGAGGAGGTATTGGCCAACCAAAGTCGGTTGAAACTATGAGTTCTTTCTTCGCACTGGTGCAAATTCGTAATACTCGACCGAAGTCGACCTCCATGGAAGGAAAGTTAGAAGAGAAGATGGAGGGGGTCAAAGCCGAAATTAATGCAGAGTCAAGCGTAAGCATCAGAAATGTATTAAAATTCTTGAAGCAAAATTTGTAGAGAAGAATGAGATGTTTGGTGAAGAATGTCAAGGAGGAAATGAGCTCAATGCTCATGGCCAAGATGATGTATATGTTCAAGGAAGCTCTCTATCCAATTTGCTCATATGTTCAAGAATTCGATGGCGAAAACCACCTTAGAAGGCTCGAAGAGGAGCAGATCAAATTAAGGGGGAGGTGCGGAGTGTCAAGAAAACAACAAGATTATATGGACACAACACTCTCCAAAACCGCCAAAGTATGGTTCCAAGAAGGGAAAGACCCGAGAGTCGATCTCGAAAAATTATTGGATCATACTTTGAAAGGCAAGATTGTCAAGGAAGCCGAAAACAAAATCATTGCCGGGCCATGAAGGAGATCGAGGCCAATCGAGAAGCTTAAGTTTAAGAAGGTGGAGAAGCGTCTACACTCAAGTTTCGAAGAAATAATGCAAGAAGTTGCTCTGAGAAACCGAAAGGGTAGAGGAAGAATTGGAACAAGCCAAGCCGGAGCAGAAATGCCAATTAAAAAGAAAGGTCAGGCATTTGAGGAGCTGAGGGCAAAAGAGCTAAGGCTTCTAAGCCAATTCGAGAAATGATTCAGATATTGAAGAATCTGAGAAGTGCCCCGGAAGAAGGTCTTCAATACGTAAGTGCTCAAAAACACTCCAAGTTGAGCAAGCTAAGAAAATCGCCGCTTTATTTTTCGTGTACCCGTGATCAGAAAGAAGATGGAAGAAGAGCAGAAGAGAAGGAGTGGTTTCAAGAAATTTGCAAGCAAGAAGAGAGGGACTGCAAAAGCACAAAAATGGCCGAATGTTGACAAATGGATGCCAATCCAGCTCAACGATGCGTGGGAAGAAATCAAGAGAACTTTTTGGTTCTACTATGATGTGCTAAGAGAATGGAGAGGGGAGAGCTCAGATCCCAATGAGACTTTCATTGACTATCTTCTGACCTTCTATCCTAAGTATCTTCAAGGCTGGAAAAATCTTGCGGATGAAGGAAAGGTGCAGATAACCGCCCATGGTCCATACTCGCATTCTCCTCCTAGGCCGAGAATGGTCAGGTGAATGAGAAAGCCATTTCTCAAGAGATTTCTCAGTACGCCATTCAGTTGGGCCTAACAGGGAACAATCCTGATATCATTAAAGAGAGAGATGCACTGAAGAGAAGATATTATGGAATGTTCAACCTTGATGTGCCTGCTGATGAGGTGGAAGATCGTAATCAAGAGCCCGAAAGTAAGAGCAAAAGAAGACCGAAGATGAAGACTCAGAAGATTCATGTAATCCTTTATCTTTTTGTCTTTTTGATTTTATTTTTCAAGATAAGATTAATTGTAACTTGTAACTGTCTACCTGTTGTGTTCGATATAATAATTCATGATTAATCGAACACGTAAGAGCGACACGTCTAATATCTATTAAAATAATCATGCTCAGTGGACAAGTATTCGCCACTCGGATCAGAAAGAGGAATTGAATGAGCCAAGTCGAAAAAGACTTCGCTTATCCCGAAGGCTCGGGATATCCCGAGGGTCAAGATGCTCGCAGCCGATATCCCGAAAGGCTCGGATATCCCGAGGGGTCAAGATGTCTCGCACTTCGGATATCCCGAAGGCTCGGATATCCCGAGGGTCAAGATGTCGCAGCTCGGATATATCCCGAAGGCTCAGATATCTTGAGGGTCAAGATGCTCGCAGCCTCGGACATCCCGAGGGTCAAGATGCTCGCACTGCATATCCTCGAAACCCTCGATATCCCGAGGGGGCAAGATGCTCAGAAGACAACATTCTCAAGACTCACTATCTCTGGCGGTCGAGTGCTCGACACTCGATATCCCAAGACCAACATCCCGAGGGCTCAAAAGATGCTCGAGGAGGACAATATTCCAAAGATAAAAACCGACATGGTTAAAGGGGCGAACAAAGTATCCAACCGAGCAAAAGATTAATTTGGACGACCAAAAGAGTGCCTTTACGTAAAAGTAAGCTCCAAGATCAATCTAGAAGACGGTTGGGAACGTGGCAATATCACTGGATTCTTGCATGATCCGAAGTCTCCAAATTTCATGCTTGCCAACCTAGCTCATGCTTGCCGAGTGCGATAAAAGGAAGAAAAAAAGAAGAAAAGGTTCGAAAAAATTTCCCGGAAAAAGCTACACCCACACAAGAAATTCTCCGGAGAGGTGAGGAACGAAAAAAATCCGAAAGTGATTATCCACATACACGTAAACCCTAGCACTCATATGCTAACTCTCCAAATTATCTTCATCTCAGAATTCATCATCTTCATAAGATGTATCAAATATTGCACGCGGTAAAGCTCGTAATACCACATCCCCGGCTTGGTATGCCCCGTGAGTAGTCATTTCTTGGCCTAACCGGGTCAACAAATTCATCTTATTTACGCTTTATTTTACACGTGCATGTTTTGTTTGTGAGTCGTTCCCAAATTAGCCACATAATACTCTTCGTAAAAAACGACTCGCGACACTACCTATCATCAATGACACTTTATCATTTATGCTCAAAAGATAATATCTCATTATCTTAATTTACATGTCTTTACTTTTGATATGCCTGAATGTTGTCTCTGAGATAATTGTTGGGAGATAAACCAATCTTGTAATAGGTAAAACTGAAACCTGAGTATAGGTTAAGTGTTTTGTAACAAGATGGTTTTGGCATCATCAAAAAGGGGGAAATTGTTGGAAGATGAATTTAATAAAAGAAGATTTTGATTAGATCCCAAAACCCCTGAGTATGACATGTTCAGGATAATCTTGATAGATGAGTCAGGATTTAGTTTTAGAGTATTCAGGATGTTATCTGCAAAATGTATAGTCGTGAGATATAGATCGGATAGTTCTCAAGACTCAAGAAGTTTCAAGAAACTGAAGTTTCAAAGATGAAACTGAAAGTTTCAAGTCTCAATATGAAACCGAGAATCAAGACTCAAAGATGAGATCGAGAATCTAAAGACTCAAAGAGAAATCGAGAATCAAGACTCAAGATGAAATCGAGAATCAAGACTTCAAGATGAAATCGAGAAACTCAAGACTCAAGATAATCAACAAAGATATCCGCGGAAGACTCGTAAGACACCCAAGACTCGTAAGACTCGTAAGACCAAGATTTAAGATCAAGACAAAGGATGTCAAGGCACAAAGAATTATCAAGACTTCGAATGAATGTCTTGAATGCTCAAGATAACCCTCAATGTTTCGAGGCAATCGAAAAATATCTATCTCAAGGACACAATCTCGAGAAAAACGCCATTGCTTAGAAAAATAGATATTGCCCAAGACATTCTCATTCGCATAAAAAGGAACTAAGACAAAGTGTTGTTAAGGTTATATCACCTTCGATATATTGACCAAAGAGAGCCGCTGAGTTTGTCTACATTTAACCGAGACAAAAGTCAAAAAGAAGAAGACAAAGATCAGACTTTCTCGACACTAACAAATGACTGTGTCATCAAAACATGTCGAGAGTACTATGTTCTAGATCGTAAAAAGTGATGACCACCACAGCGGCTTTGCCTAAAAATGTGCTAGGGAGTTTCAAACCCTAAATATAGCCGCTCATCACACACCATAAGAGGAAACTCACGGTTTATCTCTTCCAACGGATAGTTTTTCAAGAGTGACCTTGGTGTATGCCTATAAATACTTGTGACCATCTACATTGAAGGTTACGAAATTTGTAAAAGCAACTCAAGAGCTCAAACTTATTATTGCAAGTTGAAGCACTCAAAACCCAAGAATTTCCCAACCCGCTTTTATATCGAAGAGAGCTCATTTCACTAAGCCTAGCTTGATAAGATATATCCAAAGCTTAGTCGAGATATCCTAGCCTTTGCATTGTTCTTAATTGTAAAGGATATCTCATCCTAGTTGAAACCAACCAAGAAACCCCAAACCCTTTGTAAGGTAGTTTGAGTGTGATTGTTGGTGAGTTGGAGTTGTAAAGAGTTAGTAAACTACAAGGAGGTAGTCAGAAAGCTCTAGAGAAGAAGTGAGTAAACTATCTTGGATAGTCAGAATGCTTGTGTGTGTTTTGAGTTAGTAAACTACGGGGGTAGTCGAAAGCTCAAAATAGAAAGGTTAGTAAACTACGAGGTAGTCGAAAAACCTTAGAAGTGATTAGTGAATTTATCTCAAGAGTCGAGAGAGTGGACGTAGGAGCTTGAGTCTCCGAACCACTATAACTTGTCAGGTTATTTGCTTTCAGATTGCTTTTGATTAATCATTGCATATCTTAAACTAAAAGCATATTTTCACTGATACTCAGTTGGAATCAATCCACTGAAGTTGCATCTGAACTGAATCACAGCCTAATCACTATTCCATTAAAAGGAAGGTTTTCAAAGAAAGTATAAAACGAGTATAAACTTACGGCCAACCATTCCGCACATCCGAGTAAATAGAACAGATAGTTACCAAACCGAACTTACTCTTACGAGGGTTCAAGAAGTTAGTTATCGATCCAAGCGCACCAGATCTCTCAAAACTCGAGATCGGGCTGATTATCTCGAGGTATCCGAAAGCAATTTCAGATCACTTGTCTCGAATAGACTTTTGACTCGTATGCGTCTCAGGCTTCTCGAGACCAAATCATCGGACAACCTCACCCAAGTCGACCTCGAGAAAAAAAGTTTTAAAATTACTGAACACGTGTATTCCCCCCCCATACACGTGTAAGACTCGTTTGCACCGGGACCAACAATTTATTTCTATTGTGTTCGCATATTTGTAACAAGATGGTTTTGGCATCATCAAAAAGGGGAAAATTGTTGGGAGATGAATTTAATAAAAAGTTTTGATTAGATCCCAAAACCCCTGAGTATGACATGTATCAGGACATCTTGATAGAATAGAATCAGGATCAGGTTTCAATAGATGCTAGGGATCGGGAATATCTGCACCATGTATAGTCAGCAGATATAGATCAGGGAATTGTTAGTATATCAAGACTAAAGAATCGAAGACTCAAGAAGGCGAAGTCTCAAGAAGACTCGAATACAAATCGAGTAGCTCGAGAAAATCCTCAAGACCAAGATCCTCAAGACCGCTTTGTCTTGAACAAAAGGACCCTGAACCACTATCTTAATGAAATAGTGTTATGTTCATTCCTAGTACAAACAAACAGAATGTTAGTCATTTATGGACATTAAGGAACATATCAGATAAAGAACAAAGTGCCGTTTGTTTGCCTCTGCTCAAACAAAGATTTCAACCAATGAGGTGGCAACAACATTGTACTATACTGACACGGAAAATGACATCTCTTTGATAAATGTCAGGTCTGATATCTTCCAATTCACAGATATTGGTGATTGGCTACTTGGCTGCATAATTCCTAAAACATGCAAGGGAGTGTTCAAACCCTAAAATAGTCGTTCATCAATAGCCAGAAGAGGAAACCCTTGATGCTATCTCTTCCAACGGATAGTTTTTCAAGAGTAACCTATGGAGAAGTTGCCTATAAATACTAGTGACCTTCACCATTGAGAGGTGACGGGAAATTTCAAGCAACTCAAGAGCTCATTCGTATTCTTACAAATTGAAGCACTCGAAAACCCTAGAATTTCCCAAGTGTTTCACATTGGAGAGAGCTCATTCACTAAGCCTAGATTGATAGATATATCCAAAGCTTAGTAGAGATATCCTAGCTTTTGCATTTGTTCTTATTGTAAAGGATATCTCACCCTAGTTGGAAACCAACCCAAACTCAAACCCTTTGTTGAGGAAGTTTGTGTGTGATTTGTTGGTGAGTTAGAGTTGTAAAGAGTGAGTAAGCTGCAGGTTAGTCAGCCAGAAAACTCTAGAGAAGAAGTTAGTAAGCTACTTGTGGTAGTCTGAAAACTTGTGTGTGTTGAGTTAGTAAAGTTCGCAGTGGAGTCACTAAAAACTTAAAGTAGAAAAGTGAGTAAGCTACAGTAAGTTAGCCTGAAAGTTTAGGAAGTGGTTAAGGAATTTCTCTGAAGATCAGAGAGAGTGGACGTAGGAGCTTGAGTCTCTGAACCACTATAATTGCTGTGTTTTTTTGCTTTCTGTACTGCATTATATATGTTGCATGTTTTTCACTAAAAGCTGATTTTACTGATATTCAGTTCAAATCAATCCACTGAACTTGCATCAAGTTGATCACAGCCTTAATCACTGTTTTATTAAAGGAAGAAGATTTTCAGCAAGCTAAAACGAGTATAAATTTAGGGCCAACCATTCCGCACACTTGAGTAGCTAGAACAGATAGTTACCAAACTGAACTAACTCTACCGAGTCTTCAGTAAGATAATTATCTGATCCAAGCTTCTCAGGATCTCTGATAAAGTTCGGGATCGGTTAGGCTAATCTAAAGCTTCCGAAGTTTTCAGGGATCATTGTCTCGATGAGACTTTTGACTCGCAGGCGATTTGTGCTTCTCAGGGTAAAAATATCAGGATAACCTGACCCATCTGACCTCAGTAAAGAAAAAGATTTTAAAAACACTGTACACGTGTATTCCCCCCCATACACGTGTGAGACTCGTTAGCACCGGGACCAACAAGAACCATCAAAAAATATCAAAGGTTGGATGAAACTATTGAATTCCCGAGAGTGCATGCATCCTGACAGGTCTTCAATCAAATGGTCATAACTTCTTGTAGGAATATTATTTTTGACCACCGTTTTTTTTGTTGAAAACTAGACTTCTAGGACTTTCCAGTGATGTATGGCATGCCCCATAATACTGTTCCAATGGGAACCGAATAATTCCTGAAGGTACCTAAAATTTCTGTGTCAGTGATGGAACTTGTTGCATTGAGGGAGCCGTTACCCCCCGATGTGCCATCCAATGTGTCATTCCCATTTAAGGAGGGGTAAATTGCATTTTTGGTCCCATGAAAATATTTTCAAAGCACTTTTGGTCCCATTGTTTTAAAGTGATAATTTTTTGTGCACTTTTGGTCCCAAACCTTTAATTGTATATCACAAAAACCCTAACATGTTTATCTAACAACTTCACCACACAAAAACTACCTATATATATTTATCTAACACAAAAGGCAGCAATGTTTCATCCAAGACGACAACATAAAAATCCAACATTGTTACAAATATTGAAGATGCAGCGATTCCTAGGGTTCAAGTTGGGGATAAGGAATTTTGGTGTTTTTTTGCAGAATGTTAGTAATCTCCCTATTTTGGTGGGAAAACACACACTTACCTCTGTTAAAAACTAACGGAATATTAGTTTGGGACCAAAAGTGCTTGAATTGGGACCATTTTGATATGAGAATATTCTCGTGGAACCAAAAGTGCAATTTTCCCATTTAAGAAGCATGTACGTACATTTGTGATGGTACCTGTAGCATTGTTACCCCCCAATGTGTCGCTCAATGCGCCATTTTCACTCAGTGTCCCGTTAGCCACACCAAGCACTGAATTGTTCCCATTAACGGAGCCGGATCCAACCTGTAACAAATGGCGTGTGGCTTCGCTGTAGCTGGCTATCATCACCACAACAATTAAAATGCATGCATGCTTAGTAAGTCCCATGATTTAGGATTACTAAATTGATCAGGTGATTTCCTTTTCTTTTGATTTGGAGGGAAGAAGTATAGCTAGAGGGCTTATATTTTTTTTTGAATTGATGATGGAAAAGTAATGACACATTTAGGGGGTATTTATAGTCGATCGGGGCTTTACTTTAAGTTAGATTAAGACTGACAGCTTGGTCGGTGTTAATTGATTAATTAGCAAATAGTTATATATTCTATTTTATTTATTTTTTTAAAAATCTGGTGCCTGCAGATCAACGTGCTTGCCAATTTCAACTAGAGAAGAGTCCAACTATGCTTTCAATTTATTATTAATACTAATAATAATTGATAATTCACTCCACATGGTGTATTAATTAAACAACATAATCCTAAACCTGCAATACACAAACAATTTCGCGGCTAAATTTTTGTTTAAGCAAACTCTACTCCAACAAGCATACTGCTTAATTTCCTCTTCACCTTGATTCAAAAAATGTATAAAAACATTTTCTTATAAAAATATATGCAAGTGTGATGAGCTAATGTTGTTTGGTAGTTGAGTTTTTGGCCCAAGAGTAATTCCCAAAGTCCATTCCATAATTCCACGTCCTTTTTTCTGATACTCCATAATCTCAGTGATATGCTAATTGCTCCAATCACAATTACACGATTGACTCACCTTCTGCAGCCCTGATTTCTTGGCATTGACAACTGGCACAATTTGTGCTAATCATGTTGATTGCCCCCTATATTGTGTTGGTGCTAGGGCTGCATTAAGTGTGGTGCAAATTCAAATTTCTTTGTGAGAATTCAGTGGTGAAAACGAAATTGAGGGAGAAGAGGGAAAATAGTGTTCTTGTCTACACCGTTGCCGGAAAGAATACCTAAACCCCGAGATAAACCCTCTTTCGTTCTAGAGACGGTGGGGTTGGATCCTAACAACAAGTATTTAAAATTTCCCTAATTTTCTTTTTATGGGGAAACTGGTGACTGGAACCCATGACCTCACGGCATAGATGGAGTTTACCTACTACCATCAATCCATGACTCGAACCCAATTCGATTTTTTTTAATAGTTTGCTTATAATTAATTTTAGATGCATTCCACGATTAATATGTAGTAAATTCACATACTTTTATTTAATAGTGAACTTACATATATGAAATTTTCTAGACAACAAGATCAATTTTATATACATGTTGAATGTTGTTACTTAAGTATATTAAGTAAATAACCAATTTAATACAAATTCTTTTTTTTAACTCCATAACAAATTGATTATAATATGTAATATACATTTTAAATATATTTTTAATTTTTAATTTTATCTATTAAGTTGGGACCCCTAATTCGAATTATTGGTTCCGTCACTGATTCTATACTCATATTAAAATGTTCACGTGATGGGACTCCTTCCTAAATAGTGGAGTCGATACAGCCCACGAGTGAGAGGAGTATTAAGGGCTGGGAGTATTAAGGACGAATTAAAATATATGAAATTGACTCCAAATCTTTCTACAAACTCGAACTTTAAGATATATGAGATTGAATCCTTCCCGATATAGCGTGAACATTGTTGTACAGTTGAGTTAAGGTTTGAAGATGGTCTTATTCGACCTAGCTAGCAACTAATCAATTATTAGGCTAGTCAAATTAATTAATATATGGGGATCTTTTTTATGATATGATGGATCAATGGTAGTGGGTAACAAGTTCTCTAAAAATATTTAGGAAAATCTTTAAATAATTAAATATATTCATAAGAAAATCTTTATATATACATATTTTAATCAAGATAAGTACTGAAGAGGAAAGCAACACACTTGCTGTAGCAGAGCTTGCATAAACAATAATGAAGCGGATGTGGTTGGAATTCCAAATGGAACATTTTATGTAAAATACAAGATTTAGACGGTGTTTGGTAATCATATATAAACTCCTTAATCTAGATGTTGTTGGGTTTATAGAGCACTAACTATAGCTTACAATATGGGAGAAATAATAAAAAATAAACATTTGAAATTAAAATAACACTTTACTGCAAAGGAACTAATATTTTTCAGCCAATTAAGTGATACTTTATCAGCAATTTGAACCTTGCACGAGCTAATTATGAAAAATATTTTTCAAATTTCGCACGAACTAATTCTGGACAATTTTGAACTTTCGCACAAACTATTTTGAAAAATCTCGAACCACGCACGTACAAGCAACAACCAGCACGAGCAGATAACACAAAATAAACAAAAACAAGAAAAACTCACTAAAGTCGAGTCAAGGTTGAACCTTTTCCCGCAAAATGAAATACGTCTCGGTAGTACTTTCGATTTGACGTATCGTTTCCAAAGGTAAAATGTCTTTCGTCTTTACACGTGCAGCACCACAACATGTAAAGCTCCGGCGAACTGAATTGTCACAAGGAGAGGGATGCACTCTAAAATGCAGAAAACATATGCAAGGAATGCAGAAAACATATGCAAGGAATGCAGAAAGCTGGATTTTTGCAGTGAGCTCAGGAATTTTTTCTATGTGAAAAAATCACATGCATGATGTCCTATTTATAGGAGCATGTCCACTAGGTGAGGAGCATCCTGAATTCAATTTTCAGGAGTTATAGAATTGTTGGCCAGCTTGTAGCCGAATCGTTACACTTTTCCAGGAGAAACGTCCATGAAACTGGACATCCCGACATTCAAGTTCGTCTGAATTCAAATTCAAATTTCTGCAGACATGTGACCAATCCGGATTGGGCTATGCACGTTGGGCTCAAATTATTTCAATTGGGCCAAGTTCTAAAAAATTAATATGGACTCCAAGCCCAAGACAAAAGTCCACCCAAAGTCCAATTGCCAAAATCTCTTGGGCTAGCCAGGCGGCGCGCGCGCACGTGTGAGCTATTGAAACAGTCTTTGGTCACTATAGTTGAATTATACTAACAAACTTCTATTAAGGAGTTGTTAACTTCTCTAATTATTCAATATGAGATGTATTAATTCCTAATTAATTTCCTACACTTCCCAACACCAACTAATCCATAAAAAGAGTGTTGACGTTTCAACTTCATGATTTAATTTCTCACTCACCGAAATTCGGTTTTGAGATTATAAATACACTATCTACTCATAGAGTAGATCGACACTAAACCGTTTAATTTCCCAAAAATTAAACTATATGTCCTTTATTTAATTTAATTAAAGAAGAGTATCTCACACCCTCTTAATTACAAATAAATAATATTTAATCAATTTCCCCAACAGATGCTTTGGACACAAACGCATTATCACTCACTCTCAGATAACCAAATAAATAATATGTTCGAAATAAATTTACGAGAAATGACTTGTGACTTTTTATTTTTATTAAACAATTAACAGGATGACAAATCTTTTGAACACTTAAAACTTGATAAGAAGGACTGATAATATACAAAACTATATATATGTAATATATATATATACTACAACTCGAACACAAGCCCCACAGGTCGTCATCCATGTATACAACTCTCAGAATCTGCAAGTACTTCAACCACCACCAGTGTAAGTTGACAAAATTACCTACAATGCATAAACTAGGTGAGATATATAAATCTCAGTAAGCAGAAATTATGCATGATGCTGTGAATCTTTGAAAATTCTCCCCATGCACTCTCTTTTGAAATCACCAATTTATTTATGAAACACTCATTAGGGCCCCTGACACACTGTTATACATCAGAATGAGCTCAACATCCACATAATCAAATGACCAATATAAATATCACATAAGTATGATCCGGACGTGAGTCCCATCCTCTTGTGGCCCAACAGGGGTTCTCCTCGCACATACACCCCCCATGTCCACCAAGAAGTCATCCCACCACGCCGAATCATAATGGTGCAGTCCGAGGATCCACCCTCTAACGGCCCAGCGAGGTCCATCACCAAACTCGACCCCCTATCTGTGAGTGTGTATGCATCTCTAACCATGAGTGTGTATGCATCCTTAATAAAAGATTGATAATTATATAGGTACATATATCCGCCGCCTTACTATTTCTTTCGTGGTAAGCTTCTATACCATTTTATTATTATTATTGTTATTATTAGTAGTAATTAGTAATAGTATTAATAATTAGGCTGCTCATCTATATGTACATATATATACATGTATATATAAGGACATAATACCCACGTCCTTTGACATACCCTGGGCCATACACCAACTTTTATTTTCTAATATGATTAATTAAGGTATATATATATATCACATATATTTCCTTTCAACCTCCTATTCTTCTCAACTCGAAGAATACGTGTAATATACATATTGCACCATGCACCGCCTATTGTGATGTTCTTGGTAAGCTTCATTTTTTTTTTATACTTACTAATCTTGTTGGATATATATATATATACACGTGTGTGTATCAAGCATCACTTATCTATATAGTTGTTATCCTTGTATTATTATTATTATATATATTATACCCACTAACTTTATATATTAATATACTTTTACTTTAATTACTATATATATTATGCTATTAATTAATAAATGAATTGTGAGAAGTCAGGGATATCACACGCATACACCAATAGTTGCAATTAATCTAGATGTTTTTGGAGTTGATAAGGCATCATTTGAATTGTTTCGTGCTATTGTGTTAACGTTGGGACCTATTTTACTTTCATTATCAAGATTATCAGAAATAAAGGTTTATGTTGGTTAATTTGATCTATATATATTAATGTCCAAAAAATAATGTGAGGATGAATAACATGTTATAAAATTATAGTAATAGTGATTTTTAAATAAGAGAAAAGAATTAGCCTCTCATTATTGATCAACAATCTCCACATCCCTTAATATACATATCATTGCCACAACTACGGAATTTTTCAAATGATATGCAATTTTTCAATAAAAATAGTTAAAGAAAATTGGTTCTAAATAATGGTGATTACATATAACTTGCCTACGTACAAATTTCTAAAATTATAGTAGGGAAACAAAATATTTACATAAATAATTCCGTAGATAATTTACATTTTCGTAATCAATTACATTTGTAATTTGAAATTGCATATAAATAAATTTGCCTACGATTTATATTTCTGGAGGCAATTTGTTTGTAGGAAATTTGAGGGATGATGATGCCTAATGATTACAAAAATTTGTAGGTATAGCAATTTTCACTATTCAAGGACAAAATTATTTTTATTAGAAATTTTATAGCCATATTGAAAAATTATAAAATTTTGCCTGCTAATTATGATATCATGTCGAGTGCTGGTTAATTTTGACGATATGTAATTTACAAAGTATGTATAATCCCATGCGTCGTGTTTTAAGAGAGTCACACTATTATATAAGTTCTTAAATTCCGATAATATATTTGGTTGACAAGATATAATAATAATGTTCAATTTTCTAAAGATAAAGTTTTGTGTGAGATGACCTTATATTGGTATACACGAGACATATTTTCATTATAATACTTATGTCTTACTACGTTGTTGTGTTCGATATAATTATTCAGCATTAATCGAACACATAAGAGAGACACGTGTAATATTCAACTATTAAAATAATCGAGCTCGATGAACAAGTGTGCTCGCCGCTTGCCGACCAAACAAGTTTGTTCGCCAGCTCGCCACTTGTCAACCAAAGCGAACATGCTCGCCTACTAAAGTAAGTTTTGTTCGCTAGCTCGCCGAGCAAGCATCATTTGTTCGGCGGCTCGCCGCTCGCCTAACGAGCAAGTTTGCTCGTCGGCTCCCCACTTACCGAGCAAACAGGTATGTTCGCCAGACTAACCGAGCAAAATGATCCTGAAAAGATGTTGATCTGATCAGCCAAAATGATCAGATCAGGGAAGAAGAAATCAGAGCCTGAGTCAAGTGACCTTAGGGCCAGTATGTTCGATGCACAGATAACCTGAGGGCTCGACATCCCGGCGGCTCGCATAAACCTGAGGGGTCAGTATGCTCGATGATCGATATCCCGAGGGCTCGTGACATCCCGAGGCTCGCATAAACCCGAGGGGTCAAGATAGCTCGATGATCGACATCCCGAGGGCTCGTGACATCCCGGGCGGCTCGACAAACCCGGAGGGGTCAAGATGCTCGAGCATCGATATCCCGGGCTCGACATCCTCAAGGCTCGACAAACATGAGGGGTCAGTATGCTCGATACTCAGATATCCTGAGGGCTTAGACATCCTGAAGGCTCAGACAACTTGAGGGGTCAGTATGCTCGATACTCAGATATCCTGAGGGCTCAGACATCCTGAAGGCTCAGACATCCTGAAGAACTCAGACATACTCGACAATATTCTGGCATAAAATTGATATGGTTTAATGGGGCGAACAAAGCATTCAGTCGAGCAAAAGATGGATTTGGACGACCAAAAGAGTGCCTTATAGACAAGCAAAAGCAAAGATCAATCTAGAAGACGAAGTTGGAAAGGTGGCAGCATCACAAGAGTTCTTGCATGGCCCGAAGTCTCCAGCTCATGCTTGTCAAAGTGCTATAAATGGAAGAGAAAACAACAAGAGACGGGTTACAAAAAATTTCCCAAAGAGAGAGAGGTTCACGAAAAAGGTTCAGAAAATTCCCAGAGAGGTGAGGTTCAGAAAAATTCGAGAGTTCATCCATACACATAAAAAACCCTAGCACTCATGTACCAACTCTCCAAATCATCTTCATCCATAGCGATTCATCTTCATGAGATGTATCATATATTGTACGTGTAAAACTCGCAATACTACATCCCTGGCTTGGAACGCCCCCAGAGTAGTCATTTCTTGACGAACTGGGTCAACAAATTCTTCTTATTTACAGTTTATTTTACACGTGCATATTTTGTTTGTGAGTTGTCACTGAATTAGCCACATAATATTCTCCATATAAAACGACTCGCAACAAACTGGCGCTAGAAGGAGGGTACCAAAAAAACCAACCCATACACAAACCCATAGTTAGCCGAGGCGTAAAAAAAGAAATATAATGCCTCAATCTAGAATACACAAAACAGAGAGGTCGGGGCAAAGTCGACCTCCACGACCGAAAAAGAGGCTCAAAGGCCGACCTCACAAAGATCGAGAATGAGACCATCAATCTTGAGGATATTGCCAATGATCCGGCGACCACAACAAAGGCCATCACTTTCTTGCTACGAGCACGTAAAGAGAGGGCCAAAAAAGTTGGCTGTTAAAAACTCAAGATGATGAAGATCGACGCCGCGACACCGAGCAATGGCGAGCAAGTTAAGATAAAAGTTGTACCTGAAGCGGGCTAATAAAAAAAGCGATGATACGCCCGATGACGAACAACCTCAAGGGTCTGCACCATCAGCGTTTGGACGCTGAGGCTCTCCGCCAAAGACCGACCCAAGCAATAATAGGCGATCGATCCAGGGAAGGAACAACCGATAAACATGCCCGCACATTCGGATCCTCATGATCATCCGTGCGCCAACAAAAATCGGGCAGAACAAAATTGTCTATCCATCATCGATTGGGTAGTCAAGCATGAACTTGGAAAGGGGGACTGCCCCATCACGAGCATGACTTACTGGGTCCTCATGATGGGATACAGCCCCGATCCAAGTCTATCAGTTCCATAAAATTTGCGGAAATGCAGAAAGCCATCGAAGGCTTACAGGCCGACCTGGCCACGACCAAAGGACACCCTCGGGCGATCACAATACCCTGCTCACCACTAACACCGGCGATCATGGCGGCCGAAATACAAGAGAAAGTGGCAAAGATTAGACCACCAATTCCCATGTTCGATGCTGAGTCTGACCCACATGTTCATCTCAACAAATACTCAGACTTTATGATCGCCATGGGTGCCACAGACGTGACGCAGTGCCGATCATTCCCCATGACTTTGGGTGATCGAGCTCATAGATGGTTCTCTACTTTGCCCGCTGCGTCCATCACATCTTTCGCTTAGTTGGGACAGCAATTCCTGTCCCATTTCTCATCTATGTGTGCTCGCCCAGTACCAAAACAATGGTTGGCGCATTTTTCCCAACTAAGGGGTGAGTCAGATCGAGCA
The DNA here is from genome assembly GCA_037126765.1 of Stenogyne calaminthoides. Classification (NCBI taxonomy): domain Eukaryota; kingdom Viridiplantae; phylum Streptophyta; class Magnoliopsida; order Lamiales; family Lamiaceae; genus Stenogyne; species Stenogyne calaminthoides. The sequence continues at coordinate 39,303,239 of JBBCBC010000004.1, read as the reverse complement.
TACATCGAAAGATTTGATAAATGTTTGTATGATGGGGCCCCAGTTGAAGAGGATGCCAAGATCCTCGCGGTGGTCGGAGGCCCGACCTCGAATCTTGACATGTGGAAAGCCATGCATCAAGACCGGCCAACACATATTCAGAAATTCGAGAGCGGCGACCAAGATCATAGCCATGCAGATTTGCTCGCCCAATCGATTGGGTCGAAACAACAACTAAGAAAGTTTTCGGGAAGAAAGTGATGAATGAGGGGGGGTACAAACCCCCAGGGTCTTTCAAACCATTCGAAGAAAGAGCAGAAGCAAACACCCTACAAAGTCTTCTGGGCGTTTCAACAGAAATAATTTTTAACCAAATCAAAGATCGGGACATGTTAGATAGGCCTCGAAGAATTATAATGGACAAGCATCGGCTTAATGCTTCCAAATATTTTAATTATCACGAGTACATCGGGCATAATACAGAAGATTGTCGCGATTTACTTCGTCAACTTTGGAAGCTATACGAAGATAATCATCTTACTCAGTTCCTAAAAAAGCCCGTGAAAGTAGGCTCCCTTAACAAAAAAAAAAGAAGATCGTAGGGGTAAGCGAAAAGTTTAACAAACATCCGATGCGATCCCGAAGAATCCCGTAAGAGGTCTGAATTACCTAAAAGAGGGCCTCCTACTGTGGGTAGAGGTCGAGAAAGTCAAGAGATCCACATGATACGTCCTGAATATGGTCCAGTGGGTGGATGTTATCAGACACCAACATTATCGAACAGATAAAAGAAGATGGAGATGCGTGCCATGCAAAGCATCCATCAGGTGAAGGTGGCGAGCACATCGGCTAGCACGCCACCCTCTCACCAAATCATGTTTTCAGAAGACGATCTCGATGGTATAATCACCCCCCATAATGACTCTCTAACCATCAGTGCTCGTCTCCTCGGTTTGAAGGTGCACCACCTTCTGGTCGATACCGGAGCATATGCAAACATTTTGTTCGTCAACAATCTGCACCAAATGGAAAGGCAAGTTGGGGACTTGAGCAGTTATATTGAACCATGTGAGCACACCATTATGGGTTTCGGGAATCAGAATCTTACCCTTTTGGGTATGATTAGGTTAGAGTCGAGTTAGAGTCAACTCTAAATCCGAGATCCGGCGAACTAGAATGCTAGATTTTGTAATCGCCGATGTTCCGCCTACTTATAATCGGGGTTCCTAGGTCGCCTGCTTATTCGTGAATTTAAAGCGCCTGTTTCTACTTATTATTACTGTGTTAAATTTCCAACACAAGATGGAACGGGTAGCGTAAAAGGAGATCAGAAAAAAGCTCGAGATTGTTTGCTATCATGTGCACCAGAAAAGCAAAATACTGTTAACATGATGGAGCAAACATGGGAGATCGGAGAGTCAAGCCAACAGGTAAATTTGTTGCCAAAATACCCTTTGACGAGCACACCTCCATGCGCGAACACAGAAAGCGCGAACACAGAATCTGGGATGGTGACTCATGTCCCAGATCTCCCAGATCTAATAAACATTGATCCGCCAAATGAGTTACCGGACCTAGAACCTCGCGTAGGTTTTGAACCTATGGAGGTAGATGATGAACACCGGGGGTCGATCGAAAATCCTCGGTGGAAATAAAAAAGAAAGCGAGCAACACCTGTCGAACAACTAGAGTCTATCAACATCGACCCGAACATACCTGAGTTAGAAGTGTTCATTGGTTCGGAGTTACCAGAACCTTTCCGAACAGAAGTAATTGCATACCTTCAAGCAAACTTGGATGTGTTCGCTTGGTCGCACGAGGACATGGTTGGCATTAATCCAAAACATGCATGTCACTCCCTCAACCTTGATCCAACACAAACTCCAGTTATCCAGAAGCGCAGAAAGTTCAGTCCGGAGAAATATGCGGCCATGAATAGTGAAATCAAAAAGTTGCTCGACAATAAACTGATTCGAGAAGTAAAATGCCCAAGATGGCTTGCGAACCCTGTGCTCGTCCGCAAGTCTAATGGATCTTGGAGACTATGTATTGATTTCACTGATTTAAACAAGGCATGCCCGAAAGATAATTTCCCGATGCCGCATATCGATTATTTGGTCGATAATACAGCAGGCCATGAGCTCATGACCTTCATGGATGCTTTTGCTGGCTATCACCAAATACCCATGCATCCGGACGATCAAAATAATACGGCATTCTGCAGTGAAAAGAATATGTACTGTTGGAAATGCATGCCATTCGGATTAAAGAATGCTGGGGCAACATATCAATGTTTGGTGAACAAAATGTTCGGCGAACACATCGGCCGAACAGTTGAGGTGTATATTGATGATATTGTGGTAAAAAGCGAACACAAGGAAGACCACATCACCCACCTCGCACAAACATTTGATATTCTCAGGGAGCACAACATGAAGCTAAATCCGAAGAAATGCAGCTTTTGGGTTCACTCGGGAAAATTCCTCGGACATATGGTCAGTCAAAGGGGAATTGAAGCGAACCCATCAAAGATTCAAGCCATGCTCGACATGCAGGCCCCCAGGAGTGTGAAAGAGGTCCAAAAATTAACCGGACGTTTGGCATCCATAAGCCGGTTTATATCACGAACTGGGACAAATGCAAACTTTTCTTTGATGCATTAAAGAAAGGGAAATTCCAGTGGACCGAGCATTGCCAAAATGCATTCGAATCATTGAAGCAGTACCTTGTAGATACTCAGACACTGTCTAAGCCTATCCCAGGCGAACAACTCTATCTGTATCTTATTGCATCCGAGCATGCAATTAGCATTGTGCTCGTGACGAAGGAAGGGACGACCCACTTTACTTTACTATGTAATTCAGAAGTGCTCAAAAGTTCGAAACTCCTGTACCCTCCATCGGAAAAATTAGCATATGCTCTGGTTATGAGTGTTCAAAATTGCGACCATACTTTTTTGATCACTTTCGAGGTAGTCGACCACATTCTCATTGCGACAAGTCCTCCAATCCGACCCGTGAAACGGGGCGATTACTCAAGTGGGTGGTGGAGTTAGGCAATTGGCATTAGGTTCGCCCCTAACGTCAAAGAAAGAAGCAAGCTATGGCCGATTTTATGGTCGAAGTTGACATATCCACAAATGCCCGAAAAAAAAATCGACCAACCATGGCATATGTATGTTGATGGCTCATCAACAAGTTCAAGAGCCGGAGCAGCGCGTAGTTCTCATCAAAATGAACTAGACAAACATTCTAATGACCATCCGTTTTGATTTCCCAGCTACAAATAATGAAGCCGAGTACGAGGCTTTGATCGCTGGACTACAGATGGCTATGACAATGGGAATTCAGAGGCTGCTGATTTACAACGATTCTCAGATAATCGTTTACCAAGTAACAGATGAGTACGAGACCCGAGGCGAACAGATGGCACAATGTCAGCAACTAGCAAAGGAGTTGCTTGAACAATTCGAACAAGTTTTCATAGAACAATTACCACGATTGGGTAATTCATTCACTGATGCTTTGGCACGCCTGGCAACAGCAGAAGGAGTGACGAACACGACGGACATTGTGGTTGTCACAACTTGTTCGCCATCAATTCCCAGAGTTATGGTCGCCCATGTGACAGGCGAGCAAGAAACCTGGATGACTCCAATCTTGAATTATTTACAAAAGGGACTTCTCCCTGAAAATAAGGCACAAAATACTCGCCAGATTATAATCACTCGTTATACTATCTTAGACGAGCATTTGTACAAAAGAAGTTTCTCACTTCCACTATTAAAGTGTATTACTCCTGAAGAGGGTCATATAATTCTGGAGCAAATTCATGACGGAGTATGCAGAAATCATACAGGTGGGCTCGTCCTGGCACATAAAATTATCAGACAAGGTTATTATTGGCCGACCCTCAAAAAAGATTCGCTCGCGTATGCTCGCGCGTGCCACAAGTGCCAGGTACATGCCTCACTTATTCATAGCCCACCTGAAGAATTAGTGTCAGTTTATAGCCCATGGCCATTTGCTAAATGGGGAATCGATTTGATCGGCCCATTTCCTACTGGCACGTCGGGAGTAAAATTTGTTGTGGTTGCCGTTGATTACTATACTAAATGGGCGGAAGCCGAAGCCATTGTCAAAATCACCGAACAAAGAATGTGGAACTTTGTTTAGAAAAACATCATTTGTCGTTTTGGGCTTCCCCAATCATTAGTAACGGATAACGGCAGACAGTTCGATGGAAGTGAATTCCATCAAAATTGTGCTCGCTGGGGCATAAAAAAACATTATTCAACTCCGTATTATCCCCAATCAAACGGACAAGTTGAAGCCGTTAATAAAATTATCAAGCATACCCTCAAGGCCAGACTTGATAATTCCAAGGGAGGATGGGTCAAGAGTTGCCCAAATATTATGGGCCTATCGAACAACTTTCGTAACATCAATCAAAACCCCGCTTGCCACGGCATTTGGTATGTAAGCCGTTATACCGCATAAATCAAGATTCCGAAATCATCGACAATGACTTTTGGAGAGCACATCAATGACCAGCGCCAGCCTGAAAAGTGCACTGCTAGAAGAAAAGAAGACGAGGGCTGATTTCAAGAATGCCATGTAAAAAAGAGATCGAAAAGTTCTATAACTCCAAAGTCCGAACGCGCAGGTTCAATGTGGGCGAACTGGTTTTAAGACGAGCAATGGGGGTATTAGGTGGTGTGTTCGACCGAGCATGGGAAGGTCCATTCAGAGTTACAGAACGTCTTTTAAATGGGGCATATGATTTGGAAGACTTTGAATGGAGTCCCATTGTCCTACTACGTGGAATCGTCAAATTTGAAAAAATATTATCAAGAATGACGAGCATAATCGGCGAACAAAATCAGCCACACAAATTAAGCGAAGACAACCGCCTAACATAATCGCCACATAGGCTGAAGCGAGCACAACCGGGTTGAACATAATCGCCACATAGTAGAGAAAGTACGATTGGCCGAACAAAATCAGCTATTCGGCTGAATTGAGCACAACTGGCCGAACATAGCTAGCTATTCAGCTGAAACGAGCATAATCAGTCTTCTTCAAATGTAAAGGTTGTAATAGAATACAACGTGTTGCAAAAACATTTGTGTTTGTTAAGATTTTCTAGTTGAAGCCTATTAGAGGTCGCACCTAAGCCGGATGGCCCGAACAAAGACGAACGAGCCCAAGTCTATGTTCACCGACGAACGAGTTCAGTACTCGATTCCCGCAAAGAAAAGCAAGTAATGGGTACGCAATGTAAAAAGATGACTCAGATTTACAGATACCAGAAGTAAAAAGCCGGTGATGAGTCTTGGTCGCACTAAATAAGACGGCCCTAGTAAGACGAAGTGATCGCTATTAAATAAGACGATCGCGAACCAAGAAAGGGGGAGTTCATAAAGTTAACCCATCTGGTCGCACCTAAATAAGACGATCAACCGATTGCAACATCAATAAGACAATCAAAAACGAAAGAAGTCAGGAGCGGGCATAGGCAAACACAATGTTCAGATTCATTTAGAAGAAAAGACGCATAAACTAGAAAGCAACAAGGCAAACATCGAGCAACACAAGCATCAATGATGAATCATCAGCAACAACATTCATCCTCAACGATCAGGTTAGAGGAAATTGTTCAATATGCAAATTCAACCATTCAATTTTGAAGTTGTTCGAACAAGATAGAAGAAAGCAAAAAATTACACAAGTTCAGAAGAAACTGTTCGAGCAAAAAATGAAGAAGACAAAAATTACACAACATTTGTTCAGCAAAGCAAAAAATTATACTAAGGAACGGCTCCTCCAGCATGGTCAGGCTCAGTCTGATCACCAGGAAGCACGCTTTGCTCGATCTCAGGAGGTCCTCTTTGGTCATCCCGCACCTGATCGAACCCGGGCTCGGCTCGGAGAATTTGATCAGCAACATCAGCAATGTCCGCATCCGAGCCATCTTCCTCATCCAAGATAGGATCATCAATCTCGATCCCTTCAGGAAGATTAGAGAAATCACACAGATCGTTCAAGTCAGACATCAGAAGGTTGCGATCTGGGGGGTTGTCGATCAGTCTTCTTGGCCCGGATATGAAGCGGGTAATTTGTTCGCCCAAAGGCGTGTGGCGAGCAGACCTGATGGCATTGGCAAAAGCACATATGTAAGAGAAGTTCGACATGGAATCAACATACTCTTCATTGTGCAACCTTGAATTTTTGAGACCCAAACGAGTGTTGGTCTCTTCAGCAATGATGAGTTGTTGGCCGAGCATATTCTTCTCACTTTCCCTGACCTCGACGTCAGTTTGGAGTTTACGAAGCTCGACATTCATCTCATTCTGAACTCTCCGTATGCCGACCACCTCCTCCTGAGCAAGGTGTTGGGATATTTTAGTTTTGATGAATTATGCCAAAACATTATCAACTTGTGTTATTGAAGTTTAATTTACAGATAACAAGTTGAGGGGGAACGAGAGAACAGATTGAGGGGGAACTCACGAAATCAGAAGAAGATGATCGAGATCAGACGAGGCTGCAGACGAGACTGATCGAGATCAGATGAGTTAGATGAGTTCCGAGTTAACTAATGAGTTGTGCAAAATCAGAAGAGAAGATAAGCTAAGCCACCGATTAAAAAGAATCGAAGGTCAAAAGATCGATGACCGTAATGCATTCCGATCGTAAGACCGGATCGATGACGAAAGACTCGATCGATGATCGGAAAACAATGAGCCGATATGGTGATCGGAAGAATGCATGTTCGATCGTAAAAAACCGACCGTAAGATCGTAAGAGAAGGTTGCGATCGGAAGAGGAGCGGATGAGACCGACGAGATCGACGTGATTGAGATCGAGATATAAAGATGAAGCGATGATCAAGATCGACGCGATTGAGATCGGATGTGCTAACCTCGATATGCTAACCTAATATGCTAAACTCCGATGTACTAAAATGGATGCAGATAAACCGATATGTCGACTGATGCTATAATCGATCCGATCATGGAGCCGATCGATCGGTAGAAGAAATCGGATATAAGAAAAACCAAAATCAGATACCGGATCAAAGTAGAAGTCATCGTAAGAGAAGTCATCCGTCATATTCACCGAGAGTCGTAACGCCGATGATTAGTTAGACCGAGTGTTAGTGACTGAGGGTCGATGTCTCAAGTCGAAGAGTCAACTCGGGCCACTGAGTGTCAAGATGCCCGACGATAAGGTCCGGCCAAGAGAAGTCGGCCGGCGCTCAGATAGACTCAAGGCTCGGATGGAATCAAGACACTGAGACTCAGAGAATCCTGAATGATTCCAAGGCGAGGAATCTGAGGAATATAGCCGTTAGAATCAGCTGACGTGGACCAATGAGAGGAAGACAACCAGCCTGGAAAAGCTGCAAGAAGCTACAGAATAGTATGGATTTGAATGTGACTCCATCCAACGGTAACATTCAAATCCACACTATAAATACAAGTTCTTCCCTCATTATCAGGTGTGGAAGAATGCGTGAAACATCCATCAAGCCAAATCATCTAGCATTTCCACCATAGAACACAGAGAAAGAAATACACGCATATATTCAAAGAGTGTTCTACCCTAGATCTAAGCACAAATGTGATATCCTAAGCTTAGAGAGATTTTCCCATCCTTAGCATTGAGGCTAAACAAATGTAAGGGAAAATCTCAACCTAGTTGGAAACCAAATAAACCTTACCCAAATCAATCGGTTAAGTTTGTAGGTGAGTATGAACTCGGTAAACATCTAGCAATCCCTAAAGGGAGGGTAGGCAATCCCGAGTGAGGGTGATAAGTCCCGTTGGAGTGTGAACTCGGTAAACATCTGTTGGGTGTTGGACTAACACGTTAAACTAAGTCCAGTTGGTTAAGTAGGTGCCCCTGATGATAGGGAAGAGTGGATGTAGGAGTTGGACTCCGAACCACTATAAAATCGTGTGTTCTTTATTGCTTTATGTTCTTACTTTCCATATGCATTTGATTATAAGCAAAACAACACACATGAGCTTAAAAAACGCAAAAATCTGGAATCACTCTGCCCTCACCCCTATTTTATATGCATCACATGAAATGTTTGCTTCCGCACGCGTAAAATCGGTTTCAAACCGGGACCTCACAGTGGTATCAGAGCAAGAAAGAAAAAAAAATCGGTTTCAAACCGGGACCTCACATGAAATTGTTGGGAAATTTATAGTTTTGATAAAAGTTCCAAAAACACATGTAATAGGACCAGTCATACCTGTTAGCTGACTGATGTTTATATTACCGTTTATAGAATACCAGTTGATAATTACTGTATAGAACAACTGATGTAACAGATAGGTCACATATTGAGGGAACCTCAATATGTATGAGTCGAGATCTCAAGATCCAAAGAACAAATTGATATCCCGGCGGGGCCGTAATGCTTTAGAAGAACAGAAGATCGATCGATCCGATCTAGTCGATAGCTCAAATTTGAAGTCATAAAAGCTCAAACTCGGAATACTTGAAGATCGATGACTTCCGGAAGATCGGACCAAAGACCTACATCACCGAAGTCCGCTAGTTGAAGCTAAGTCAACCGACACACCGAAGACTCCATCAGTAGATCGATCGATTCGACCGATCAAGTCACCACCGTGAAAACCGATGTTTCACCAAATCATACGTCGATGATCCAAACAAGAAGAATGTCAACCTTAGTTGGAAGAACAACAATTGAAAAGTCGTTTGTTAACCAATAAGAACTAGACATCGTATGATCCGAGCCCGGCAATTACGGATTTGATCTTGCTCTCTCTAACGGCTATAAAATACAAGTTCACGCTTTTCGGCCATGCCGTTCTGAAGCACGCCACATCAATCCTCAAAAACCTACCAAATATAAATGAAATTCAAATTGCTCTCCAACGGCTCTTTGATTTCAAGGTCTATAAAAAAAAAAAAAACTTCAAAGATGGATAACACCTCGGTATGTATCATGATCTCGCCAAGTTCTCAATCGATGAGTATGCAGATTGGACCATATATATGTCCAACCATCTAGGTTCGATTAGTGGCGTAATGATGGAAGTCATCGAAAGAGGACCCATCATCATATATTACGACAACCCCGCGGCTTGGAGGAGATCTAGACTTTGCCCTTTTGAAGTCTTGTACGAAAAAAGCCCAAATTTTGATGGATGCAGAGAGGAAAGGAAACTGCATACTCTAGATACTATCGCAATGCATATTATCATGAAAACAATGGATAAGGTCACCAAGGAAAAGGTTAAGTATCTCAAAAACTGCGAAAGCAATGTGGGATACTCTAAATTTGAAATATCGCGAGGGAAATGACCAGATAAAATACAACCGCCCTACGCAGTTTAACCGGTGAAGTTTGAAAAAGCCAAGATGCCGCTTTCAACGAAACCATCAACGAACTCGATGGAGGATTACAATGTCAATAAACAAGCCGAGAACTTGGTAGAGATGTCCGATAAAGATATCAACTACAAAATTTTAAGGTCTCTCACCAAGAAATGGGACATGAAGGTCACGGTAAATCAAGGATTGACAAGACATTTCAAAAATGAAGCCAAGTAGCTTGTTCTTGAGCCTTAAAGCTCACGAGTTCGATTTAATTGAGAGAGGACAAGCAGATGAAGATGAGGTGCCCACTGAAGCCTCAAACTTCCAAATCGGTTTGCTTTTAAGGCAACCAACAAATGATTGAAGACCAATGAACCCATTGAAAACATCATAAGTCGAGCGTAATGATCGCTTCCGCTTACCCGCGAAACTAGAAAAATCAAATACTCAACCGGGTAAGTATCGAAGATTCTATAAAGATTATCAACATAGCCGAGGAAGAGATAGGAGATCGCATAAATGATTCTCCGAAAGAACCGGATCGATGATCGGAGAGATCACAGAGATGAAAGGAAAAGAGATAATCTAAATGATGAGAGAAGAGATAACCAATTAGATGAAGAAGCTCGATTACTATCGAAAAGGAAAGTCACCGATAGATCATACAGACGAGTGATTCACCGAAGAAAAGGTTCTCGTGGATCAAGGAGCGTGCTTCAACTGTGGAGAAGCTGTGTCACTACAACGCAGATCGCCTGACCGACGCCAAGAGAAAGGGAAGAAAAGAGGAATGAAGAGAGCAACGGTACAGGACGAGAAAAGTCATGGGTTGCTTTACACGCCAGAATTGACGATTCAGACCGCCCTCCGAGGATTCCGGATACCTCTCAGAGAAGATTTCTCGTCGATCAAGAAGGCTTGCTGACTTCTATGGAAATGAAGATCCGATATTCTCTTCGGATGATGATGAGATCTCGCCTCGATGGCAAAGGAGGACCAATCGAGGTAACCTCCAAACCCGCTTTTGTTCGCTTTACACCGCTATCATTAGCACACCCGCCGGGAGATTGACCCAATGGCTCTACTCGAGCAATTGCTTGAGGATCTCTCCAATGCAATGACACTTATGCTATAGTGGAAGTTTAAAATGACAAGTCGAGGACCGAAAATAATCGACTTGCTAAAGAGAATGATCTCAAGAAAAGCCTCTCGAACTTAAATCTGCTAAACCGCCGTAAGGCAACCGAGGAATTTAAAATTCTGAAAGTTAAAGCTTCCGATCGTGAGACGCAGATCAAAGATCACCGGCAATTAACAAAACAAAGAAGTCGATGACTTCAAAATCCTCGCAAGCAAAATTCGATGAGCTATTTCGAAAGCATGAAAGTCTAAAATCATCTGAGGATAATCTGCGTAAGAAAATAGAGGTTTTCACAAAATCATCTAAAACCGTTCAAGACATGAACACCTATTTTCGAACAACGATTAACAAGAAGGGACTTGGATATGAGAACCCTTCCACATCCTCAAAAGCCCCGGCCGATCCATCTAAAAAAAGGTGTAATCGCACGAAGTTTAACAAAGATACACCAAAAGCCAAACATGTATCTAATAAGGAAAAAGACCATTGAGCGGGTAAGGCAGGTGCCCAACCGTATGAAAATGTAAATGGACCCCAATCGGTAAAGCATCACCGAAATCAACAGAAGAACCCGTTCTTTCAAGAGACCTCAACTTGATCAACATATCAGGAATCAGAAAAGACAACCTGTAAAAGAGAAGTCTAATCTGAGACCCAATCAAGGTCAGCTGCCTAATAAGCATGCTTCAGGTAAACTGCAAACACCACCTATGCCGATGGTAGCAACAAGTACCTACCCCTATATAATCGAAATCTAGGTCACGCACCAACCACACCGATAAAAAAGAAAACAAATCGAAAAAGAATATAGGGCTCTCATTGATCTCTACTATACCTAATCGCCAAAGCCAGACCAGATATCACCTTTGCGAGGGTGTGTATGTGCGATTTCGTGCAAATCCAATGCAAAGCCACCTAGAAGTAGCTAAAAGCGGATTCTTAAGTATCTGAAGGGACAATAAATCTTGGTTTATTTTACCCATCGATGATAATCTAGAGCTTAGTGGGTATTCTCCGATTACGATTATGGAGGTTGCAAGATTGATGAAGTCAACCTCGGGAACATGTCGGGTTTTAGGAAGTAAACCGATCTCGTGGTTTTCAAAGAAGCGTATATCGATTCGCATCTACTACCATGAAGCGTAATATATGGGCTGCGGAAGTCGTTGCTCCCAATCGCCTCGCTTAGTCGTGAGGGATTATAACATTGTAGCTAAGAATGTACCTATATTCTCGTGACGGTAATAAGTCTATTGCAATCACTCGTAATCCCGTTCTACATACAAGATGCAAGCATGTGGATGTCAGACACCATTTTATAAGAGATCATGTTGAAAAGAAGAATATCAGAATGGAAAAGATTCACACTGATTTACAAAAAGAACCAAGCCACTAGCTGAGATCAGATTCAGAGAATTGTGCAATGAGCTAGGACTTCTGGATCTTGGAGAAAAAGCACCTAAAATGCTTGATGGATTGTTCTCGTAACCAATTTGGTTAAGAGACTAACCAAAGTTGAAAGAAGTCGTTGAGTTTGGTATCTCAATCGATCGTAAGATCGGGTCACCAAGGAACTGATATGAGAAATTGATCAGATTTACAAGTTATCAAATTAAAGGAACTGATCAGATTTAAGGTTTATCAGATTAAAGGAAACACTCATTTTAAAAGGAATATCTGATTAAATCAGTTGGGTTATTTTACATCTTTGTAAGTCGATTTAGTTGATATTCAACAAGCAAGATTCACAGATTAAAGTCTACAATCGCATAAGAAAGCAGAGAATTTACACAACAATGGAATAATAGAACTTTTCATTGATAAAGACCCGAAGGTCAGATTACATTATAAGTTACAAGTACAAAGGACCCGGAGGTCAAGACATAAGTCATAACCGAAAAACCCTAAACCTATAACCCTAAACCCTCATCCTAACCCAAGAAGAAGCGGGAGAGAGAGATTTTAACCGATGCTCTCATTTTCCCCCACTTAACAAGGGTGAGAAAGGCTTTAAAATAATCCTAAAGCCTCTCACCGTGGCTAAAACCAATGGAGCGAGAGAGGCCTTGATAGGATTTCTAAGCCAGGAGCCCTTAGACCTGAAGTCAATGGACTCTCCAGCTGTTAAATGGAGCACATGTGCCAAGAAATTGGTTCAAAGACCTTATGGTCACATGTGTCGCATGCAAAAATTGAGTTGATATACGAAGATCACCGTTGTCCGATCCGCACCGTATATCAAACTCATGTTTTATATCGGTATTCGAGTCTGTTGATGCTAGTTCCATTATCTCGATAGAGACGCAAGGTGCATACTTGTTAGGAGAAGTGTCTTCTCCGATTCTTGACAGACCCCCGCCTCCTTGGTGGTAGAGAAGCTTGGCAACAATTGTATGTGAAATCTTTGATGACGACGAAAACAACGATAAGGGACACAAAGGGTTGATTTGAGAAGCTGAAATCATTGAAAAAAAGGGGTAAAAAGTATTTGCCGAAAAGTCTCACACCGAAATAAGGGTTCACCGTATACATGATTCTACAAAGAAGATAAGTATGGTGAATGGGTTATGTTGTGTAAAAACATTGGTCCAATTTATAGTGGCCAAGAAAGGGCGAAATGCAAATTTGATTTCAAAAAGCCTATTAGAGAAATTTGCATCACAAGGACAAAGATGTAGGAATCACGTGATCGATAATTGGATAAATTTACTACGGATTGACATATCGAGATATACGCATTTATAATTACGCATGTCAAATCACGCCAACTTAGGGAATATAGACTACTATTCTAGACTAAGTTTTGGCGGTAACACTTATCCCAAGAATTGGATTGATCTGAGAAGAATCAGATTAGGTCAACCAAAATCTGATTACATACGAAACTGATCAAATAAGGAAGATCAGTTGAACTTGAAACCTCAATAAATCAGATATATCGGTCTATGAGAAAATCTAAATATCGGTTGAAGGGGAACTTCAACCGATCGAGGAGGATCGAAAGGAAATCAGACGCAAAATGAAACAGATAAGTTGAAAAGAACAGTTGGGAAATTATAAGGCTTAGGCATAAAACTAAGATCAACAAGTGGAATCAACTTCAAGTGGTGTTGACTAATTACTATATCAGTCAACCAGATACGCTTTTCTTTTCCCTTGTTATTTGCTTATTTATCGGACCTTATCTGCTTTTTATTTGCCTTTTATCAGACGACACCGGTGACGTATTCCCCGCAAATCATTTAATGCGGACGCGGGGTACCAGATTAATTGCTACAAAATGAGCTTTTAAATCCAAAAGGTTTTCAGACGCGTGCTTTTCCCAACCATTCGATCAAAAACCGCTTAATCTGGATCGTTTAATCTTTACAAACGGTTGATCTTCCAAATCTTGTCTTTTTCCCTCCTCATCTTTATAAGGTTCATCAAAAACCCTACCAGAGTTTTCCAATTCACAAACTTGCATTTTTTTTCTGAAAACTCTCCAGACATTCTCTGCGATTCAAAGTGTTTTTCTTAAGTTTCAAAATTATCTTCCCTAAAAAATGTAATCTGGTAATTTCGATTATTTGATGAGTCCTTTTTTTTTTTAAAATCCATTGATCTTAAAGATTTTGTCAATCGATGGTATCCTCGTGTTATGCCTTATTGTTTCTTGGTTTCGCGATGTATTTATCGATTACTAGGCCTATGTATAGGTCTCGATAATCAATATATCATATCTCTATGTTTATGCACAATCTTAATCGAGTCTATCTTATTTGTAGATGGCCACTCACGGTATGGGTAAAATAATGTGCAATTATAAGAACCGGCATTAAAGATTGTCGACGACAAGTTCGATGCGGTTTGACATTACTCGATCCTAATCAATGGAAGTGGAGCAAATTACGAAAAAGGAGGTCTTGAGAAATATTGCGGCGCTTTCAACGCAATCCAAAGGATGCAAAGATGAAGCACTCAATTCCTAAGGAATTTAAGAGTGGATACTGACGCTCCGGAGAAGAACTACTTTCGTCTACCAACGGAGAAGATATCCGATCGAATTAACGCGACATAACTCGTTTTGTTCACTTGCTAAAGGACGAATCTCGCCTGCGTTACTCTGGAGAGAATGAAGATGAGTGATCGTAAACGAACTCTTGAGAGGTCGACAAACATCGACCCGCAGGTTTTGTCGCACCAATGCTCAAGAGGAAATACCGATTGTTGTTTGACATATTGTCAAAAACAATCATGGGTATTGCGTTCACCCCGATATGCTCTACATCCGTCAAACCGTGACAAAGATGGTCAGCAATAATTGATGAAGCCAAGAACATCAATTGGCATGGGTTTCTAAAGGCCATTCTACTCCAAGAACATGAGAAATTTAGAATTGATGAATGGAGGCGGTCTATCTCAAGAAGAGGGATCGACAATCTCAACAAGGTTGCGCTTATCCTAAAGGACAAAATGCCAAATGCCAAATGGGACCGAGAATGGACCAAAGTCCTACAAGGCTTTCCTCTCCACCACTTCACCATATTTGGACCACCCGACAATGATATCGCCCACACCCCAAAGGCGAAGAAGGGAAAGAGCAAGAAAGCAACCACGCCTACACCATGCCCCCCGAAAAAGAAAAAGAAAACTGGTGAAGGCCTGGAGAAGAGGGGCCAAGAAGGCGGCGGCCTCCATGACTCTGTTCTAGAAGATGAGTCGATGAAGAAGGAGCGCCAGATCGACTGATCGCCACAAAAAACAGTGAAAAAATCGTGACAGCAAAGCTTCTCAGCCGAGAGCTCGCCGAACATTCGGGAAAAAAGACGGTGACAACGATCTCATCTCCTCCAACTCGAACCGATTCACCACTGCATTATCGTCTGCCGAGCATGTTTCTCCTTCACTCCCACCGCCCGCAAACCCCGAAACTACATCCACAGGAACTGAAAAGCTTACCTTGTGGAACCAAAGACTCGACTCCACACAGAGAACCTCTGCAGTCGAGCCAATCGCATAACTTCCACCTACTCAAGCACCACCAGAACCCTCCACTTCTCATCAACCTAATCCGGATGCATAATTCTCGAAGTCAGATCATCAAAGACCATCACAGGAAAATGGTCGGGAATGCAAATCGAACGAGAAATTGATGAGATGTATCCGAATCGTCGCCCATCCCGCTATTAGAGAAAAAGTTATGGAGATCCTCACCGAGAGATCTCGTTAAAAAAGCTCGATTTTATAATGATTATTGAACAGATGGGCGGTCTTTTGATGAATTTGCGATTTTGATTTTGATATGAGGAAATCGCTAAAGTAGGATCACCAAATGAGCCGAGAACTACCGAATCTATCAAAGCTCGATCCACGGTGAAGTTTGGGTTAATCGATCAAGGCGAACCGGAGATCGCCAAGAAGCTCTCAGGCGATGCTACAATGAAGGATGCAGAGGAGTACGATGATAGTGGAACTGTGCCGCAGCTTCATGACCAACCACCGGAGGCGCAAACAACCGAAAGAGATCCGGTGACGCAAAAACATTCCAACATCTCACTTCATCACGATCAACTTCGGAGATCGATCTTGTCTCAAAGATCTCCCGAAAGAAGAAGTTGAGGGAGTGATAGGCGATCGAGGCGATTGGCCTCAAAGAAATAACAATGATCAAAGGGAATTGACTATTTCCCATTTGAGGCAATCAAAGATCGGTTCTCCCAAACCGCGACCACCGTGGTTCTGGGCGAACTTATAAAATCCGTTGATGACAAGTTTATTCTGTGGATCAACAACAAGTTTCTTTTTCTCGATGCTCACCGAAAAGCTCGAATTGATGTAAGAGAAACTTGACAAACCGATTTTTACACTCTCTATTTGCCATGAAATCATCAAGACCGAAATGATCTCGAAGGTTCAACATCTAACCGCTCAAGTTCTGTGTTTATCTGTTGCGATCTCTCAACAGGCAATATCGGTCGATTTTGATCCCTAACTTCCCACCTCATGCACTTTTTTTGATCAAACCAAAAAGGGGAAGGACGGAGTGAGAAACCAATCGACATGATTAGAACAACAGAAGACCCATCTGCACGGTTGAAGCCTATGGACAAAGACTAGACCATCCGGATCTCTTTGCTAACGAAGTCTCTCGAAAAGATGGAAAAGTCAAAGGCAAGAAAGGCAATTCTTTGGGTGGTCTTTGGGACATCACAACTGTACGATCACTCGGACTAAAATAGTCACAAGAAGCACAAACTAGCCAGATCTGACAGCCGATAAGAACTGGTGAAAATCGCCCAAAGAGCAAAGTTCTTTCAAGAGGCCCCGAAAAGCAAAGAAGAAAGAAGGGCAAAAAAAATTGGCGGAGGCGTAAAAATCAAGAAAAGATTCAGACGAGAGCGAAGAAAGGAAAGGCTGGAAAAATCTGCATGCGAACCTCGGTGCCAAGAAGAGTTGATGAGATCATTCCAAAAATAGCGCCGCACATGCTAAGAGGTTTGAGGAATGGAATAAGATCGAAGTGAATGGCTTCGGACGCTTTTGTTCTTGATCTTGTTCCACGACGAGAAGAATCTCCGATGATGAATTCCTCAACCGGTTAGAAAATAAATATCCAGATTTTAAAAGTATCTCGGAAAATGAGGCCAAACTTATCAATGTAAAAATATCTCGCCAAGAGTATGATCCGTTGGATTACTCGAAGAAGCGGATGGCTCATTTGATGATCGGGCATTTCGTAGATTCTATTTTGACATCCCCGAGCAAAACGCACATAACTGATCCTCAGCAGAACCAATGATGTCAAATGGAAACTATATCGATTTTCAACGTACCTCAAGATCAAAGAGAGATGCCGAAAGATACAAGCCTAAAAGAGTGAAGAATCAGAAGACTTCTCAGGATCAGCTGCTTTTAAATTCAAACTTTTCTGATGTAACATGTAATCAACATATCTAATGAGAAAAGTTTATTTTCTGATCCTAAAACAAAATCTCATTGTCTTCTGATTATGTGCTCTTTGCTGTTCTATATTTATCAACTGTGTTTGGTTTCTCAGGTGTTTTGGTTTTATCAAAAGGGGGAAATTGTTGGGAAATTTATAGTTTTGATAAAAGTTCCAAAAACACATGTAATAGGACCAGTCAGACCTGTTAGCTGACTGATGTTTATATTACCGTTTATAGAATACCAGTTGATAATTACTGTATAGAACAACTGATGTAATAGATAGGTCACATATTGAGGGGGAACCTCAATATGTATGAGTCAGATCTGAAGATCCAAAGAACAACTGATATCCCGACCGGGCGAATCTTAGAGAAGATCAGATCGATCTGATCTAGTCAGATATCTCAGCTGAAGTCATAAAGCTCAAACTCAGAATGCTTGAAGATCAGATGACTTCTAGAAGATCAGACCAGAAGACCTACATCAGCCGAGTCTGCTAGTTGAAGCTAAGTCAACCGGCACCAGAAGACTCCATCGTAGATCGATCGATTCCTCGATCGATCAAGTCGACTCACCAGTGAAAAAATTGATGTTTCACCAAATCATACGTCGATGATCCAAACAAGAAGAATGTCAACCTTAGTTGGAAGAACAACACTGAAAAGTGCGTCTGTTAACCAATAAGAACTAGACACGTATGATCTGAGCCGACAATTACGGGATTTGATGCTGCTCTCTCTAACGGCTATAAAATACAAGTTCACGCTTTCAGCCATGCCATTCCTGAAGCACGTCACATCAATCCTGCAAACCTACCAAATATAGCCTGAAATTCAAATTGCTCTCCAACGGCTCTTTGATTTCAAGGTCTATAAATATGGGATCACACTTCAGAGTGAAGACACGGAAACACTGAACAATCAAGAAGCTCAAGCAATTATCGATTTCCGCAACGAAGAACACGATCAAGAAGATTATTTTATTAAGTGTTCATCCCATAAGTTCTTAGCATAGAAATCTTTTCATCTAGCTGATAGGCTACCTTAAACACTAGAAAAGATTTCATAGTTGGAACCAAAACAATCTTATCCAAAACCCAAAGTTAGGTTAAGTTGTTTAGCAAAGATTTCGCATCACTAGGGTTTCTAGTTATTTACAGGATCGGTTGAGTGAGAACTCCTTAAATATCCTCGATTGTCTTGTGTTGGACTAACACATAAAACTAAGTCCAGTTGGTTAAGTTGGTGCCTCAGTGATAGGGAAGAGTGGGCGTAGGGACCGGTTTTGTCCGAACCACTATAAATCTTGTGTGCCTTTACCGCTTTGATTAACCGCCTACACAATTGCATAAACCTTTAAAAAGCGCATACATATTCTAAGTTGAGATCACTAGCACCAAGCTTCGATTTGATCAAGCTTGACACTTGATCAACCGGTTAAAAGACTAACTTTGGAATCGATTTATAAAAACCGGTTTTTCACGGTAAAACTTAAGCTTCCGCGACACATCGCTTAAACCGATAGTTCTGAACGATCTCTTTCCGGCGATTAGTAAGTTGGTTATCGACCCAAACCGATTCACTCGCGCTCTGATCGGCTAACGCCATCACACCCGACCGCACACAAAAGTTTTCAAGTCTATTCACCCCTCCCCTCTGAACACGCCCTCAAAAAACGCTCGACCTACACAAGGTTTAGCTCTTCCCTTGCCTGGCAAGCAACATCCTGAGCCTGGCGAGCATCCTCTTGAGCCTGGTGAGCATCCTCTTGAGCCTTGTGAGCATCTGCTTGAGCCGAGGATATATGTCCTTGAGCCAACCTCAATTCATCCTGAGTTTTGTTCAGCTTGTTCACCTTCTCTTCAAAACTTCTGATCAGAGCCAAGTAGTTGGCATGAAGATTGGCGGACTTAGCATACACTTTCTCAAGGATGACCAAAGATTGGCCCTGGTGTACCAGGCCAAGTCGCATGTTTTCTAAAGGTGTTGGACCCGTGGTAGCCTCTTCAAGCTCAGTGGTCCATGCTCGTATAGGGGTCTCGCAAGCCTTCTGAACATGCTCGGGAAGACCCGGAATATTGCAAACACTCGGAGAGCAGTAATAATTCTTCAATTCAGGCATCAGAGGTGCCAACCTGCTCAACCTGCATGTTCACCCGAGCAAACAAATGAAATAAAGCGAACAAAATCAATTGAAGGAAAAAGTAATTCAATGGGTGAACAAACGTACCTGTTCGCCCGAGCAGGATCCCATCCCAAAAATGATTTATCTTCGGGGGACCGGAGTTGAGGGTTCAAAGGAGTCCAAGTCCGAGGTCCTGGAGGAGGTGGAGAAGATGTACCCACCTCCATTTCAACTATCTGAGCAACCGAACCGACCACAGAGGCGGTCATTCTGACCGCTTCGGCAGTGGGGGTCTCCCTAATAGCATTGATGCTCGTCTGAGCTTGTTCGCTTGCCCCCTGCTCGTCGGTTTCCACCCTTGGTCTTTTTGGCGATGGAGCCTGTTCGCTCGCCCCCTGCTCAGCCGAACGAGTTGTCCTCTTCGGTCGGCTCGACTCCCCAGCACCAGACGCAGATGCTTGACTCACCCTTCTCACCCTGCTCACTTCCCCTCGATTTGCTCGCTGAGCCTCCCGCTCAGCTTGAATTCGAGCAAGCTCCTGAGGTCTTTTTCTTCGAGCCATTTCAGTATGCTCGGATGTACTCATGGCAACAGTAACCGCAGGGAAAGCTATAGATAAAACAATTCATTATACAAGAAAGAGAAACAACGAGCAAAAGGTACAAAACATGCAAATATAAAAAGCAATTCTTACCAGCGGGATTAACAGCTACAAGATGGTGAGGGGGCACGTACAAGCCTCCTTTCTTCCTTTGATCGGCGGTATTCAGAGTCTTCACAGATCGTTCTGAGCGAGACTCGAGATCAATTTGCCAGACGCTGCTAAAATAGCCGTCATTGGTCTCTTTGTCTGTCGCAACTGGAATCCCTGAAATGGAGAATAAGTTAAAATCAGTTCAAGCTGAAGAACAAAAGACACAAAAATACTTACTGCGTTAAGCCCCAAAATCAGTGGGGATGTCTAAACAAGCATCTGGTTCGCTTCCAGAAGTCGGGCTCTTCCAATCACCCCCAACGAACCAGAATTTTTCCTTCCAATCACTGATTTTGATCGGCACATCCTCAATGATTTTGCACTTAGCATTTGCCTGCATTAACAGCCATCCATGTTCGCCCTTCGGACGGGTAAAATGCACTAGTCGAGCAAGTTCAGCTGCTGTGGGATAATATCTGGACTTCATTTTGCCGAACAAAGTCAAGAAGCTCATAATCATATGCCACCCGTTCGGCTTCAGCTGCGTAATGGTAATGTTCCATTCTATGAGCAAACGAGTGATAGCCGGATGGAGTGGAAATCTAAGGCCCGCTTCCATCGTGTCCAAATTCACAGCAACACAACCCTCAGGGGGCTGGTATGCTCGTTCATCAGGACCAGGTGCCCAGAAAAATACATCTTTGGGGGTTTCGTAATTTCTATACAGCTGAGCGAGCATATCAACATCAATTATGCACGCAATTTTGCTCGCCGGGTACTCATTCTCAACCCTAGTCCTACGAGGTTGTTCGGGCCAATCAAAATCATAACGAGCATTATACTCATTATATGTTAGGCTATGAGGGACACCAACAGGGATATCGAGTTCAGTATTCTGCTCGCCGCCTAACCCTCTGTTCGACTCATCGATATTCACAGCCATCAATAATTCCTCCCTCACATTATCATCATTCCTATTCACATCAAGACTATCTACAACCCTCGACCTAATTTGGGATTGGGGCAAAGAATCATCACTCAAATCATCTACAAAATCACTACGGGCTAAATCCCTATCCAATTCGTTTAGGGCATCATCAGAATCGGAGGAAAGAACGGCAAACAATTTGCCGAACTTGCCAATCGAGACCTTGATCCCGAAAGCATTTATGTCCGACGATTAGCATCGCTACGGGGATTATACAGAAAGAGGGGGAGGAAAAACTATGGTGATCTGATTCTATTGAAGCAGAAGAGTTTGAACGAGAAGCCATAATCGCAATGGGAAAGAGTATGCAATAAGTTACCTGAATAAAGTCCTTTGCCGGAATGATGAAGCCCTTGCCGGAATATTTAGACGCAAAAGAGATTGAGGATGAAAGAAGAAGAAGTAAAAAGAAAAGAAAAGGGCAATCGAGCAAAAAAAAATGAGGTATTTATAGATACCGGTTTAATTTTGAAAATCCGTATCAAAATAAACGACATTTACTACGCCCAATCAAATTATAACAAATGGTCCCCATGTTGAATACAAAAGCGACCGGTTTGGGGTTTGTTGTGTTCGATATAATTATTCAAAGATTAATCGAACACATAAGAAAGACAGTGTAATATTCAACTATTAAAATAATCGAGCTCGATGAACAAGTGTGCTCGCCAAACAACCAAACAAGTTTGTTCGCCACCACCACTTGTCAACCAAAGCGAACATGCTCGCCTACTAAAGTAAGTTTTGTTCGCTAGCTCACGAAAGCAAGTATCATTTGTTCTATGCTCGCCGCTTTAACGAAAGCAAGTTTGCTCGTCGGCTCCCCACTTACCGAGCAAACAGGTATGTTCGCCAGACTAACCGAGCAAAATGATCCTGAAAAGATGTTGATCTGATCAGTCAAAATGATCAGATCAGGGAAGAAGAAATCAGAGCCTGAGTCAAGTGACCTCAGGGCCAGTATGTTCGATGCACAGATAACCTGAGGGGTCAGACATCCTGAAGGCTCAGACAAACCTGAGGGGTCAGTATGCTCGATGATCAGATATCCTGAGGGCTCAGACATCCTGAAGGCTCAGACAAACCTGAGGGGTCAGTATGCTCGATACTCAGATATCCTGAGGGCTCAGACATCCTGAAGGCTCAGACAACCTGAGGGTCAGTATGCTCGATACTCAGATATCCTGAGGGCTCAGACATCCTGAAGGCTCAGACATCCTGAAGAACTCAGACATGCTCGACAATATTCTGGCATAAAATTGATATGGTTTAATGGGGCGAACAAAGCATTCAGTCGAGCAAAAGATGGATTTGGACGACCAAAAGAGTGCCTTATAGACAAGCAAAAGCAAAGATCAATCTAAAAGACGAAGTTGGAAAGGTGGCAGCATCACAAGAGTTCTTGCATGGCCCGAAGTCTCCAGCTCATGCTTGCCAAATCAGCTCATGCTTGTCAAAGTGCTATAAATGGAAGAAAAAACAACAAGAGACGGGTTACAAAAAATTTCCCAAAGAGAGAGAGGTTCACGAAAAAGGTTCAGAAAATTCCCAGAGAGGTGAGGTTCAGAAAAATTCGAGAGTTCATCCATACACATAAAAAACCCTAGCACTCATGTACCAACTCTCCAAATCATCTTCATCCATAGCGATTCATCTTCATGAGATGTATCATATATTATGCGTGTAAAACTCATAATACTACATCCCCGGCTTGAACGCCCCCCAGTAGTCATTTCTTGACGAACCTGGGTCAACAAATTCTTCTTATTTACAGTTTATTTTGCACGTGCATATTTTGTTTGTGAGTTGTCACTGAATTAGCCACATAATATTCTCCATATAAAACGACTCGCAACATACGTAAAATATGATTGGGCAAGAGCCCTATAAATGGGACCCGTCTCATAACTTGAGACCGTCCCATACTTTTATGTTTGCTAAATTTCTAAATAATGATCGGTCTATATATATGTTATGCAAAATTTATCAAAATACATTTATTTATAATGTCAATAAGAGAAGCATTACAACGTCAAAATTAATCAATCAAGAATAAGATTAATCAACTCATTAGAATTGGAAAAAAAAAAAACACTCCAATTTTCAGGGATAAAATTGGATAAATTTAATAAATAATCACAATGAAGCCAAATGTAGATGAGCAAATAACGGAGCCCAATCCTTTCAAATTAACACACAAGCAATAAGAAAAATCAATTAATGGAAAAGCAGGGGAAATAAAACATGGAAGCAAAATTAATGAGAGATAATTTGTTCAATAATTAGTTTCCTCCAAGCACCGACCCCCGGACATTTAGCGAGCCTGAAGTTACGTTTGTGGCGGAACCTGTTGCATTGAGGGCACCGTTACCCTCCGATGTGCCACTCCCATTTAGGGGTCCTGTACCTACATTTGTGACGGCACCTGTAGCATTGAGGTCGCCGTAGCTTGCTAAAATCAGTACAACAATTTCATGTATATATAGCTAGAGGGCTTATATATATTTTTTGAATTGATGATGGAAAAGTAATGCCACATATAGGGGTATATATAGTCGATCGGGGCTTTACTTTAAGTTAGATTAGGACTGGCAGCTTGGTCGATGTTAATTGATTAACTAGCAAATAATTATTTTATTTTATTTTTATTTTTTAAAATCGTTTTAAATAATGGTGTCTGTATATCAACGTGCTTGCCAATTTCAACTAAAGAAGAGGCCAGCCATGCTTTGAATTTAATATTACTAATAATTCACTCCACATGGTGTATTAATTAATCTGCAGAATCCTAAACATGCTATACACAAACAATTTTGCGGCTAAATTTTTGTTTAAGCAGCTCTACTCCAACAAGCCATACTGCTTAATTTCCTCTTCTATTATCTTGATTCAAAAAATGCATAGAAATATTTTCTTATAAAAATATATGTAAACATTATGAATTTCTCTCTCTAAAAATTCCGACAGGAATATCGACGCTTTCCGGGGCAGATGAACAGAATTTTTCGAGATAATATGACAGGAAAATCAACGCTTTCCGGGTATATGATCGGAACGGGATACCTTGGGCGCCTATCATATAGAGAATCTAGGGTTTGAGCGACGACGTTTTTGCCTATTTATTTGGGGTTTTTGGCATCTTGTGTGTCGTACTTGTTTTTTGTGGTCTCTCCTTGTTGAGAGTGTGTTTGTTATTATGGTCACTGATTTTTCATTTCTGGGGAGTTCTTTGATCCTAATGGAGGAGGAGGACGAATTGGTGTTAGAACTGGAGGACCTGACAACGGCCGATCCAAACTCGGATTTATGCCTTGCGGGAAGATTCCTCACGGAGCAATCTATAAATCTAAATGTGGCTAAGGGCAGGCTTGCTGGAATATAGAAATCGAGAAAAGGGGTTTCGATCCGGGATTTTGGAGGCGGTCGATTACTACTTCGATTCTTCCATGACATATAGGGAATCACCCTTTAGTAATCCATCACCTGCAAGCTGGGGAGGTTCCAGTTCAAGTTCTGATGAATTATATTGCTTTCTGGGTTCAAATACATAAATTGCCCTATGAAACCTTTTCGGAGAATGTGGGACGGTCGCAGGGGAATTACATCGGCAAGTTCTTGGAGTATGATATTACTAACAAAGGATCAACTTGAAAAAAATTCATGAGAATCCGAGTTGAGATCGATATTAATAAGCCGCTTAAGAAGGGCACTATAGGGGGCATATCGACGATTGTGGATTTTAAATATGAGAGATTGTATATTTTCTGTTATATCTGTGGGAAGCTTGGCCACTCAGAGAATTCTGTGATATATTGTTCAACTCTCCAGACGGGAAGGTGCCACGTAATTGGGACGCGAAAAATAAAAGTTGTTGATTGGCGTGGTGGACAACAGGAAGGTGAGAAATGGCTACGTGATGACAGTCGGCGGACGGTGATTGGTTTGCTGGCAGTAGTCGAACCGAAGGCTCCGGTGATAGTCAAACCCAGCAAGGAATGCGCAATTACGGCGGAAATTATGGGAATGCATTGATTATGGATGATGGGGGTAACGCCCGAAATTCTGGGAATGCATTGATTATGGATGATGGGGGTAACGCCCGAAATTCTGGGAAGTCAATCCCGGATATTCAGCATGTTGTTTTGAATAACCCATGTTATGATGACTCATCAATTGCTGATGACGATATTACCCTTTTGGAATTGAAGAAAAGAAAACGCCTTGATAATATCTTAATGATGAGCCCAACTACGTCAAGAGGCGAGGACATGTTCCAAAATGAGGACAATATTTTGCATGGCAAGAGTGATGTGCGAATGGAGAAGGGAGGGAAAAGACCATTTTTTAACGGCAAGTCCTGACATTGGGGCTTGCCAATAGTTATGATTATTCTAAGCTGGAATTGTAGGGGTCTGGGCCTTGACCCTACATGTTGGTCCCTGAGACAAACCCATGAAATGCGGAAAAATCATGTAATGCATATAAAACAGGGTGAGGGAATGGTGATACCAATTTTTGCTTTTAAATCGATCGATGTGTTTTGCTTATAATCGAATGCATATGGCAAGTAAGAACATAAAGCAGTAAAGAACACATGATTTATAGTGGTTCGGAGTCCAACTCCTACATCCACTCTTCCCTATCACAAGGGGCACCAACTTAACCAACTGGACTTAGTTTTACGTGTTAGTCCAACACGATACAACAGATCGGGACTTATCACCCTCCACGGGATTGTCTACCCTCCCTCACGGGATTGCTTCGATGTTTAACGAGTTCTCACTCACACCCAGAAAGTAAGCTAGTACAACTAACTTAAATTCCTTGCTTAACAAAACTTAACCTAACTTGTGGGTTTGGGTATAAGATTGTTTGGTGTCCAACTAGGGTGAGATTTTCCCTTACATTTGTTTAGCCTCAATGCTAAGGTTGAGAAAATCTCTCTAAGCTTAGGATATGACGTTTTTGCTTAGATCTAGGATAGAACACTTCTTAAATATATGCGTGTATTTCTTGCTCAGTGTCCTATGGTGGAAATGCTAGATGATTTGGCTTGATGGGTGTTTCACGCATTTTTCCACCCTTAATTTGATGGAAGAACTTGTATTTATAGTGTGGATTTGAATGTTACCGTTGGATGGAGTCACATTCAAATCCCATACTATTCTTGCAAATTTTTTTCAAACTTTTTTTTTTCCTTGTCTTCCTCTCATTTCCACGCGTCGAAAATCTAGCACTTGATATTCTTCAAGGATCATTATTAGTCCCTCGAGGATTTAGATTCTAATTTTGATTAGAATTCTCTAAAATTTGGGTTTTAATGAAACATATTAACTGAATTAATATGGACTTAATTAATTGGATTAATTAATAAGCAATATTAATAATCAATTTAATTATTTAAATTCTAATTTTAAAACTTGGATTTTAAAATTTGACTTGTCTTTAAACGACTTGTTAATTCCCAGGACATTAGATCATGATTCTGTTTTATGTTTTCTTTTTTCGATCGTTAATTTGATTATAATTGTTTTGATCAGTCGGCATATTAGTTTATCGCTTCGGTTAGTTTTATCGAGTTAGCATATCGAATTACGTATAAATGTTTCTTATTATCGATCTCGATCGTCGATCTCGTCGCTCATCTATTTCTCCTCCGACAAGAACAACCTCCTTTCCGATCTCGAACCCTTCTCTTCGATCCGCAATATCCTCTTAAGCGATCCGGTCATCCGATCCGGTTTCGATCAGTCATTAACTTGTCATCTAATCCCGGTTTTTAAAATCATCTAATCATTTGACCTTCTGATTCTTCTGATCAGCTGGCTTAGCTTTTCTTTTCTTCTGATTTTGCTCAGCTCATTAGTTACCTCCGGAACTCATCTTACTCATTTGATCTTGATCGGGACTCGTCTGATAGTCGATCTCGATCATCTACTGATTTGTGAGTTCCCCTCAACTTGTTCTCTCGTTCAACTCAACTTGTTCAAAGATTAACTTCAACAACACAAGTTGATAATGTTTTGGCATAATTCATCAAAACTAAAATATCTCAACACTACAATTTCGACGCTGAAAGATATGGTTAGGGTTCATCGTCCTGATATTTTGTTCCTTTTTTAAACCTTGTCTTATGGTGTTAGGCTTGAAGCCCTTAGAGTCGATCTTAATTTTTCTAGTTGTTTATCGGTCGATTGTGTTGATCGTAGTGGAGGCCTTGCGGTTTTATGGAGTAATACAATTTCTACTTCTGTCTTGAGTTATTCCAATAATCATATTGATATGATTTTGAATGATGTGAACAGAAATTGGCGTGTTACGGGGTACTATGGGATTCCTGAACGGGGTAGGAGACTTCTTTCTTGGAACTTACTTCGTAATTTGGCTAATACTCATGACTTACCTTGGGTGGTTGTGGGTGATTTTAATGACCTTCTTAACCCGGAGGATAAAAGGGGTCGAGTGGACCATTCGTAGTGGTTATTTAGGGGTTTTAGGGAGGTGATCACAGATTGCAGGTTGTTGGACATTCCATTAAGCGGGTATTGATTCACATGGTCAAGGGGGAATAATCCTGGTACCTTGGTCGAGGAAAGATTAGATAGAGCCATGGGTACCCCAGAGTGGCATAATCAATTTTCTGAGGTGACGCTACATTCGTTAATTGCGCCGGTGTCGGATCATAGTCCCATTATGCTTGACACTAATCCGTCATCGTTCAGGCACCGGAGTCGGAAATTCAAGTTCGAGAATAGATAGTTATTTTTTAGAATTAATTAAAAATGATGGTATCGCGAACTTGAGATGGTTTCAGAGATTTGTCCTTTATGTCTCGGATTCATGCTCTGGGGAAAACACTGTCTGGTTGGGGAAACACGGCTGATTCTAATTTTAGAACTCGGAAAAAAGAATTGGAGTCGAAGGCGTCCTTACTTCAGGACATGAACACGGCGATAGCTCGTTCGGAGTTGTGAATAATAAAAGAGGAGTTGGGTAGACTCATTGTACACGAAGAGGTTTTCTGGCTCTTTTGGTTACGTGATGGAGATATGAATACAAAGTTCTTTCATCAATCCGCCACTGCCCGTAAACGAAAAAATAAGATAGTGAGGTTGAAAGATGATGGAGGGAATTGGGTAGAGGACCAAGCTGGTTTATGTGGATTGGTTAGCAGCTACTTATCTGATTTTTTTTCACTCGATGAGAATGGGGTGCACGACTTTAGCTTCCTTGACCCTGTGGGCAGCATGGTTTCGGTTACTCAGAATGAAGACCTTATCCGAGACTTCGCAGAGTATAAGTTTAAACGAGCCATTACACAAATGCACCTTGACAAGGCACCAGGCCCAGATTGCTTTAACCCAACTTTTTATCAGAAGTGTGGGGACACAATTGGAGAAGATATTTTCAATGAAGGGGTGCAATGGTTGAACATGGGACAATTTCCAGCGGACCTTAATACCATCAATGTTGTGTTAATTCCTAAAGTGGAGACCCCTCAATCAGTTAGGGATTTACGTCCGATCTCCCTCTGCAATGTGGTATATAAAATAGTGTCGAAGGTGTTAAGTAATCGACTTAAGGAAGTGTTGCCGGGTTTAGTTGACAAAGCTCAATCAGCATTTATTTTTGGTCGAGCCATTCAGGATAACGTTCTCATAGCTTTTGAGATTATTCATGCCATGAAGAATAGGAGACAGGGTCGGAGAGGGGATATGTCGATGAATATTGACATTAGTAAGGCTTACGATAGAGTAGATTGAAGCTATCTTGAACACGTTCTACTGAAGCTGGGTTTTTCGGGAAGATGGGTGGGTTGGATGATGATGTGTGTTCGCTTGGTGTCATACTCGGTGTTAGTAAATGATGATGTTGTAAGCCCTATTATTCTGGGGAGGGGTCTTCGTCAAGGGGACCTACTTGTTAGTGTTAGTGTCCTAGAGACAATCTATTGTAAGGACATAATACTCGATGATATTCAGTTTGATTTAATATTATAGTTCAATTAATATTAATGTATGGCAATACACTTGTTTGAATATTATGTTTGATTGTTTGCATTTATTCATACAAGTGTTCCCATGAGTCATTGTTGTCATTGAGGTTGTGAGAACTCAGATGACTTAAGCATGATTCTCAAATAGCCCCGATCAAGGATCATCAAGAATGGGATATTGATGATGCAATGGAGATTGGTGTGCGATCTGCATCATACTCTTAGAGAGTGTAGTAAGATCTCACTTACTACGAGATACTAGGTATCTCATGATGGATGCACAAATACCTTGGAGGGTATTGGTATACCCATCCGAGAAACCGTTTGATGTATTTCCACTATATGTGTCTACGGGTGTCTCGGTTAGTGGGAGCGATGTGATACTCCTTTGACTTGAGGTCAATACGCACGACATGTGTGGAGTGATGAATTTTGACCATGACCGACGCTTGCACCCGTCTATGGGTAGATATGGCTTGGATTGGGTTCATTACGAAGTGCATGTGTGTGGTAGTTGAGCCAAGAATAGGATTCATTCCTCAATGTGGATTTAGAGAGAATACTCATCTTCTCATCATAATTGGATCAAAGTGATCGGCCGGTGCACGTCAACTTAGACTTTGTGGCTAAGTGTGACATACATGATCAATTAGTGATTAGAGATAATATGATTAAGTTGTTTGAATAGACACTTCATCATGTTCAAGACTTAATCGAATATTCGCGAATGAAATGAGAAAATCGTAATAGCCCATGTTTCAGTTACAGGTAGTTGCACGTTTCTCGCAACGTACCTCATATATTGAGAATGTCTGATTTATTGTCTAGGGTTCAATTAAGACTGTTAGTTTGACTAATCGCTCGATATATGAGGGCTTATGGGTCACACAACAAGTAGTTCCCTTTTACGGATTATAGTTGGTTGATTAAATGTTAAATTGGATTTAATATTTAATTTATGGAGAATTAATTAATAATAGATTAATTTGGAATTAATTATTATAAATGTTTAATTAAATTAGATTTAATTAAATAGGATTCCCAATAATAATATATGGAATATTATTATAGGATTTAATATATATGGAATCAAATCCGTAGAGAATTGATATACATGAAAATTAAATCCATAGAGATTTTATATATGGGAAATAAATCTAAGAGATTTATTTTATAAGATTAGAGACATTATTTTCTAATCAGGTTAGCTTAAGATTTAAGTTGGGTCTCTCCTATATATATGAGCTCTTGGGAATTCACAAGCAACGTTAATTCATTATTCTCTTCATAAGATCTAGAGTTAGAATTTTCCTAGCAAATTCATTTCGGGATTCAACGCTGGCAAATCCGTGCAAGTCCGTGATTGAAGATTACGTGAATACCATAGTAGAGAAATATGCGTACGATTTACTGTAAGGTTTCTCTTTATGTTTACACGTATTTAATTATGCAATTATATGTTCGTTGTTGGTGAATTGTTTAATTTCGCTGCGCATGTATTACGTGTTTACGTGCCTCTAAATTCTAACAGTGATATCAGAGCTCCAGGCTCTTGATTGAATTGCATAATTCTGCTTTTATAATTGTTTTGGGGTGCGATCGTATTTGATATTAGTTGCACCGATTGCGGATTATTTATTAAATTAAGGAGTTTTATCAATTCAGGGCCTGAAAGATGGTAAAGCTATCAATTTAATGCCTGAAAGATTTTTCCTATCGATTCAAGGCCTGAAAGATAGAAAATTATCAATCCTGGGCCTGAAAGATAAAAACTATCAATTCAAGGCTTATAAAATTTAAGGCTATGTTTGGCACTAAAACCCTAAACCCTGAACACTAAACCATAAACGATGAACCCTAAACCTTGAACCATAAACCCTAAACCCACTGAATCGTAAACCTTGAATCGTAAACTCTAAAAATAAAAAAAATAAGAACATGAAATAAGGATATGAAATATAAGTGTCAAACATGACCTTAAAATGTGTGAGCCTCAAATTGATAGTTTTTATCTTTCAGGCCCTGGATCGATAGTTTTTAATCTTCTAGGCCTTAAATCGATAGGAAAAATCTTTAAGACCTTAAATTGATAATTTTATCATCTTTCAGACCCTGAATTGATAATTTTCCTTAAATTAAAGTCACATACCCATGTTTTGACTCGTTTTGTTCGCCTGCCTTATTTGACCATACACATGGTTTATTGTTTGTTTTGGGTCAACAAATGAATTTTGGAATTCAAACTGGTGATTGAAATTGTTTTAATAAATTTTTTAAATCCGCCACACAAATGATTATTTGTTTTAGTGGGGTGCCGATTCATCACCCATTTGCCCTGAATCATCATCTCCCTCATCCACTATTAGGGTTTTCTACCGAATTCCCTTCCGCCGTAACCGTCCCAAACCAGTACCATTCTTCGCCGTAGCGAGCATCCGCAACGTCGCTCGAGTCGGCGGCGCAGCGCCGTGACTCGCGACGACCGCGTGACGCCGTGTTGGCACAATATTCAGTGGATTGGATCCACGGTGGCGCAACCCGAATCGCTACTGACTTGTGGTGGCGTCGTCCGTGTGCTATCGTCCTAGGTGGAGGCGTCCTCGTTTCGTTATCGATTCGATTGGACAAGCCCCTGGTTCGGCGCATTTCACGGCGGCACGCCATGGTCTTTCTTCGGCGTTGCGTTCTCGAATCAGCACTCTCTGCGGTCGTTGCGACCAATCTCGATTCGCGAACCTTCGCTATCGGCACCGACTCGCTCTCGATCGGTGTGCGGGCGCCTGCAAATTTCTAAAATGGTTGCAGCGGCGAGTCGCCCGCACGCGCCTAGCGGCTTCAGCGGCTCGCCTGCACGCGCTAGCGCTTGTTTCGTTTTGGGGCATATTTTCTGTTCAGGTTCATGTTTCTGCATTTTGGGCTTCTTTTCTCGATTTAGTTGGACTATCTTCAGTACTCGACTATTTTTAATTCCAAAATTTGACTGTTCTATGATTAATTAGATTAAATCTGACGAACTGTGACGTTGAATTGTTGGTTTCGGAGCCCCGATTGGAAATACGGTTTTTGGGTATTGGGCTGTGATGAGGAAAGGACCGTGTTGCAAATTTTATTTCAAACAAGTCCTTCCTTGTAATTTTAGAAATTAGCACTTGAATCCCTATATTTATTAATTAAAATTAAATTAGATTTAATTTGTTAAGAATTAATAAAATTTGGGTTTTAATGAAACATATTAGTTGAACTAATAACGGACTTAATTAATTGAATTAATTAATAAGCTAATATTAATAATGAATTTAATTATTAAACTTAATTTTAAAATTGAATTTTAAAATTATGATTTAGAGAATTAAACGAATTATTAATTCCCACTTGGGTAACATGTTTTATATTCTGTTAATGTTTTTTACGTTCGCATTATAATTGTTTTTTTGGTATTTAAGAATAATTGTCTGGATCAGATATTATTGTTTGGGAGACGACGCCCAAATAAATGTTAGTCCGTGTAAATCATATTTGGGTAGGTGGCGCCCAATAATTGCTCAAATGTGATGTAGATTAACATGTTGGATCTCGATTAAGCAATTAATACCCCGCATTTTAAAACGTTCCTCACTAAAATGTGGTTTTCTCATTAACTTGATAAGATGTTTTCCATCAAAATTAAAAAGAAAAACCTAAAATTTCGTTCAATGAGTACTTAAAGACCCATCTTTTGCTTCGGATCCACATCTAACTTTTATAGGGACACATGTAATGTCGTCTCTTGATGGTTGTAAACCAACTTAACTTTGTTTCGCTGCCGCTCCTTGATAACAAAAGGTAAGGGACATCGGTCGAACTAGGTTCGACAAACTAAAATTGCGGTTTTGCAATTGGTTTGGAGACTCTACCAATTTATCTTATTGAATGATCAACCCTCATTTGGGATTATGATAGTAGTAATGTGGATCTTAGTCCATTATAATTTATATTTGATATAAATTAAATGACTTTTTTCGATGAGGTCGTTAAGTATGTAAAAATAATGGAGACAAAATAAACACAAAAAAGGACCATGTTTATTTTGATTCTTTGAATATTGATCATAAAATTATGTGTTTTAATTCTCGTTTTATTTTATTTCTCTTGGTTAGTTGAAATGTATAACCATTATTGAGATGTGTTTTGGAAACAAATAAAATTAGGTTGGGCCAAATTTTACGGGATCGGACCAAAACATATTTTTGGTGCTAAGGTAAGGAAAATATTAGTCGTGTTGGACACATCTATCCCAAAGCCTTGCATTTTGGTACTCTAAAAAAAACCACGTTTGACGTGCTCGGTTTCGAATGAAAAATCATCAAAAGGATGATTCCCGCCTCGGTGTGTGATGTTGTTCTCGATGACATGACTCGAACATGAACATAAATGCAACATGAGAAAATGGGTCATATCTAGATGTTTAAGCATCTGAAGGATCTCTTTGATTCTGAATCTCATTCTGAGATTTATGAAGTGGTGAGGGATCTGTTCAGATGTCGGTTAGCTAAAGAAAGGAAGATTCACCTCATGTGCTAATGTTGATAGGCCTAATTGAGAAACTTGGTAATTTAGGCATTGAAAAGCGACCAACGTTTTTACATTTATGTTATCCTCCGGTCCGCAACTATTCATACTCTAAAGGTCGCTTCATTGTGAACTACAATATAAATAAGACGGACGAGACCATGCCTGAACTTCACAACATGCTCAAGACTTTTGAGTTCGCTATCACTAAAAATGGTGTTCAAAGGAAGGAGCGGGTAAACAACGATGTGTGCCTCTACTATAAGTAGAAGAGAGCACTGGAAGAAGGACTATAAGGTTTTGGTTGCTAAAAGGAAGGCACTAGGTGCTTCTTCCACTAAAACATCTATGTTTGTTATTAAGATAAATATTGTCATTAATAGCGCTAACTGCATGGTATTAGATACCGGAAGTGGCTCACACATTTGTAAGAATGTGAAGGGGTTCATGTGTCTTAGGACGCTTAGTGCATGGATTGAAGTCGCCTTTTACACGTGGAAATGAAGCAAGAGTTGCGAACCCGAACGCGTGTGGGGACTTATGTGTTAGACTTACCCTTTGGTTTTAGATTAGAACTTAATGATTGTCATCTAGTTCTTTCTATTACTCGCAACATGTATTTGTTGCATTATGGATATGATGTTCTTAATATACAAAATAAAACACTCAAACTTAGTAATCATGAAAACCCGACTTACTTATGGCATTGTAGAACTTGATCATGTAAATGAAAAAGAATTGCAAGGTTAAGAAAGTTAGACTACTTAACCCCATTCGACTATGAGTCTTATGGAGACTGTGAATCTTATCTCATGGGCAAGATGATCAACAAACCATTTTCTGGGAAAAGGGATGCATGCCAAAGAAGTTCTAGAGTTGATCTACAACGATGTTTGTGGATCATTCTTACATTCTTTTAATATGTGGTCATTTTTTGATACTTCATCACTTTTTAATATGATGATTTCTCAATATACAGATATGTGTATCATATGAAACACAAATTTGAATCTTTTGAGAAATTCAAACAGTTTAAGGCTGAAGTAGAGAAGCAACTTGGTAAGAGTATCAAGACTCTTCGATCAGATCAAGGAGGTGAATACCTTAGCTATGAATTCACTGATTACTTGAAGTTATATGGAATCCTCATCACATGGACTCCTCCCTAACACCTCGGATGAACGTGTGTGTCAGAGGAGAAATCGAACCTCGTTGTTAGACATGGTGAGGTCCATGATGAAAACCTTTCCCTCTCTTCCGACATTCTTATGGGGATCTGGCATTACAAAACCTCAATTTACATTCTCAAATAAGATTCCATCTAAATCGGTTGAGCATACACCATATGAACTATGGTGTGGCAAGAAGCCAACTTTTACACATATCAAACATGGGGTTGCCCTGTGATTGTGAAAAGGATGCTTACCGACAAGTTGAAATCCAAAGGTGAGAAGGGTTACTTTATGGGATATCCTAAGGAAACTAATGGATATTACTTCTATCTACCTGAGAAATAATCGTTTGATTGTTTTCAGGCATTGTTCCTCGAAGAAGACTATGTCTTCATTCAAGGTCGTGAAACGGTCAAGCGATAGAACTTGAAGAAATTCAAGAACCACAAATTAACAAAGAGACTGACATCTTGTCAAAGCAACATGACAAGGAATCAGTGGGAGCATTCAACAACTTTTACGGTGGGAGTCTTTTACTAGGTGATCGTCTTTCAGCAAGTGGGAGCGTAATTGGAGTGTGCTTGCCAGTGCGAAAACCTCCAAGTGGGCTGAATGAGAACATCATAGTTCAAACTCCCGCCCAAGAGACATCTGAAAGTGTAGCTCTTGAGGACTCTCCGGAAATTGATGAAATTGATGCACCACAAAATTTTCACGATCAGAATGTACAGCCTTCACAACCACATCTCTGTTGGGGTTATACTGAAAAATATGTTTTTTACTTTGTATAACCAAACTGAATTTCTTATTTATTTACTGAAATAAATTATTTATCATTGTTACACTAAATATGAATGAATGTTATATATATTTATTGCAAACCCGTTCGATAAGTAAGTATGTATTACGTTGAAGTTAATTTGGTGATACCAGATCACAGAAGATCAAATTAACAGTCCTCGTGATTAAGTACAAATTCACAACCCGGATGGAAATGAAGAAACCATCATGAAAGGTTGAAGTGTAAGGCTCGGATTGACTTGTCTTGACCAAGAGATTACACTCACCTGCAAGACGATTTACGCTTAATAGGACCCTCCAGGAGGATAAATTCTTGATCAATATACAAGAATTAGACCTCGGGAGGTGCGTTATTTCTTAATCTCCGCTCCTTCTTAAATAGATCGTGTGAAATTAATAACTATTGCTTTTGACTTATGATGGGAAGAGAATCATTGCGATCGATACCTTATATCTTCTCAATATTATTAGTTACACGACGATCGCTAAGATTTAATACGGAGAATCGTATAATGAAGAGATCGACGCTCGCGTCTTGCTGATTTGTCCCCTGGTGGGCTCGTAATCTTTATCATACCAAATCTTGCAAGGGAAATTTATTTTAGGTATGGATAATAATGTTGAAATTGTTTTTTTCCAAGGACAAATATATTAATTAATACAAAAACTTTGTTCAATTGGCTTAATTAATTAGTGGACTAAGATAATCTTAAACACGAGAAATAATAATCGGGAGCCATATTATTGTGAAGTCGTAATGTGGGTTAAGATGGATAGTTCAATATTAATTTTATAGTGGAGTAAATTAATATTAATGGGCTTGAGTAATATTTTGGCTAAATATTATAGTTTCATAGTCCATTGGAGGTCCAATCTTAATTCTCCTAAAGGCCCCTCAAATAGCCCAAATTAAAGTTCAATTAATGAAAAGGAGAAGAAAATATTATTGCCTATTTTTCCATGATATTTTCGAAAATTATGAGTAGGAGAGAGAAAGGATTTTCTTGATTTTCTTGGAAAGATTTTATGGAATAAGTATTCTTGAGATACAAGTTTATCCCATAAATTCAAGAAAAGTCAAAGATAATTTTTCTTCCCTATTTTCATGAAATTTTCAAAAATAATGAAAGATAAGAAGGAGGAGAAGATTTTGTTGGGAGATATTTTGGGAAATAAAATATATTATATATATTCTAGATTGTATCTTGAGGAAGAAACAAAGAAATTTCTCAATGCCCAACTAGACCTAATTTTCGTCCCCACCCCCCCCTTGCTCTATAAATAGGGGGTGAATTTTTCATCCCCAATTGCAATTCCATGTGTTGGAAAAATTAGAAATCCACAAAGGTGGTGGCAAAATATTATATATTTTCTCTTTTAAAATTAAAATCGTTCGTTGATAATCCTCCCACCGGATTACGTTCGTGGACGTGGGACATATTTGGGAAGGCACTTTGGGTTGATCCATCGTCTCAACGGTTGTCTCTACGAGAGGTTAGTATTTACGTAATTCCTAGATTTCGCATGCTTAGGATTTACGTGGATTACTTGTACGCATGTTGCTTAATTGCTTATTTAATTATTATGTTGAATTTATTTAGGATTAATTTATGCTAGTAATTAATTGATTAATTTAAATATGTATTTAAATTCATCTCGAATAGATCCGGGCACCCCTAATTTCCCAACAAGCTCCGTAAGTCAATTAGGTATTGTAATCCTCCCATTAGATACAGTTACCTCTTGGAGGAACTCGATAATATGGACATACCTGATAAGGACGATCCTAATACTTATTCTGAAGCAATATCAGATATTGATTCAGGGAAGTGACATGAAGCTATGAAATCCGAGATGGACTCGATATACATCAATCAAGTCTGGGACTTGGTTGAGTTGCCTAAAGGGGTTAGACCTATACGTTTTGATTGGGTCTTCAAGCGTAAGACTGATGCAAATGGTAAAGTACAAACCTACAAAGCTAGGTTGGTAATGAAGGGTTATAGTCAATGCGAAAGCACTGACTATGACGAGACCTTCTCACCAGTTGCAAAGATCAAGTCCATTCGAATTTTACTTGCGATAGCAGCACACTTTGATTATGAGATTTGGCAGATGGATGTCAAAACAGTCTTCCTCAATGGAAACATTGATAAGGAAGTGTTTATGACCCAACCGGAAGGTTTTACATCTAAGTCAAATTATAATCTAGTATGCAAGCTAAAGATATTCATTTATGGATTGAAGCAAGCTTTTAGGAGTTGGAATATCCGATTTGATGAAGCTATCAAGTCTTTTGACTTCATCAGAAACTCGGAAGATCCTTGCGTTTATCGTAAACGCAGTGGAAAGAATATTATTTTCATAATCGGGTATGTCGATGACATATTGATTTTGGGAAACATATCCCGTTAATGCAGTCCGTTAATGACTTGTTGTTAAAGACCTTCATGATGAAGGGTCTTGGTGAAGTCTGCTATATCCTAGGGATCAAGATCCACAAGGATAGATCCAAGAGGATGTTGGGGCTGTCAAAGTCCACCTAGTGTTGAAGCATTTTGCGATGGAGGCAAATCATGGGATAAAGCTATCAAAGAAGGATTGTCCTTCTATTGAAGCTGATATCAAGCACATGAAAGATGTCCCATATGCATATACAATTGGGTCAATCATGTACGACATGACTTTCTCTAGGCCAAACGTGGCCTACCCTATCAACATCACTGGTAGATACCAACAGAATCCGGGTGAGTCTCACTGGATTGCTGTCAAGACCATTTTGAAGCATCTCAGACGAACTAAATGATGTTTTCTTGTCTATGGTGGACAATGATCGAACTAGTAGTGATGGTTGTTTAGGCGACCTGAGTTTTCAATCCGACTGTGATGATTATAAATCACAGTCAGGTTACGTTTCACTCTCAATAATGAGGCGGTAAGTTGGAATAGTTCCAAGCAAAACGATCGAAGATTCAACAACCGAAGTTGAGTACATTGTTGTATCAGAAGCCTCAAGGAGGTTGTCTGGATTTTATAGTTCTTAAGAGAACTAGGGGTAGTTTCGAGTGCCAGTTGTCTAATAAAATTGTATTAAGACAACACTGGTGCGATTGCACAAGCAAAGGAACCGAGATCAACAAACAGTAGCAAGCATGTACCCAGACGTATCATTTGATCCGAAAGATTATAACGATAGGAGAAATATAATTAAAATGTATTCCCACATATTTAATATGGCAGATCCTCTCACCAAAATACTGAGTGTTCATGTACACACTAGACATTGGATGGCCTAGGGGTTAGACATGTAGGTGATTGACTCTAGTCCAAGTGGGAGATTGTTAGTGTTAGTGTCCTAGAGACAATCTATTGTAAGGATATAATACTCGATGATATTCAGTTTGATTTAATATTATAGTTCAATTAATATTAATGTATGGCAATACACTTGTTTGAATATTATGTTTGATTGTTTGCATTTATTCATACAAGTGTTCCCATGAGTCATTGTTGTCATTGAGGTTGTGAGAAACTCAAATGACTTTAGCATGATTTTCAAATAGCCCCGATCAAGGATCATCAAGAATGAGATATTGATGATGCAATGGAGATTGGTGTGCGATTTGCATCATACTCTTAGAGAGTGTAGTAAGATCTCACTTACTACGAGTTACTAGGTATCTCATGATGGATGCACAAATATCTTAGAGGGTATTGATATACCCATCCGAAAAACCGTTTGATGTATTTCCACTATATGTGTCTACGGGTGTCTCGGTTAGTGGGAGCGATACGATACTCACTTGACTTGAGGTCAATACGCATGACATATGTGGAGTGATAAACTTTGACCATGACCGACGCTTGCACCCGTCTATGGGTAGATATGGCTTGGATTGAGTTCATCACGAAGTGCATGTGCGTTGTAGTTGAGCTAAGAATATGATTCATTCCTCGATGTGGATTTAGAGAGAATACTCATCTTCTCATCATAATTGGATCAAAGTCATCGGCCGATGCACGTCAAATTAGACTTTGTGGCTAAGTGTGACATACATGATCAATTAGTGATTAGAGATAATATGATTAAGTTATTTGAATGGACACTTCATCATGTTCAAGACTTAATAGAGTATTCGCGAATGAAATGAGAAAATCATAATAGCCCATGTTTCAGTTACAGGTAGTTGCACATTTCTCGCAACGTACCTCATATATTGAGAATGTCTGATTTATTGTCTAGGGTTCAATTAAGACCGTTAGTTTGACTAATCGCTCGATATATGAGGGCCTATGGGTCACGCAACAAGTAGTTCCCTTTTACGGATTATAGTTGGTTGATTAAATGTTGAATTGAATTTAATATTTAATTCATGGAGAATTAATTAATAATAGATTAATTTGGAATGAATTATTATTAATGTTTAATTAAATTGGATTTAATTAAATAGGATTCCCAATAATAATATATGGAATATTATTATAGGATTTAATATATATGGAATCAAATCCGTAGAGATTTGATATACATGGGAATTAAATCCATAGAGATTTTATATATGGGAAATAAATCTAAGAGATTTATTTTATAAGATTAGAGACATTATTTTCTAATCAGGTTAGCTTAAGATTTAAGATGGGTCTCTCCTATATATATGAGATCTTGGGAATTCACAAACAACGTTAATTCATTATTCTCTCTATAAGATCTAGAGTTTGAATTTTCCTAGCAAATTCATCTCGGGATTCAACGCTGGCAAATCCGTGCAAGTCTATGAAATGGGATTATGTGGATACCATAGTAGAGAAATATGTGTACGATTTACTGTAAGGTTTCTCTTTATGTTTACACGTATTTAATTATGCAATTATATGTTCGTTGTTGGTGAACTGTTTAATTTCACTGCACATGTATTACGTGTTTACGTGCCTCTAAATTCCAACACTACTCTCCCCCTATTTGTTCATATTATGCACGGAAGGACTCTCGGCGACCTTGAATCAGGCTTGCACAAACCCAATAATTCATGGGCACAAGGTTTGTTGAGAAGCACCAGTTGTTAGCCATCTATTGTTTGCGGATGACTCGTTGCTATTCTGCAGGTCCACCCCGGGAGAATGCAATGCACTGAAGCAAATCTTTGATGAGTATGAAAGGGTGTCGGGGCAAACAATAAATTATGCTAAGTCAGGTATCTATTTTAGTAAGAATGTGAATGAAATTAGAAGGTCGGAGCTAATGAATATCTTGGCGGTGCAAAATCACCTTGATACCGGAAGATACTTGGAACTACCTTCATTGATAGGCCGATAAAAAAAAACATATTTTTCCTATATCAAAGACAAGTTGTGGAGGAAATTACAAGTGACTGTGTATGCGTGTATTTTCAGAGTGTTGTTGAAAATGTTATGCAACATGTAAAACAACATATTGTTGGGGGATGAATTGCACAGATCTATTCGGGGTGAATATTTAAATACAAATTTAATTCATTAATTATTACTAGCATGAATTAATTCTATATTAATTCAAATAATAATTGCAACAACATATCATGCATATAAAAAGCCACGTAAAACCTACGCATGCGGAATCTACGGGTTTACGTGAACGTACCTCTCGGGGTGGCAGTGACTTTGGTCGGACGGACTAACCAAAAGGACTTTCCAAGTATTCCCTCAGCCCTTGCTCGACAATCCGGTGGAAGGATACTTGCGAACAATTAACAAAAGGAAAAAAATAAACTTTGTTGCACCACTTTCGTGGATTTGCTAATATTTCCAGCACATGGAATTGTACTTGGGAATGAACTAATCATCCCCTATTTATAGGAGGGACGGTGGACGAAAATTTAGTGATATTTCAATGTGGGAAAAGACTTTTCTTGGTCACCAAGAAATCTTGAATATATCCTATATATTCTTTTTCCCATAATTAAAATATTCCACAAAATTCCACCTCCTCTATTTTATGGTATTTTCGAAAAATATAGTGTGCAAGAATCCAAGATTTGGATCTTCTTGAATTTATGAGATATTCTTGTATTTCAAGAAATACATATCTTCCATAATATCTTTTCAAGAAAATCAAGAAAATCTTTCTTGCCCTTTATTTTCCAAAATTTCGAAATATCACTATGAATAACCAAGTGGGAGATTTCTTGAATTTAATGAGATAATCTTGTATTCCAAGAATACATAACTTCATTCCATAACAAAATTCAAAGAAAATCCTCCTCCCTCTTTTATCCATAATTTTTGAAAATTGAGAGGAAATATAAGCAACAATATTTATTTTATTTTAATCATCTTTTCAGTTATTGGACTATATGTTGGGCTACTCAGGGGGCCTTTAGGAGAATTAAGATTGGACCTTCTAATGAATCTTGAATATCTAATATTGAGCCACAATATAATTCAAGTCCATAAATATTAATTAATCTAACTACATAATTAATATTGACTATCCATCTTAACTCATATTACAAATCAATATGGCTCCCGTCATTTATTTCCCGTGTTTAAGATTATCTAGCCCATTAATTAATTCAAGCCAATTGAAATAGCTTTCCGTTAATTAATATCTTTTGTCCTTGGTCAAGAAACGATTCAACATTATTATCCATACCTAAACTAATTCCACTTGCAAGATTTGGCATGATAAAACTTATGAACCTCCCAAGGGGCAAATCAAGCAAGCGTGCTTTGCACATGATTCTTCAGATTAAATCTTAGCAATCATATGTGACCAATAATATTGCCCAAGATAAAAAGTATTGAATCTCTCTCCGATTCACTACCCATGATAAGTCAAAGCAATAGTTACCAATCCCACGTGATCCTATTTAAGGGACGAGGTTAAAACAACAACGAACCATCGAGGTCTAATTCTTCCTTGTTCATTCTCAAGAATTTATCCTCCTCAGAGGTCCTATTCAAATATCATCGGTCACCAGACTAATCTCTTGGTCAAGACAAACCAATCTGAGCCTTACACACCTCAACCTTTTCGCGATGGTTGTTCATTTCCATCTAGGTCGTGAATGGCGTACTTTTAGTTACAAGAGGACCTTAATTTAATCTTATGTGATCCGGTATCACTAAATTAACTACTGATGTAACACGCATTTAATTATTGAACAATTATGCGATAAATATATATAACATTCAATCATATTTAAAGCATCGATAAACAATTTATTTCAAGAAATAAGTCCGAAATTCAGTTTGATTATACAAAGTAAAAAGCATACTTTTCAAGATAATCCCAACAATCTCCCAACTTATACTCAAAGTCCGCTTTTAAGTATACTACAACACGCCTCGAGTAGTCCGTGACATCTAATGTCACCTACACTAACCTAATAATTTCTCCCACTTATACTCAAAGCGGTGATTGGCAACGGTCTTGACACCCATTCCACTCACATGTCTCGAATGTATTCAGAGGGCGACGCCAGAATGGATCTCGCTAGTCGTCCTCGACGCTATCTTTGCCACATCTATATCTCATCTCTTAACGATTTCTCGATAAGATGTCTTTCCTTTAATGTGTTTGTTTAACTCGTGGACTCTTGGTTCTTTTTTGAATTTGCAACCGCCTTCAGCGATATTGCTTTGAACAAATTCGAACACCATCCAAGTCCACTAAGAAGCCCTAGAGCTCAATCGGTTCTTTCACCGCTTCACAAGCAATTACTTACCCGACTTCCATGGTTGAGTCGATGCATTTACGCTTCACACTCGTCCATTTGATGGCTACACTTCCCAAAATGAAACACACTAACCGAGGCGATAATTTCGAATCTAAATCGATTGGAAATCCTAGTCCATGTGGCCGATGGGGATTGGAGTATCGATCGATAAATCAACATTCTATCCCGAGTTCTTTTCGGATACTTGTAATGTTTTTAACTATCGTCCAATTCGCTTTCCCGGTTTACTCGATATCTTGCTACCATGCCTACGGCAAAAGCATATATCCGGTCTCGCATACAAAGATTG
Source organism: Stenogyne calaminthoides (assembly GCA_037126765.1). Lineage (NCBI taxonomy): Eukaryota > Viridiplantae > Streptophyta > Magnoliopsida > Lamiales > Lamiaceae > Stenogyne > Stenogyne calaminthoides. The sequence continues at coordinate 39,259,499 of JBBCBC010000004.1, read as the reverse complement.
CATACATAAGGTTTCTACAAACCAAGCACAAGAATGCCTTTCATGTCATCTATCTCCTTTCAAGCGTCTTAGGGGACATTTTCTTGATAGATGGATTCCAAGTCCGAAAGGTACGAATCCTTTCTTGGAATCTTGCATCTTTGAATCGTTTTAAAACCAAAGATCAATGTATGAATACTTGCGATAACCCGATCATCCTTTTCTTGCGATCTCGAGTAATCTTGATCCCAAGGATGTGTCCATTTTCCTAAATCTTTCATATCAAACCTGCTTTTGAAACGCCATGCCCCTTACGTCCCGACCACACCTTCACATAATTCCCGATGATCACAATGTTATCTACGATAGTACTAAGAATACCAATGCGCTTTTATTACATGCTTTTTATACACACAACTTTCAAACTCGCTTTTGATCAAACCCATAAGACTTTATTACATGATCAAAACTTTGGTTCCAAGCTCGATGCCTGCTTGAGTCCGTAAATGGACCTCTTGAGCTTTACAAACTAGGTGTTCTTGCCTGTTTCAATGAAACCTTGGGGTTGTTGCATATAGATCTCTTCATCAAGACTTGATTAAGAAAAAGTCGTCTTGACATCCATCTGCCAGATTTCAAAGTCGAAATGTGCAAAGAATCGATAAGAGAATACGGATGGACTTAAGCATGGCTACTGGGCGAAAAAGTTTCCTCATAATCGATCCTTCTTTCGAGTATAACCTTTCGCCATTAGTCTTGCTTTAAAGGTTTCAACCTTCCCGTCCCAGGTCCTCTTTTCCTCTTATATACCCACTTGCATCCAATGAGTTTTACCCCCCATTAAGTGGTTCGACTAGCTCCCACATTCTATTATGAAACATAGAACCCATTTCGCTTTCATTCTTTGTTTGCAAGAATCAGATCCTTATCTTGGAGTGCCTCACATATGTCCATGGGTCTGCGATTAGGAATCAAGTCCGAGGACTCTCCTATTAACAACCCTCCCACTATGACTAGGCTCCTGTTAGAAAGCGTGATCGTTTGGTATATCATCTAAGATGATCGGACTTTGAGGTTTGCCCTCTAAGCTCATTTAAGGTAATCTCACTTCGGGTTTTCTTTGGTTCATATAGTCTTCTTCCAAAAAAATCTAAAGTGGGTGTTGTTAACCACCTTTTGATCTTGGAACTATAGAACATACACCCTTTTTTGTTCCCTCGGGTATCCTACAAACAAATTTTAATTCTGATCGAGGATCCAACTTAAACTTCCTTGTCCAACATGTAGGCGGACACCCCAAAGTTCTCATGTGTCTCATACTAAAGCTTACGCCGGTCCACAATTCTTTGGGAGTTTTGGGAACCGATTTGGATAGCACCAAGTTCGAGAATGTAAGTCGTTGTTTCCAAGGCATAGCCCCGGCGACTTGGGAAGATCCGTATAACTCATCATTGATCTAACCATTTCCAAAAGAATTACATGTTGCTTTTCTGCAAACCTCGTTTTGTTGAGGGGTTCCGGTGCAAATGGAGTGGATACAATCCTTCATCGATAAGTAGTTCAAAAACTCATTCTTTGAGGTATTCGCCTCCACGATCGGATCGTAGAGACTTGATACACGTTTTTCCATATGATTCTCTCGCTTGAGCCTTAAATTCTTTAGAATTTCTCAAAGGTCTTAGATTCATGCTTCATAAGGAAAATGTACCTTGAGTAATCATCAATAAAATTACTCATAACCTCCCTTGCTTTGGTTGACATTGAACTACACACATCCGTAAACGATCTCTAACACTTTTTTGCCCTATTCCCTTGGCTCCAAATGCCCTCTCGGTCATATTACTCCAAATATGATTCGCGAGGTTGGAATCGGTTCAACTTGGAGAAAATCCCAAAGAAATGTCTCTCACCAACCTTTGGATCCTCTTTTGGATTTATATGACCCTAATCTTAGATGTCAAAAGAAGTGTCTCGCTTCACGCCTCGATGAACGTTTTTCTTTTCTCGAAAAGCTTTGATGTGTTATAGGATACATTTTGTGAGTGGTGTGCACAATCAATTTGTATAGAGATCATTCAACAACGTTCCATGACGTGATAAATTTATCAAAAAAATGGTAACAACTTTTATTAAAAAGTAACCAAAATATCCATCATAAAAGTTTAGAAACCGAAAATGAATTCTTTCTAAAAATCCGAACGTAAAGAATGTCTCAAAATTAAAGCAATTATCTTCAAAAGACAGGTGCACTTCTCCCATCGCTCAATTTGCCACTCTCATGTAGCATCGCCCGATTAATGATGATGACCTCACTCCCACTAAGTTGCTTCCGTCCGCCAACCCCATGTAATGTGAAACAAACATGATTAGTGGATCCCGTATCCACCACCCACAAAATGGGAGGCATACTGCCGCTAAACAAGTTTCAACAACTAGTATGGATGAGAATTACCTTTCTTTCCATCCCTCTTGGTCCGGGAACAGCAGTGACCTCCAATGTCCTTTCTCACCGCAGTTGAAGCACTTCCTTAGATGGCTTTGTTCACTCCACCACCCCTTCTTCACCTTATCTTTGCCATTGGCAACACTTGAGTTCACTTGTTTGTGGCCTTTGTTCCTTTTCTTGTTCTTACCACCCCTTGGTCAGAAGAAGAAGGTTAGGTTCGTTACCACCAAAGGCTTTTTTTCGCCTATCGCCTCTGCTTAAGACTAAAGCTTGCAAATGATCGATGCATCGAGAACTTTTGATTATTCATCCGGTAGTTCAACTTTGAATTGTTCAAAGCTTTTTCGGCAGAATGGAGCACGCAAATCGATTTGGGTCTCGATATCGTATTCGGTTTTAAGTACCTCAAGTTTATTAAGGTGAGCCATCATTTGAGAACATGCTCCCCTTACTTCAAGTTACCTCCACCATTTTCATAGAGAGCAAGTCCTCATGGTGATCCGACGAGCCACACGGTTACGATGTTGAAACATCGCTTTAAGACTAGTCATGATTTCCGCAGCCGGTCTCTCAACGCTCGTGTTGGTGTTGCAAACACATCCGACATAAAGCCAAGATGGTACACTTAGCCATTTCGTTAGACCGCCTCCGATCGAGATACTCTTTCTTAACCGCTTTTAGTGGACTCATCCGATGGTTTATCCGGTTTAGGTGTGGTCGAAACCCGCTTATGGCTTTGTGCAAAGAAGACAATAGTGAGTTTTCGATTCTAATCAACAAAATTTTCTCCGATGAGCAAATTGTCTTTCAAAGATATTGAATAAAGGATTAAATGGTTGCGACATGATGAACCGAAATAAACAACAATATGCATAAGCACAAAATTATCACAAGGTTTGATCACATGTATCATATTAAAATCTCAAAAAAAAATGAACATGATCACCAACATCTCAAAAACAGTTTAAATAAGCCACGGGGTGGGTCATTATTTAAACACATTCAAGCGTGTTACAAACAAGAACGATTTACAAACCTTTAATATCCAGATTAATAGTTGGCTCCCCACTTGACCAATATAAAATTGACAGGGACTTGGGGAAGTATATGCATATCAATTTTATACCTAAGTAATAACCATGATTAAATACAGATTACTATTTCGCTTTGATCGAGCCCTCGTGGGGAGGGTCATCGTCGCCACTAGTAATAACCCACAATCATCGGTTTGAATTCATTCATGTGAAACCTATCTTTTGACCGGTCCCGCGGGGAATTTTCCAAAAGAATTCACAAATAAACAAATCATGGAGGTCAAAATTAATTCAATTTTATTATCCTAATAAAATTATCAATTAATTATTTAAAACATACTTAGTAATTTTGGAGTTGAGATTTTTAATTTGGCAACCCTCATGCAAACACATTTAAACAAATTAAATAAAGCATAAGATAGCACAAAAAAAAATCAAGCATAACGTAAAAATAAACATATTGGGCACAAATTATCCAATTGTCATGGTTTGATTTTTTTTGGCTTGATCTTGAAGAAACACGCCTCGAATTTCTCCCACTCGCTCATCTCGAAAAAATACTTAAGTCTTGAACCGCCACGCCAAGTTATTTCCTCGGTAAATGATGCGCACGCCCACATCCGGCCGGGCCACTTGACCGGGGCGCAACTAAGCGGCCTCGGATCGCCCGGCTGGTCGTGCCCGGATGCCTCGGCAATCCTCGGCGAATCCGGCCCAGTGTCAGCGGCGTTAACGGATCTCGATCTCGGTAGGATCTCACAAGCCCATTCCGCCACCCGCCGCCAGCGTCTCGCCTAGCCCGTCGTCTCCATTTCACAGACCTCCGCGCCCCATCGCTTCGCTTTGGGCCCAGCGCACACGCCCGTCTTGTTTATCTCCTTCGTCTTTCATTGGCGCCCGGCCCCCTGCGTGCCGGCCCGTACCCGCGCCATACCCCTTCACGGATTTAAAATCCTTTAATTCTTCCGTCTCTTAGTTCACCGATCCTACACAATTTATTTACAAAAATAAATAAACCTAGATCTAGACTAGTCTATTACATTGATCAAATCAAACAAATCCTAGTCTACTGCGTGGATTTTCTCTCTGAGGCAAAAACAAATCGAATCGAATCGAATTAAAAAACCACGATTTATTTGCATGCAAAATAAAACATTAAAATCCATGACAATTGGATACCGCAAAATAGATCTATAGGTTCTACTATCCAATTTCAAATTTAATGTCCACGAATTAAATTACAATTTAAAAAATTGAGCCAAACAAAGGCTCGATACCGGTTGTTGGGCAAATGAATTGCACGATCTATTCGGGGTGAATATTTAAATACAAATATAATTCATTAATTATTACTAGCATGAATTAATCCTATATTAATTCAAATAATAATTGCAACAACATATCATGATATAAAAAGCCACGTAAAACCTACGATGCGAATCTACGGGTTTACGTGAACGCATTCTCTCGGGATAAGCGCGACTTTGGTCTGACGGACTAACCAAAAGGACTTCCCAAGTATTCCTCACCCTTGCTCGACAATCCGTTGGAAGGATACTCGCATGAACAATTAGCAAAAAGGAAAAAATAAACTTTGTTGCACCACTTTCGTGGATTTGCTAATATTTCCAGCACATGGAATTGTACTTGAGAATGAACTAATCATCCCCTATTTATAGGAGGGAGGGTGGACGAAAATTTAGTGATATTTCAATGTGGGAAAAGACTTTTCTTGGTCACCAAGAAATCTTGAATATATCCCATATATTCTTTTTCCCATAATTAAAATATTCCACAAAATTCCACCTCCTCTATTTTATGGTATTTTCGAAAAATATAGTGTGCAAGAATCCAAGATTTGGATCTTCTTGAATTTATGAGATATTCTTGTATTTCAAGAAATACATATCTTCCATAATATCTTTTCAAGAAAATCAAGAAAATCTTTCTTGCCATTTATTTTCCAAAATTTCGAAATATCACTATGAATAACCAAGTGGGAGATTTCTTGAATTTAATGAGATAATCTTGTATTCCAAGAATACATATCTTCATTCCATAACAAAATTCAAAGAAAATCCTTCTCCCACTTTTATCCATAATTTTCAAAATTGAGAGGAAATATAAGCAAACAATATTTATTTTATTTTAATCACCATTTCGGTTATTGACTATATGTTGGGCTACTCGGGGCCTTTAGGAGAATTAAGATTGGACCTTCTAATGGATCTTGAATATCTAATATTGAGCCACAATATAATTCAAGCCCATAAATATTAATTAATCCCACTACATAATTGTTGGTCCCGGTGCAAACGAGTCTTACACGTGTATGGGGAATACACGTGTTCGATGTTTTAAAACTTTTTTTCATCGAGGTCGACTTTGGGTCGATAATCACGAAGATTAGGTTCGAGAAGACAGATCGCTCTGAGTCAAAGTCTATTGAGACAAGTGATCCCAGCCGCTTTTCAAACCTCGATAATCCCAACCGAGTCCTCGAAAAGAGATCCCGAGTTGCTTGGATCGATAACTAACTTATGAACCCTCGTAAGAGTATCGCTCATTTTGGTAACTATCTGTTCTAAATTTACTGGGTTAATGAAATGGTTTGGCCCTTAGTTTATACTCGTTTTAAGCTTTTGCAGAAAAACCTTCCCTTTATGAAATAAAGGATTAGGTTGTGATTCACTTATGCAACTTCAAATGATTGATTCCAACGGAATATCGCGTGAAAAGTATGCTTTCAAAAACAAGTTGATGCAACATGATAAGCACGGATAAGGAATCAATAAAGAACACAACAATTATAGTGGTTCGTAGACTCAAGCTCCTACGCCCACTCTCTCCCAGACTCTTCAAAGAAATTCACTATCAACTTATGAGCTTTTCGACTACCTCGTAGTTTACTTACTCAACTCGCCCCGAGTTTTTACGACTACTCCACGTGGTTTACTTACTCAACCCGACCTTGAGCTTTACACTACCTCCATAGTTTACTTACTCAATCACACACAAGCTTTGAACTACCCCCATAGCTTACTAACTTCTCCTCTAGAGTTTTTCGACTACTCCGGCGTGAGTTTACTAACTCTTTACAACACTTCTCACCAACAAACACACTCCAACTACCTTCACAAGTGGTTTGGGGTTTCTTGGTTGGTTTCCAACTAGGATGAGATATCCTTTACAATGAAGCACAATACAAAGGGTTAGGATATCTCGACTAAGCTTTGATAATTCTTATCAAGCTAGGCTTAGTATAGTGAGCTCTCTTCAATATTGAAGCACTTGGAAAATTCTAAGTTTTTCGAAAGTGCTTTTAACTTTTACAAGAATAGGCTTGAGCTCTTAAGTTATGTATAAATTTCCCCGTAACCTTACAATGTAGAGGTCACCAAGTATTTATAGGCATACACCAAGGTCACTCTTGAAAACTATCCGTTGGAGAGACAAACTTCGTGAGTTCCCTCTTTGTGGTGTGTGAAACGGCTATATTTAGGGTTTGAAACTCCCTAACACTTTCTAGGCAATAACCTTCCATGTAAATCGGTCTTCACTTTTTGCCCTGGAACTTTTGTACATCCGACATCTTTTTCGGAGACCACATCCTTTCGATTATCGGTATGATGGTACGATGTTGTCTTTCTTTTTTGACTTTTGTCTCCGCTAAAGGTAGACACCTTCTTCGGCTCTTTTTGGTTACAAACTCGAGTTTGATATAACCTTAACAACACTTCGACTTAGTTCCTTTTGTCTGCGTTTGAATGTCTTGGCGATATCTAACTTTCTAAGGAATCGCGATCTTCTCAAGATTGCATCCTTGATAGATATATTCAAAGGCCTCGAACATTCGGGTTCATCTTGAGCATTCAATACCTCACCGATTCTTCATGAATTACTCCGCCTTTCAAGATTCTTGATCTTTAGTTTCTCGGTCTTTGATCTTTGTGTCTTGAGTCTTACGAGTCTTGAGTGGTTTTTCGAGTCTTCGGGTCTTCTCTAATCTTTGTAGTTTATAATTGACCGATGTCTTTTGAGTCTTCTCGTGAGTCTTCGCCATTTCAAGATCCTCACCGAGTCTTCGAACTATCCCGAACTATATCCGTTGACTATACATTCTCGCAGATAACATCCTCAATATTCTAAAAACTAAATCTCGACTCAACTTATCAAGATCATTCTGAACATGTCATACTCAGGGGTTTTGGGATCTAATCAAAATCATAAATCTTTATTAAAATTCATCTCCCAACAATTTCCCCATTTTTGATGATGCCAAAAACCTATCTTGTTACAAACAAATAACCTATACTCAGGTTTCAGTTTATCCTATTTCAAGATTGGTTGTCTCCCAACAATTTCTTAAATCAGAGAATCTCTCAACAATTTGAGTTTCTCCACAGTTTAATTTTTCAAGAATTTCTTCAAGAATGAATCTCTTTAACTAGTTCATTACCAAATACTTAAACAATTTCTCCCTTATCAATCATACAATTAGTTCAGAGACATTCATTCAGGCATATCAAAATAAAATACATGTAAATAAGATAATGAGATATTATCTTTTGAGCATAATGATAAATCTTCATTGATGATTGGTATCCCATTACATATTACAATGAGTTTATCAACAAAATCAAAAAGACAAAATATAAAGATTACAAAATCTTCGAGTCTTGATCTTGATCTTACGATTTTGGCTCTTCGCCTTCTGCTCTTGATTTGCTTCATTCTCAACTTCATCGATTAAGCACCTCCAGTCAAACATTTCAAAAATCTCTTCTTGACTCATTTCTTTCCTTGATGATGTCCGGATTTCCTCTGTTAAAACCCAACCCCACCTTCAAGATATCGAGTAATCTCTTGAGTAATGGCCTTCTCATTCACCAAGCCATTATCAAGTTTTTGAGGTGGATAGAATATGGACCGGGGGCTACTATCTGTACCTCTCCTTCATCCGCAGTTAATCCACTCTGAGATACTTTGGATAGAAGATAAGAAGGTATTCAATGAAAGCTTCATTACGATCTCGAGCTTTCCCTCTCCATTCCCCGAGAACATCATAATTGAACCCGGAAGGTCCTCTTGACTTCTTCCCCACATATCGTTGAGTTTGATAGGCATCCATTTATCAACGTAGGGCCACTTTAGTGCTTTTGATGTTCCTTTTCCTTGCTTGCAAAACTTCAAAATCACTCTTCGCTTCGCTCTTCGTCTATCTTCCTTCGATCCAGACGCGTTCGAGAGACCAAAGCGGCTTTTTCTTAGCTTGTTCTTCTTGGAGTGTCTTGAGTATTTCTCGTGTTGAAGATTTTCTTACGAGGTTGAGACTTCAGATTCCAATCGGTTTATTCTGTTTCTTCATCATCGAGAATCGATTTTCTCTGGATTGGCTTAAAGCCTTTGCACGCTTTTCTTTCGGGTTGAACAACGCCCAAGGCTTTCCTCTTCATAGGCGGTTCAGCAGCGGCTTCATTTGTTCCAACCTTTTGCTCTAAAGACTTTCGGTTTCTCTCTTGCAACATCAAGCATAGCTTGCTTTCGAAACTTCGAGTGTAGATAGGCTTTTCTACCGAACTTCAACTTCCGTGCTCCAGACTTCTTTAAAGGCTTTTGCTGAATTATACATTTTCGCATCTTTAAGAGCCTTCTTCTCCAAAGACGTGCCATGAACTTTTCGAGATCTTCAGCTTCCTTTTCCCCTTCTTGGCACCGTAATTTGGAAGAAGCCTGGAGAGTGCTGTGTCCATGTGATATTGCTCTTTGCTTACACAAATGAACTTCTCTGCTTCTCGATCTTGTTAAATCTTCGGCCTCTTAGATGGTTCTTGGCCACGAAAATTCTTTAGATAAGTGGGCAACCGGCGCGAGAGTGCTTCTTTGAACATCTCTGTCATCTTGGTCATGAGCATTGAGCTCATTTCCTCAACAGCAGACTTGATTAGCACCTCATTCTTTTTTGCCAGTTTCACCTCTAGGAAATCAGAACTTTCCTGGTGTTTCTGCTTCAGTTCATCACTTAACTCAGCCTTGACTCCCTCCAGCTTCTCATTTAGCTTTCCTTCCATGGAGGTCATCTGGGTGGTTAGAGTGTTTTGAATTTGCACCAGTTCTAAGAGTGAAGGCAAGACCCGCCCATCTTTTGAGCTTAATTGGCCAACGTTTCTTCCATCTGAGCAATCTTGATCATCATTGGCTCAACCTTCTCAAGTTTCTCTATCAGAGGAGTGAGATCAATCTCAGGAATCTTCTGTACCTCCCTGTGTTGTCTGATCATCTTGAGCTCCAGCTTCATTCTGAGCTCCAGGTCTCGGTGCGCCTCGAAGAAAGAGTACTATCAACATTCCGATGTTGACTAGATCCAAAGTTGATCGCCAGAATGAAGTCTCTTTTTCAATCTGAGACTGCTTCTCAACATCTCCCTGTTGGTCCCCATCTCCATCTTGAGATTTGTCTCCGCTGCTTGGGGCACCAACTTCAGTTGCTCTCCTCTCAGCCAACTTCCTCTGAACCAGCTCATCAAAATCGGAGTTTTTCATCCTGAGCTTTGTCCTTCTGAACCCTGAGAAGTCGGTCAAAAAGGCTGTCTCCTCATTCCACCAGTCTTCCCTAAAAGCAAAGAATATCAAGCATCTCGGGAAGAGTCGATTGAGGATAAATCTGATTGTCCTAATCTGAAGAAAATATCTTGCGGATCGGGGTATGAAATTTGAGCTCGAGTATCGGTCAAGTATGAATCGTTCCCCTTTGCTCTCGCTCGCCTTCTTGACCTCGCCTTTCTTCCATCTTGGGCTCTTGGTTCATTTGAAGTTTACGCTTTAAGGGATCAAAAGTAGATCCTTTCGGGGAGCTCATCAAGACTAATCTGCTCTGAGTCTTAAGAATCCGAAGTTTATGCGGTCAGTCCTCGGTTTGTATCTGTGTGGGTTTACGAGGGTCGGAATCGGTATATCCTCGGTTTAGTCTGAGTTGGCTCGTCGATCTGAGCTTGCACATCTTGATTGACTCGGTAGCTCTGCTCTTACGTACTGCCGCGACTTTTTTTTGAGGTAGGCATCTCGAGGTCTGAGCTCCTTTGAAAATTTCTGAGAAATTTTATGCTGTCTTGGCGATGTCTCGAAGCACCTCGAGAAAAGACCCAGCTCCCGATCGATCATGTGTCACGGAGATAACTGAGCCAACACTTGTAATGGTGAACTTTGAGCAGCGGTTTAGCCCTCGGGTTGAATCTCTTGAAATCACTTCCATCTTCATCCGGTGAGAACCACCAATCTTCTGCGTTTTGGAGCAAGATTCTTCGTTTCATCATTTTTGCTCCTGCTCCATCTTTGCCTCCAACAACATCCTCCCCCCTAGTTTGTTGGGTCTCTTTTTCAAGAAATTGCGGAAGGTGATTCTACCTTCTTTTCTCTCTTCCCCGATGACCTACTTCCTTGCAAAAGAATGGGTTTAAGGAGAATTTTGGATTTAGGAAATGGGGTCAATTGGCAAAGATATCCTCCTCCTCTCTGCACATCTCCAAAATGTAAGCAATTTTGGTGGCATGGTGGATCTTGCCTTTGATTGAGATCGCCTCGCCAATCTTTCTCAAAACTTTGGTCTGCTTTCACTCACCGTGCGGATCGAATTTCACCCGGTTGAAATCATTGGTGGGTGAAGCTTATCGCCGCCATCAATCTGAGCTTGGTACTTTATACGCTCAAAACTCCCCGCATGAAGACTCATGATGCACTTGCTCACAATATCCATCAACACACGATATTTTGGCTTCCGGTGCCTTTTATGCGATTAATAGCCAAACTTAACAGATTCTCAAAGAATCCTATCTAAGTACTCCCGCTTCTCTTCCCGACATATACATCGTAGGATCCTCTCCTCTATCACGAGCTCAAAAACATCATTCGATTTTTTTTTAACAATATCTGGATCCCTCTCAAAATCGACGATTTGGATGATCTCTAAGTGTGATACGCTTAACTTAGAATGCATACAACCCTCTTCATCTATCTTCAAGTTCTGGATGAATTTGATTACCTCTTTCGCAAACTCCTCGTCCGGCGGGTTTTGCGACTAGTTGGTGAGTTTAGCCATCGAATCATATCGCAGAGCCTCCTCTTCGGCTTTGAGTTGGTTGTGCTTTCAAGTGAGACAACTAACTCGTACCCGGCTTGTTGGTTTCAACTAATCTCGAAACGTGGGTTGGAGCCATTTTAGAGTTTGATTGAAGAAGGAAGCTTTAGGGTTTGGAGATTTTTTCGGCAAAGGGGATTTTTAATTGCGCAGGATTTGAAAATGAAGGGTTTGATAAAAAATTTGGCTTGAATGGCTGATTGGGGTTTATATAGCCTTGAGATCGTGGGGAATCGTGTTGGTTAGGTGAGTAACAACGGTTGAGATTAATCTCCGATTAATCGGTATATCTGAACCGACGATCTCCTAAAAGTAAGCCGCCAAGACATCCTCATTGGTCATTAATGTAGCGAGCATTAAATGATTTATTGACCTTCTTCGAATTTAAAACGATCCCGCCCAAAAAAAAACATTCCTCGGTGTTTTTATATTTATTATAATGATTACCGAATTTACTTGAGCAATAAATGGATCGCATGAAGTCATTACTTCTTCACCAATTTCCCTCTATCGGTCTTTATCGAGTCTTGATCTTGATAAAATGTCGTTATAATAATTGAAATCTTGAATTGGTTCAAGATCTTCTCGAAGTTTTCTCGAGATTCATTCAAAGATTTCCATTTTATCCGAGCTTCTCGTATGGATTCGAAAACTTCACGATCCGAAAACCTTCAATTTTTCGATTTTATTCTATACACCTGTTCTAAAGATCCCTAATTCAACCGAAAGTTCTTGAAATCTTGATTCCGCCAAAGGTTTAGTCAAGATATCACCTCTTATCGGTATGAATTTTCTCCATCCTTATGTCCTTCTTCTCGACATGATCTCTCGATGAAGTGATGTCCGATATCCACATGCTTGCATCCGTGTGCAATACCGGGTTTTTGTGAAATAGCAATGGCACTATTATTGTCACAAAATATTGGTACTTCATTGGCTACAACTTTATAATCCTCAATTGTTGTCCGAGCCAAAGAATCCGCAAGACGCAGCCTTTCCTCGCAGCGTATATTCACTTCGAAGACTTTGTTGCTACATCGAGGTCCTGCTTTCTTCGAAAACCAAGAAATCACTGCTTCCTAGAAATTGACAAGTTCCCCGGTGGACTTCCCGTCAATTCTGATCCTCCATAATCGTCATCCGAGTAACCACTTAACTCTAGGTTATCATCACCGATACCATAATCCTCATTCAATGTGCCCTTAAGATATTTCAAGATCTTTTGGCAAAGATCCATGTGACTAAATTTAGATTAGCTTGGTATCTTGCACATATCCCAACAAAGAAATGTTATATCCGCCTACTTTCTTTTGAGAGATAGAGCAATGATCCAATGATTCCTCTATAATCGATATGACTTATTGATTTGCCTTCGAATCGATCCATCTTGTAGTTAGTATTCATGGGAATTCTAACCGTATTGCAATTCATACACCATATTTGGCAATCGATCTCTAGTGTACTTTGCCCCGTTGATGAATATTCCTTCCTTTGATTGTTTCACTTGAAGTCCTAGAAAGAAATTCATCTCCCATCATTGACATCTCAACTTGCCTTTCATCGATGTTGAAAACTTTTCACACAAGGTGATGGTTTGAGATCCAAAATGATGTCATCAACATATATCCAACTAGTAAGATATCTTCCCCATCCTCTATCCCAACAGAGTTCTATCAATGCCTTTGACAAAACCATGGTCATGAAACCGAGAAAAGAGTATCATACCATGCTCGGGTGCTTTTTAAGACCATACAAAGCTTTTTCTTAAATTCAGAAACTTGGTCATTCTGTTTTGAAACCGTGAGGTTGTTCCACATAAACCTCTTCTTTAAGCACGCCCGTTCGAAATGCACTTTTCACATCCATCCGATGACCGTGGAACTTCATGTGGGCAAAAGATATGCAAGAAACAACTCGATGGCTTCTAGTCTTTGCAACAGTGCAAAGGTCTCATCATAATCCAAGCCTTCTTCTTGGAATAACCTTGTGCAACTAGACTTGCCTTGTTTCTCACAATGTTGTTGTTTTCATCTCTTTTGTTCTTGAAAACCCACTTGGTTCCAATGACATTGTGCCTTTCCTCGGTCTATCTACTAGCTCCCCATACTTCATTCCTCGAGAATTGATTCAAATTCATCTTGTACGGCAAGAATCCAAAGGAGAATCTTGTAGAGCTTCACCAATCTCAAGAGTTCTTTCTCCTGATAGAAGCAGCAGAATAGTGCACTCACCCATGGAACCTTCTAGTCTTAACACCTTCAGCTTAGATCACCCACAACCGCTTGTAGGATGGCTATCTAACCATTTCCTTCTTGATGTTCCCCTTCAATGGTATCCTCAACATTTGAAATGTTAGGTTCAGCTTAAATCAAAGAAACTCGAGAACAACAAAACAGAGAAAGGAATCATCTTCCTCGGGAAATTTATTCGCAACATTGTCGAGACATTTGTTCCCTTGGTTGATAGATTCGAAATTGCCTCACCGTGACCACATCTTCATTGCATCACGCACTGAAGTCCGAATCGTGTGTCCGCTCGGATTGGTCACCTTGGAGTGTTGGTTTTCCGGGTCTCACCATCCCGATTTCCATCCGAACTTCTTTATCCGAGTCCGAAATCACTCCAATCATAGAATAATGACCGACTTCTTCTTTTCGATTCGCTGGATGATTTATCTTTCGCTTCGGGCTTAATCTGGTGATCCTCTTTGTCAGCTTCATTTGCAGATCGTGTTCCCTGTTTCTTCCGAACACAAACAGATTCATCAAAAAACAACATGAGGTGTTTCCTCCACAATAAAGAGTCCTACAGCTTGTAAACTCGAAAGTTTTATCGACTTCGTAATATCCTAAGAATATTCCTTCATCGCCTTTTACTATCAAATGTTTTCAAATCGATCTTTACCATTATTGTGTATGAAACACTTGCAACCAAACACACGAAAAGAAAGAAACAAGAGGCTTCCTTTCATTCCAAAGCTCATAAAGCGCTTTTGCCTTGACTTTTTGTCGGCATGGATCTATTCCCCGAGAGTAGCATGCAAGTGTTGATGACTTCAAATTTCAAAATCTTTTAGGAATATCGCCTTCAAATATCATTGTCCTTGCGAACTTCTTTCGTAGTTCGTTTCCTTCTTTCAAAGAACATCATTTTGTTGAGGGTCCTTGCAACCGATGTTTCATGTAGAATTCCATTTGTTTGCACAATAATCGAAAATGATATGATTTATAAACTCGATTCCTTTGTCGATCCGATTTTGACCACACTCGATTTTTCTCATTATCGAGCCTTTTCGATGATTCGGCAAACTTTATCTCGAGTCTCTTTCTTCTTGAGTAAGAATATGACCCAAGTATATCTTGAGTAGTCATCAACTACTACCAATGTGTATTTCCTGCCATTAGTGCTCACAGGTGTTATAGGACCAAACAGATCCATATGCAAAAGCTGAAGTATTCTCTCAGTAGAAACTTCTACTTTGCTTTTAAATGATGCTTTGACTTGTTTTCCTTTTCCGCACGATCACAAATGTGTTCCTTCTTCAACACTTCATTAAAGGCAACCCTCTCACAAAGAGCTAATCTTGCAAGCTTGTTTTGAAGTTTAGGTGATTCATTCTTTTATGCCATAACCAACCGGTATATGTGGAACTTTTTAGAATTAAACATGTATCTTTAGGAGTTGAACTCCAATCAACCAAGATACACATTCCCTTTTCTTGTACCGGTCCAAGAATACTTTCTCGTGATGTATCATCTTTCACAAAGCATAAGTTCTTGGAGAACTCAACATTGAAACCCTTATCACGTAATCAAGCTAATTGACAAAGAAGTTATGCTTCAATCCAGATACATATGAAACACCATGGATATGAACTGAGTCGACTTCCAAAGTTCCATATCCTTCAGTCTGTCCCTTGGAGTTATCTCCAAAAGTGATATGTGGGCCTCTTTGTTCAACATAGTCACTGAGCATCTTCTTGAATCCTGTCATATGTCTTGAGCATCCGCTGTCAAGATACCATACATCGAGCTTTTTTCATCTCTTCTCATCGCTGCCATGTGATCTTTCATCGCCTTAGTGCCCCGGTTTTCCTCCCCGAAAATAGATCAATTCTTAGGTACCCATTTTGTGTAGGGTCCCACGAGGTTAACTGTATTTTCGAATCCAAATCGCCTCGACAACTCTAATCACTTTAGAGTGGCTAATTTGTCTTCCATAAACATCAACATATACATCCACTACTCGGGTGCCTTTAGCGCTTTTAGATATATGTGCTAGCTTTTTAGCATGAACATGTGCCTTAGAGTTCTTCTTTGTTCAGCCTTCCGCTCAGATGCTTAGGCTTTTGTGCAAAAACGGTCTAAATCTTTGATGACACGGGTTCGATAACCTTTACCCTTAGTAAGTGAGGTTCGTTTGTTATGATCTTTGAACTGGTCTTTCAAAGATAATGAGGACTTGGTCTCTTTAGTTGAGAATGTCTCTCTGTTGAGTGTTTCTCATCCGAGGATTCCTCCCGATGGTTCAAAATGGAGCCTTTCAGTTTTTGATTCTTAGCCCGAGGCTTTGAAGTACTTGCTCAAACTTTCCAATCGACCGCCAGTTTTCTTGCCTTCACCGAGGTTTGGGCTTTCTAACCCGATCATTCGGTTTTTATCGAGACCATAGGTCCTTTTCCTTGTCTACAACCTTGGGCATTTCTTCATTTGAAGTGTAGGTGCCCGGGTTTTACAAAGATAGTCTTCTTGCTACTTGACGCAAAGATTTTAGATGACCTTGTGAGGTTCCCCGAATATATCCCAATCCAGATTTTATAGTCACAGATCTCGGTAACTCAAATTTCATCTATTACATTAGATGCATTATTCAATAGAGTTAACTTCTTCTCGTGCACTATCCTCACAGATTCAGAGAGTTTTATGCTTCTCGGAGAGGTCATTGAACTTCGGTTCGATTAATTTGAATCTCTTCAAATGGATTTCTCTAGCTTTTCGCCAGGGGACACTATCAACTTCTCTTTCTCTCGAGAGTTGTACTTTCGAACATCCAGTTCATCAAGAGCTCCCATTAATTGAGAAGTGACTTCGATATTGCTAGAGTTTTTCCATTTTAGATTTTTTAAACTTCGATTCCTTATTACGCTCTTGAGTTTGATTTAGCGATCCTTGCAAAACAAAGATAGTCCTTCATCGATTCTCGAAAGAATCCATCGAGTCAAAATGACTTATTTTTCGGTGGAACTTGAAAACTCTTGTGCTAGTGTAGGAGCAACAACAGAGAAAGAAGAGTTTACCTCCTCAATGGCCATCGAGACGGATGTCATCACTTTCACCATGCGAGAATATCTCATCTCAAGAGCTAGATCCCTCCTCGTGTGTTCTTTCTTCGCAATCATGGCCTTTTGCTTGAGAACTTCGGTCTCTTATAGCTTGCCTTTCTCTTCTCTCCTTAGCACTCAAATCACGGACAATCATACCGGAAGTGACCTTTCTTCCGGCGGTTATAGCATCTGTTGCATCATCATCCTCGATCATTTTCTTCTTTGGACTTGGAGTCCTTTCTTTTGATGAAGATCCTTGACTTTTCGTCTTTCTTCTTCTCGGTTGATCCGTCCTCGGGTTTCTTCCGGTACACCACTGGTTCCCCGTAATAGTTTTTGTATTTTCCAAATCTATTATTGAGTCTATCAAACCTTCTTGCCATCGATGCTAGCTTTTCCTCAAGCTCATCCCGATTTTTTTGGCATGGGGTTCTCGAGACTCTCTAGTTTTATGAGTTTTTATCTTTGGCTTTTAAGGCCACATTCTTACTCGATGAAGAATCATCTTTCTTTGTCGGCCTTTTTGATTTCTTATCAATTACAAATTCATAGGCTTTCAAATTTCGGAGAAGACTTGTTGGTAAGGCATTGAGTTAATATTCTTGGTGTTTTCAATCACCACTGCATGAATATCTCATTTCTTAGATAGACCTCTAAGAATTTTCAATGCAACTTCTCTCTCGTGGGTATTTCTTTCCAAGTGCATTTAGATCATTCATGATGCTAGTGAATCGACTTCCATTTTTGTTCATTGATTCACCATCATCCATTTCAAAAAACTCAAACTTTCCAATTGCCACCGAAAGTTTGTTTTCTTTTATATGATCGTGCCTTGGCACATAACAAATAAGTGTATCCCAAATCTCTTTTAGCAAGATATTACGGTGGAGAGATCATTCCCATCACACCATCATCAATTGTGTTTGTATAGTGTGTCTTTTTGCAATGTAGTCTAGATTGACTAAATTTCTCTCCTCAGAGTCAGGTTGGTCATCGACTTAGGAAATTCGTTCTAGGATCAATTCTCTCATCTTCTTCTCCTCCGATTCACTACAAGAACCGGAAATGGTCCTTGAGAGACCACTCTCCACATACGCCATGTTTGAATACAGTGAGCCTCGCATTTCTCGGGCCTCCATAGGTCATAGTTCTCCACCGAGAACATGGGAAGTTTTTAGAAGACATTTTTCCATCTCTTGAAAAATAAAAGGTTTCAAAGAAATAAGATCGGTTCAGATACACCACAAGTGTTTTTGAAAATAAAACTTTTGTCAACACAAAAGTGGTCAAGTTGAACCAATCGCTCACGATACCACTTGTTGGTCCCAGGTGCAAGCGAAGTCTTACACGTGTATGGGGGGAATACACGTGTTTCGTTTTTTTAAAACTTTTTCTTACCGAGGTCACTTTGGGTCGATAATCCTCAAGATTGGGTTCGAGAAAATCGCAGACGCCTCGAGTCAAAAGTCTCATCGAGACAGTGATCCCGAAATGATTTTAAACCTCGATAATCCCAACCGAGTCCTCGAAAGTGTCGAGAGATCCCGAAGTTGCTTCGATCGATAACTAACTTATCAACCCTCGAAGAGAAATACGCTCGGTTTGGTAACTATCATTCGTTTCTAGCTACTTATCAGGCGGAATGGTTTTGGCCCTTAGTTTATACTTTCGCTTTAAGCTTTGCGTAAAACCTTCCCTTTATGAAATAGTGATTAGGCCGTGATTCACTTATGCAACTTCAAAGGATTGATTCCAAATCGAATATCGAGAAAAGTATGCTTTCAAAAACAAGTTGATGCAACAGATAAGCACAGATAAGGAAATCAATAAAGAACACAACAATTATAGTGGTTCAGAGACTCAAGCTCCTACGTCCACTCTCTCCGACTCTTCAGAGAAATTCACTATCAACTTATGAGCTTTTACGACTACCTCGTAGTTTACTTACTCAACTCGGCCCCCGAAGTTTTCGACTACTCCACGTAGTTTACTTACTCAACCCGACCTTGAGCTTTACGACTACCTCCGTAGTTTACTTACTCAATCACACACAAGCTTTCGGACTACCCCCAGAGCTTACTAACTTCTCCTCTAGAGTTTTCTCGACTACTCCGCCGTGGTTTACTAACTCTTTACAACACTTCTCACCAACAAACACACTCCAACTACCTTCACAAGGGTTTGGGGTTTCTTGGTTGGTTTCCAACTAGGATGAGATATCCTTTACAATGAAGCACAATACAAAGGGTTAGGATATCTCGACTAAGCTTTGGATAATTCTTATCAAGCTAGGCTTAGTATAGTGAGCTCTCTTCAATATTGAAGCACTTGGAAAATTCTAAGTTTTTCGAAAGTGCTTTTAACTTTTACAATAATAGGCTTGAGCTCTTAAGTTATGTGATAAATTTCCGTAACCTTACAATGTAGAGGGTCACCAAAGATTTATAAAGCATACACCAAGGTCACTCTTGAAAACTATCCGTTGGAGAGATAGCCGTGAGTTCCCTCTTGTGGTGTGTGTGAAACGGCTATATTTAGGGTTTGAAACTCCCTAACACTTTCTAGGCAATAACCTTCCATGTAGCCGGTCTTCACTTTTTTGCGATCGAACTTTTGTACATCCGACATCTTTTTTCAGACCCATCACATCGCCGTGTCGGTATGGTACAAATGTTGTCTTTCTCTTTTTGACTTTTGTCTCCGATTAAAGGTAGACACCTTCAACGGCTTTTTTGGTTACAAACTCGAGTTTGATATAACCTTAACAACACTTCTCGACTTAGTTCCTTTTTCATCCGCATTTGAATGTCTTGGCGCAGATATCTAACTTTCTAAGGAATCGCGATCTTCTCGATGTTGCATCCTTCGGATAGATATATTCAGGGCCTCGGAACATTCGTGTTCATATTGAGCATTCAAGACCTCACCGATTCTTCGAGAATTACTCTGCCTTCAAAGATTCTTGATCTTTAGTTTCTCGATCTTGATCTTTGTGTCTTCGAGTCTTACGAGTCTTCGTGGTTTTCTCGAGTCTTCGTGGTCTTCAATCTTTGTAGTTTATAATCGACCGATGTCTTTGAGTCTTCTCGCTGAAGTCTTCGCCATACTCGATCCTACCGAGTCTTCAAAAATATCCTCGAACTATATCTGCTGACTATACATTCTGGTAACATCCCGAATATTCTAAAAACCTAATCGACTCAACTTATCAAGATCATTCTCAACATGTCATACTGTGGGTTTTTGGGATCTAATCAAAATCATAAATCTTTATTAAAATTCATCTCCCAACAATAATTAATATTGCACTATCCATCTTAACCCATATTACAATCAATATGGCTCCTTTCATTATTTCCTGTTTTAAGATTATCTAGCCCATTATTTAATTCAAACCAATCTGAAATAGCTTTCCGTTAATTAATATCTTTTGTCCTGGTCGAGAAAATCGGTTCAACATTATTATCCATACCGGAAACTAATTCGACTTGCAAGATTTGGCATGATAAAACTTATGAACCTCCCAAGGGGGCAAATCAAGCAAAGCGTGCTTGTACACGATTTTTCAGATTAAATCTTAGCAATCATATGTGACCAATAATATTGCCCAAGATAAAAAGTATTGAATCTCTCTCGATTCGCTACCCATGATAAGTCAAAGCAATAGTTACCAATCCCACGATCCTATTTAAGGGACGAAGGTTAAGAAACAACGAACCACCGAGGTCTAATTCTTCCTTGTTCAGCCTTAAGAATTTATCCTCCTCAGGTCCTATTCAATAAGATCGGTCATGCACTAGTGTAATCTCTTGGTCAAGACAAACCAATCGAGCCTTACACCTCAACCTTTCGCGATGGTTGTTCATTTCCATCTAGGTCGTGAATGGCGTACTTTTTTAGTTACAAGGGACCGTTAATTTAATCTTCTCGTGATCCGGTATCACTAAATTAACTACTGATTAAGAACACGCATTTAATTATTGAAAAAATTATGCAAAGAAATATATATAACATTCAATCATATTTAAAGCATCGCGATAAACAATTTATTTCAAGAAATAAGTCCGAAATTCATTTATTATACAAAGTAAAAAGCATACTTTTCAGTATAATCCCAACACATATGACAGCGGAAGTATAAAAACGCAGTGCAAAGGATTTCAAAATTTTGTATAGTCTGTAATTCAGACTATACGAACTTCATGGTTAAAAACATCACTATAACCAGTAGTGAGATACACAAGAACCTCTTACAAGATCCTAAAAGGTGTAGTGAAAAACCACACAACAAAAGCAATTTATTCAATCAAGTAACTAGTGATCTTATTCAACCTAAAACTTGATCTAATAAGATAAAATCAATACTGATTGGAGAGATTGTATTCCCTCGACCAGTACAAATAGAATAACAACGACCCTCACACTCCTACAAGATACAAATACTCTAGGTTGTACTTTCGGTTGTGTCTCAGATGTTACTCTCTAAAGTTTGGAGTAAAGCAAATGGTATTTCACTTTTCCTCAAACTTGTATCTCAACCAATGCAGGGTATTTATAGACATTCGGATCAACTGCATTGTCCTATCCACTTGGCTTGGATAGCCTTGAACATCTCATCCACTATTTCATGATCTTGGTGTAACCACCCATGATCTTTCTATTCTCACTCCACCACAGTACAACCGCTTGACAATATTAGAATTTGTCTTCAACCTGCAATGTAGGAAATATAGAAAGACACATCTATTAAAACGGAGTCAGTGTTAGGGGAAAGGACAAATTTATGATGTTGTGCAAAATGTTGTCCAACATCTGGAACAACATCCATGCAACATCAACAACAAGGATAAAGAACCATGAAGTTATCTAAGGCGGGGAAGGAAATTCTTATCAAGTCCGCAGCTTAGGCGATCCCTACATACTATATGTCGACCTTCTTGCTTCCGTCGACATTATTGGACGAGCTAGACGTCATGATGAACAAATTTTGGTGGGGCAGCGAGCAATACTTATGAAGCTAAAGGGATAAATTGGATGAGATGGGAGAAATTGTGTGTTCATAAAAGCGCCGGTGGAAGGGGTTTTCGGGACCTTCATTTCTTTAATATTGCACTCTTGGGAAAAATGGCATGGATGCTTATCAAAGTGTTGGGGTTATACGTGAAAGTATGTTTTTACTTTGTATAACCTATGTATTAAACACTTATTTACTGAAATAAATTATTTATCACTGTTGCTTTAAATATGATTGAATGTTACATATATTTATTGCAAACCGTTCATAGTATGTGTTACATTGTAGTTAACGTGGTAATACCAGATCACAGAAGATCGCGTTAACAGTGCCTTGTAAACGAGTGCGTGTTTCACATCTTAGATAGATCCAAACAATCTATTGGTAGAAGTTGATGTGTAAGACTCAGATTGGCTTGTCTTGACCAAGAGATTACACTAGTGCATTCGATGCGCTGAAGTGGACCTGCAGAGAGGATAAACTCATTCGCACTGACTTAAGGGATGATGAGTTAGACCTCAGTGGTTGTTGATTTCTTAATCTCTGTCACTTAATAAGGACTGTCTGTGATTAGTAGTTATTGCTTTGACTTATAAATGGGAAGAGAATCATTGCGACTTCGATACCCTATATCTTGGGCAATAATATTAATTACACGACATCTACTAAATTAATACAGAGAATCGTGTGCTTGCAATGTCTTGCTTGATTGGTCCCCTTGGTGGGCCCGGAACCTTTATCATACCAAATCTTGCAAGTGGAATTAATTTTCCGGTATGAATAATAAGGCTGGGATGTCCTTACTCCAAGGATAAAAATATTAATTAATATAAAGTTTTTCAGTGGCTTAATTAATTAATGGACTAAATAATCTTAAACACGGGAAATAATGACTGGGAGCCATATTACCGTAATATGGGTTAAGTTGGATAATGCAATATTAATTATACGTGACATTAATTAATATTAATGGGCTGAATTATATTGTGGCTCAATATTGGAATTTAGAAGCCCATTGGAAGGTCCATCTTAATTCTCCTAAAGACCCCTCAAGTAGCCCAATTATAGTCCAATAAATAAAAGGTGCTTAAAATAAAATAAATTTTTGTTGCATTATATTTCCTTGAAATTTTCGAAATATTAAAGAAATGGAGGGAGAAGATTTTCTTGGAAAGATTTTATGGAAAGGAGATAAGTATTCATGGAATACAAGATTATCCCATAAATTCAAGAAAACTCCCACTTGGCTTCTTTAAGATGTAATTTTCGAAAATAATGCAAAGAGAAAGGGAAGAAAGATTTTCTTGATTTTCTTGGAAAGATTTTATGGAGAAAGATATGTATTCTTGGAATACAAGAATATCTCATAAATTCAAGAAAGATCCAATCTTGCAAATCTTCTTGTAATTTTTCAAATTTTAGGCTAAATAAGGGTGTGAGATTTTTGTGGAAAAATACACATGGAAAGAAGAATATATTGGATATATTCAAGATTTCTTGAAGATTAAGAAAAGATCTTTCCTAGCCCTAACTTGCCTTAAAATTTTCGTCCCTCCCTCACTTATAAATAGGGGATGAATTTTTCATCCCCAACTAGTGTTCCATGTGTTGGAAATATTAGAAATTCACAAAGGTGGTGCAACAATTATTTATTTTTCCTTTGTTTATAAATTGTTCATTGGAGAACCTTCCACTGGAGTTATTGAACGAGGATTTGAGAATACTTGAGAAGGACTTTTGGTCAGTATCCAGATACTTGATCATGTCTGTCTTAGATCGTCTCTCCAGCGGGTACGTTAACATAATCTCTTAGAAATTCCGCATGCTAGGATCTTTTACGTGAAATATTATTTGCATGTCATTGTTGGATTAATTATTATTTGAATTCACTTAGGTTAATTCATGTTAGTAATAATTGTTAATTTAAATTTGTATTTATGAGGTCATCCCGATAGATCCTGGCATATGTTATCCCAACACAAAGATCCAAATACACTCGTTTGTCGTATTCTTCAGGCTAAATATTTTCCGAGAGGTGATTTCCTTACTGGCCAAATAGGGGGAACCCGAGTTACACGTGAACTAGTATACATGCATGCTAGGACCTTGTTCGGAGTGGGGTGAGGTGGAAAGTCGGGGATGGACGGGACATTGCTGTATGGGGTCAGTCCTTGGCTAAATGATGAGTCTGATTTTGTCATCCGTACTGCATGTCCTCCCCGGTTCGAGGATATGCGAGTTCAAGAGCTTATGCTCGCAAAGAGTCGTATGTGGGATGTCGAGCAAGTTGAGGCACTGTTCTTACCCGATGACGTCCATCGAATTCTTAACACGGCTTTGCCTCCCCATGGCACTACAGATGGACTGATGTGGCAACACGAAAGAAGTGGCAATTATACGGTGAAATCTGGGTATAAACGTGCATGCGAACTGATTTTTTGATCATAGCTTGGAAGTGGAAAGAAGATGGAACCTATTGTGGGGTTTGATTTAGGATTGCTTATGGTGAATTGGGAGAGATTGCCTCCCACATAAAGTTAATCTATTTCCAAAGAAGGTGGTGCAAGACAAATGGTGTGTTCTTTGTGGAACACAATTAGAAAATACTTAGCATGTTTTTTTCAGTTGCCTTTATGCACTTGAGTGCTGGGATATATCGGGATTAAGGCACAAGATTGAGACATTTATCGCGGTTTCGGACACCTTGCTAGACGTCATGTTCATGTTGGGGATGTTGAAAGAAATATGACGGCTATCTTCGGCATGGTTGTATGGCAGATATGAAAAGAGAGGAATTCTCTTGTATGGGATGGAACTTGCAGATCTCCTACGGATGTTGTGTATGCCTCAACATCGTTGTTATTGGAGTGGGTCCAAGCTCAAAATCAAGTTGTTGTGGGGGTTGGGCCTGTAGAGACGTCGACCTTTAGGTGCATGGCTTGGCATCCTCCGCCTAGCGGAGTGATAAAGATTAATACCGACGTGGCATTCTTTCTGGAAGAGTCGAGGACGGGTATTGGCCTGGTAATTTAGATTCGGAGGGAGGTTTTATTAGAGCTCGAACTATGATGATCCCGGGATATGCCTGCACGTGGATATTGGAGAGGCATGGGGTTTCCTAGAAAGCGGTCATATGGGCGAAAGAATTGGGGTTTGAGAATGTGATCATTGAAGGCGATTCCAAAATTGTGGTGGATGCTATCAAACTGGGAGTTCGGCATAATACGGTTTTTGGTGACTATATTTTTCGTTGTAATCAACTTCTTGCTAGTTCTCCTCTGTTTATGGTTACTTTTGTAAAAAATGAAGCCAATATGTTAGCTCACAAATTTGCGAGATCTTCGATTAATTTTGGGGATTCTCATTGTTGGACTGACTCATCGGATTTTGTGGATGGGTTGTCTCACACTTTTTGTTCGTGTAATAATATGAGCTAAGCATGATTGTGCTAAAAAATATGTGTAAGTATTTAAAGTTTGTAAAAATTATTAGAGCTTACCTACAACCATCAATCATAATCACAAAACAGATCCTCAAATATTAATTAATACGCAATTAGCCTAATGATGGAATAAGATCCCACGTTATTTAGTACTCCCTTTGTCATGTTTTAGATTGTTCATTTATTTGGCTCGTGTTTTAACGAGCGAATTATTTATTAGTATTTGAAATGATAAAAAGATTCTTAAGGTGGGGTATGATAGTTCCTACCCTCATCTATGTTACACCTCCTTAAAAATCACTTTATCATTTTATATATTAATAAACAACTTGTTCACTAAAACACAAGCCAAAAATGAAATGACCAAACAAAAATAGGACGGAAGTAGTAACTATTATTCATCGTTATCATTATCATTAAATATTTTCCTTTTCTATTGAGTCTAAATTATTTTATTTCTCTCTTTTATGTTTGAGTCTATAATATTTCATAAAATATGCCTATTTTTCATGTTTATCTTGGTATTTCTTTGAAAATAAGTTAGGTCTTTATATTTCTCTAGTATAAATAAGTGTTAGTTGGGTAACTGTAAGATACATCTTAATTATTTTTGGATGATGTGTCGTCTCCTCATTCATTTTGATGATGTGTCTCATTTTTAGAAAGTGTTTATCAATGTTATTATATATTGCATTATGTGGCATAATGATATTGAGTTGATTTAAAATATTTTGAATTATGTGTAATAAAAAATATTATAAAAGAATTTTTTTATTAAATTAATTTATTTCTTAAAATCAGCTCATCAACTCATTATTTTAATTCCAAAGTTTTCAATTAATTATCTGGATTGTCGACATAGTTATGTGACCGTTTTTATGATCTATATATAAATATTTAAATATTATTTTTTAAAATCCATGTAATAGCACAGGTTCTTTATTAGTAAACTTTTTTTCGAGATTTATCCTATTCTTGAGACACACGTTTTAATCTACGCCACCTAGTAAGTAAAGGAAATAGAATAAGTAAAGGAAATAGAATCTACAACATCATTCGCTATATCTACAACAAAGTCCATCACACTCAAATTACTACGATTAGATAAACTCCCCAAAAGAAATACATCCACGTCCTAAAATCAAAATAGATCAATAACAAACGGATAAGTTAAAAATCCCACACTTAATTATTATGATTAAATAAACTAGATCTTTATTTTAAAGTTAAATAGAATTGCAATGTCTTTTTTTTCTAAGAAACATGTATATTTAGTTTTGGTTGATACTTCAATGATTACAATGGAGAGAAGCAGATAATTAGGAAGCATATTAAAATTTTATTTTATTATCTTTTTTTCTTTAGAGAATTTTAAAGTTTGGGCTTATTTGCAAGTTTGCAAGTTTGGACTAGTAAATATTTGGGCTTCATCAAGAACCTCACTTACCCTAATTAGGGAAGGATAGAAATACAAAATTTGCTTGCATAGTTTTATTAAAATTAGTTTCTTCATTAAATAGAGTATGTGGGCCAAATTACATAATTTAGTTTTGGGCCAGTGGCCCATCCTTATTAGGGGGTGTTCAAATAATAAATAGTAGGTGAGATTTTTTTTTTTTTTCAAAATCATTTTCTTAACGTTCTTAATAAAAAATACTCCTATATATTTTAGAAGTTGTTAGTTGTGTTCGCAAACGCACAGTTACAGAACTTCATTGAACAATGTGAGGCGTGAAGCCCTTATTATATGAGAAATTTGCAAAATTGTTCATTTTTCATCCAGAAAATTGATTTTGCCTTTCGTCATTATATCTTGCAATAGACAAACTTTAGGGTGAACATGTTTAGAATTCAAAACTATTTTCGTTGGCAAAATTAAGAACAAATACTCTTCATCCTCATCTTCCTATGCATGCTCAATCAATTTTATATAACGACTCCAACTTGTTTGAATCCATAGTTGATGAGTAGTCTTTTTTGTTTCGAGGTTTCAAATCTTTCTATCCTTTTAATCGGGTCTGCTGTAGTTTTGATTTTTCTTTCTTTAGTTTGTAAAAGAATATGTGAACGCGCATAGAGAGGACGAGATAGAGCAAGTTTGAAACAAAGAGATATATCCTCAAACGTTCTCTTAAAAATACATGTAGTATTATAATTAACTATTAGTTTACATTGGTATATATGTGGACATGAATTATTATTATACATAAATTAGTGATTTTTTTTTAAAAAAAAATCACAATGTAACTGTCTTCTAAATATAGATAATATAACAACAATAAAATTGTTTTCTATGTAATGACGATGCTACAAATAAGACATAAAACTGCATGCAAGAATTAATAAGTAAAATGTATAGTAAAATCAAACCATAAACTCGAATCTCCTCCTCCTCCTCATCATCTATCCTGAAGCCTAATCTCAATTATTTTATGAACAGAAAACAGGCAACTATATTCCCAGCTATAAATCAAACGGAAATAGTCATTGTCATATTTAAATCCGATAAAATAAATGAATAGAAGGGGTAAAGTGTTAATTGATACGTTTGGTTTCTTCTAGGTAATTGAAACTTTAGTCATTTGAGTTGTTAAGTGTTATGGTATTAGTTGTTAGGTGTTATGGTCTATGTTACTCGGACGCAACACAGATCCGGGTGCGGGACACATCGGCAGGTAAACTGAGTCTGTAATTATATGCAGATTTTAGCGCATATTAGTTGTTAGTTGTTAGGTGTTATAGTCTATGTTGCTTGGACAATGTCGTGAAGACGATGTGAGTGAGAGATAAAAAAAAGTAACAAGATTAGGGATTAGGGTTTTTTAATTATTTAATTTTAACTCTTCTTTTACTTTTCGTACATATCTCTTCTTTTAAAATTTGAAATATTTAAATTCATTTAAACATTTTAATTTCCCATTGTCTACAACGTTTAAAGTTTTGGTTTCCCAATTCCCACACGAATAATTCCATGATTTCCATCTTAACCTCCTAAAAATAAGGATTAGTTTAAAGTTTTGAATAATTCCATTCACCCCCTAAAATAAGGATAAGATTAGTTTAAAATTTTGATTTCTTGAATCGTTCCACCATCTCAATCACTGCCTAAAATAATACATAATAATAGGCTATGTCTTGTATGCACCCGGGTGCACCGTGCGCTCATAGTGCATTTTAGAAGCGAACAACTTGTTATGTTGAAAAGTGCGACTTATTTACACAGAAAAGTGCAACTATTAATATGGGAACATAGTTGCATGCTTCTGTTTAGAATAGTTGCACGTTTCTATTTTGTATAGTTGTACGCTTCTAAAATGCACTATGAGTGCACGGTGCACCCGGGTACACATGAAATCCACTCATAATAATATAGTTGGTCTCCCATGAATCATGTTTATGTCTTGGATTATTTGACTCATTTCATTCATTCTAACACATTTTTCTAACTCACTAAACTTGACTCGTCACTGTAGACCAGAAACGCAACCACCACAAGAGGGAGACCACCCAAAATCACAACTCGGAACCGCAATCGAAACCGCAACCACCACAAGAGGGGGAACATCACCCCACCACAAGGGGAACCACTACAAAAGAGAATAATTTTTCCCTCTCCGTGTCTTGAATCCAAGACCTCGGGTCTAAGGTGATGGAGCTCTAATCACTTAAGCTATCCACGCTTGACAAAGTAACTATTAAAATTTGTACACTGCAGATATAATGTAAAGTCAAAAGTATTTTTTGTTCAATTTCTGTATTTATTGAAGTATAAAGATATATTTTCAATATAACAATCAAATTATATTGAAGATGTCTACTAAAATTATGTAAAAATACTGCAAAAGATTTTTATAAATTGGTAGATTTTTTTAAAAACTGATTTATTGTTTTAATAAATTAAAAATAAAATTATCTATTAAAATAATTGTGTGTTTTAATTTTACGTAGGAATAACACATGTGAAAGAATAAGATTTCTAAGAAAATCTTTGTGTAACACCAAGTCTTATGAAATAAAAATAAACTGAAAATTTAAAAAATACTATTATAATGTGTATAAAAACAATTAGACAGTAAGGTTTATAAACATTAAATAAGTAATTAAAATAATTTTTAACTAAATCATTATGGGTCATATCAAATTAATATATAAAATAATTGCCTAAGAACATACCACTCAAATTGAGAATAAGAACATTATTAATTAGATTAAACTTATATTATGATTTATGCAGTGTTTTCATAACCGAACCGGTGATCAAACAGGTCTGGGCACCGGTTGTCGGTTCAACCGGTTGGACCGGCGGTTCAACCGTTTATTGTATTAGATTAAAGTATTAGATTGTTGATCACTTGACGATGAATCCATTTAAATTGTAATATGATAAATTATTAAATTCCACTCTTAATTTTCTTATTAAAAATAACAATTCTGATTAATAAGCTCTAACTACTATTGGATATGTAATTAATTAATATTCTAAATAAACTATAATTTGACTACTACCTAGATATATGTAATTAAACATGTAAATTAATAAAATAAACTAAAATACTAGTATCTCTTATTACAAACCTGACACCATTGTAGACCTCTACCACTATCACACACAAACCTACTGTCACACATATATACACAGTTACACATGCATATGTATGTATATATCGAGAAATGGAGAAAGAGCTCAGTTCGAAAAATAAATAACTTGCTCGAGGAAAACTGGCGAGTGAGGAGTCACGAGTTGTGGAACACCGACGACGTGAGGACATCGACGGTGACGGCATGCGGCTGAGCTTTTTTAGGTATAAAAGTAAGAAAAGAAAGAAAAAAGTCCGGTTCTATCGGTCCGGTTTCACCGGTTTTATCTGGTTCTAACCTGTTTATCTCGGTTTAACCGGAAAAATGGTTATTTGGGGGTGATTGGACCGGTTACCTGGCCGGTTCCCGGTTCAAGCGGTTGAACCGGCCGATCTGGTCCGGTTTTGAAATCACTGGATTTATGAATACAAATTAATCTAAGTGGGAGAAATAAATAAGTTCGATGACTTCGATCATAGTCAATAACTCATTATTATGTTTATACCAATCAC
Source organism: Stenogyne calaminthoides (assembly GCA_037126765.1). Classification (NCBI taxonomy): domain Eukaryota; kingdom Viridiplantae; phylum Streptophyta; class Magnoliopsida; order Lamiales; family Lamiaceae; genus Stenogyne; species Stenogyne calaminthoides. The sequence continues at coordinate 39,229,038 of JBBCBC010000004.1, read as the reverse complement.
ATTGAAAATTATATTAAATTAGACCTTAAATTAAATTATAAAGTCGAAATGGTAATCAAATTGATATGTGAAATAATTAAATTCGATCATGTAGTGGAAATTAACTACCAATCAATCAAAGTGGAAAATTTGTACCTTCTAAAACATTAATTAAGTTATATTAACTACTCAAGCGTGGATAACTCAAATGGTTAGAGCTCCACCACCTGAGACCTTAAGGTCCTGGGTTCGAGACACGGAGAGGGAATATTTATTCTCTCTTGTGGTGGTCCCCCTCTTGTGGGGTGGTACTGGCCCCCCTGTAGTTGGGTTGCGGTTCAGGTTGCGATTCCGAGTTACAGTTTCGGGTGGTCCCCCTCTTGTGGTGATTGTGGTTCCGGTCTACAGCGATATCGATGAAATGATGTTGTCATGTGCCCGGTGGTAGAAGGAATTAATGATGTTGTCATGTGCCCGATGGTAGAAAGAATTATTGTAATTGATTATATTAGGTAACTATTGTAATGGATTACCTTTCAAAATAATAATGTTAACTAAACGTAAAATTATAATATTATGAAGTTCGATCACCGATGTTGACTGCTAATCATAATAGAAAATGTTGTGCCCTCTAAAAATTAACTTGATTATACCAATTACATTGAAAACTATATGAAACTAGATCCTAGATTATATTATAAAGTTGGAACTCAAATCGAATGGATATGAAATTATATGAAACTAGCTCCTACATTGATATTTTTATATTATACGAGAAATAACCAAGTTTGATCTTAGTTTACTGACTACTAATCAAATGAAAAATGTATCATCTTCTAATTAGGTTATACCATTCACATTCATATCTATATGAGACTAGGCATAAACTTATATTATGAACCCTAAACCCTTGAACATAAAGTATAAAATCATATTATATATTATAATATTGTAAAGTATTATTATTCTAAGTATATTGAAGAAAATTGTAAAATATATTATATAAGTATTTTAAAATATATTATACATTATCAATTTTAGAAGAATATTGTAAAATATATTATATAAGTATTAAGATGGAGTTAAAAGATGAAGTGAACGTGGAGATTAAAATCATAAGAGTGTATATATAAGAGTGGACATAAAATATAATATTAAAATTATTAAATAAATTATTAGATATTTTCTTATCACTTAAGAGTTAAGACTAAGCCACTGAAAAATCAAATTAATTATAATTTATACATCAAAATGTTAAAAAAATAATAAAAAAATTATACATCGAAATCTTTAGTTCAACCCTTTGCCTACACCGCTATATGGAATATCAATCGTCTCAGTTTTATTCGTTTAAATCATTCAATTTTTTATTGTTTTTTTTTACAGTATTAATTTAAAAATATAATGATATAGTTTAGTAATTGATAGGTATGGTATCTTCTGGTAATTGAAACTTCGACCAAAGCAACCGTGGGAGAGGTGACTAAAGAGTTTGTAAAGAATTTCATTACTCTGGTTAAGATGTTGATTATCGTTGAAATAATTAGCCAAATGGTTCATTTCTCAACATAAAGGTGTTCTTTATAACTTTCTTTATAGTTTTTTGGCGGCACGGGATAAGAACTCTCTATGTGGTCTGATCATAGCAGCCGTTATTTGCAAACTATTAAACTATTAACACAAAAACACAAGGACGTGGAGGTGTCACGGAACAGAAACTCTGAGGAAGTAGTAGAAACAATCGGAGAAAAGATTGATTTTGTCAAAAATAGAAGCTCTGAGTAGTAGAAACAATCCAGAATCATACACTCAAGAATGTAAAAGAAATCCAAACTATTAACACAAAAACACACAAAAACACAAGGAGGTGTCACAGAACAAAAGCTCTGAGGAAGTAGTAGAAACAATCGGAGTCAATGTTGATTTTGTCAAGAACAGAAGCTCTGAGTAGCAGAAACAATCCAGAATCGTACATGCAAGAATGTAAAAGAAATCCAAACTATGATGGAGATGGAAACAAAGAAGGGTAATGAGAACATGGAATTAGGCAACAGAAGCTGAAGTAGCAGAAACAATATGAGAAAAGTCCAAATTTTATGGCATTTTCTAGGCACAATATTTTGCTTAAATTTGGTTTTCTGAGATAGTTTCATGTGTGTATGTTTGTTTATTAATTTCTTGTGTGTGTATGTATTTTTCATTTTTTCTTTCATGATGCTAAAATATATCTTACCTTAAATAAAACTAAAATGAAAACTCTCACAATTTCTTATGAATGCTATTGAGTATTATTGAATCGGAAAATATTCAATGAATCAAAGAAGAAGAAAATATGTGTGGAATTGATATGGAATAATCAAGTAGTGTCATGAGCATGAAATATGGAAAATGGATGATCTATTATATTCTTCAGGGCTTGGCCCATTTCATTTATAGTGGGCTTGGGGATTTAATTATGAGCTTGAAATTTAATTGTAATAGTCTTGGACTTTGGAATTTAATTGTGGGCTTGAGATTTGATTGTAATAGTTGTGGGATTTAAATAGGGAAAATGCAGATAGAATGAGTAATCAGAAACACAATTCACGTTCTTCTTTCTCGACTTCTCTCTATCTAATCTTTCTCTCCAAAACCCTCTTCTCCCTCTCGATCTCTCACTATCCTTCTCTTTATGCAGTTTATCTTATTTTCTGCAGAAAATTATACAAAAAACATGATTTATAATGTTTGTAGTGTTGGAATCGCTACAAGTAGTTACAATAGTATGTGATATCTTCTATTTATAGAGAAGATGGTGGTCTGACTACCACTAACAGACTAACTAACTCGGTCAATGTTATATTGACTTATTAGCTAGGCACAACTAATATTATTGTATATCATAATTGATACTATTACATGCATCAATTAATATTGTTTCTATTTATAATGACAACGGGACGACGACGACGGCAAGTACTTTTTTCTAGCAAGGTCAGGCTAGATACACTATGCCAAAAATTGGATACGACAACGGGAAAAAGACAACGGGTATTGACTTTACCCGTTGTCGTAGAACTAAAAGCCGTTGTCGTAGGTAAAAGCCATTTAGCGACGGTTTTAAAAAACCATCCCAATTAGCGACAGTTTATAACCGTCGAAAAATTCAAAAAACTGTCGATAAAGCTGGTTTGGGCAGTGGCCCAAGCGACGAGGCATTTCGTGCTCCGGGTTGCGATATAGCGGCGGTTCTAATTGTTGCAAATTGACTCGGTTTGACCAGAACCATCTGAACCGTCGCTATTTACGACAGTCTGTTCAACTGTCGCTAAATTCGACGACTTTGACCTTTTGACTCTAACCGTCGTTATTTACGGCGGTTTTGGTTATCATCATTAAAACCCGCGTTTTTTTTTTTTGTAGTGGAGGCTCCCTTGTTTGCTCGTCTTGATTTAAGTACGTAATTCATTTTTATTAATTATTGTAATGGGTTTATTAATTGTGTATTCATTGTGTGATTGTGATGTTGTAATGCTTATCTTGTTCATATTTTTAATTTTTTAGAATGATTCTCCAGTTTACATTATAAATGAATTATTTTGATTAATTTTACACAATATATATCTAGATCGATCGATCATTATATATAAATGAAAGTAATTATTATATTAATAATTAATTTAATATTAATTATTAATTAATAATAAATAAAATCCACCCATGAAGTGGATAATAATGAATCAGGAAGTTAGTTAACTTCCAGAGAAATAAAAGTGTGAGATTTTTTATTATTGGGACCAAGGAAAAAGGATGGAAGTCAGATTTCTCACGGACTCTCTCATAGACTCCACACAGACGTGAAAACGCAAGAAACAAAGAATACAGAAGTGAAAATGCAAGAAGCAGAGAATACAGAAAAGAGAGTTTTTCTCAGTTCTCATATATCACACGTGATTCACAATCAAAGGGCACTTAAATTGTGATTAATAGAAGCAATTCGCGAATCAATTCTCGTGGTTGTGTTTCGAACTCTGAGGATCCAGTAGTACGTAGAATTCAACCGGTTCTATTTCCTTTCCGCTGCAATTCTGGAATAGAGGTTGGTGATTTTCTAACCAATGTATTCCAACAATGGTATCAGATCCATTGTGTTGGATTCTCGTTTGCATTTATGGTTCTCGTCGTTTAAATGCCTTGTATGTGATTTTGGCATGTTTTTCGCTTTTGAACGCGAATTCTGTTTTTTTTTTCAAAATTTGGGATTTTTTGAAACGGTGGAATTAGGGCCTGAAATTTTTACTGTACATTGCTAATATTGTAAATGATATCTGCAAAGTTTCAGATTTTTTGGTCAAGCTGTTTGTGAGAAATAAATTATTTTTTGAAAAATTTCGTGAACTTGATTGCAAATTGCGAACAGTAAAGAATGAATTTTGGTATGTTCTTAGTACTGGGTTAATCTACGTTGGAAGACGATTCCAACGGTATTATTTGTTAATTTTGGTTGAGAAACGAGCGAGATATGATTTTTTTGAAGTTTTTCACGATTTTGGGACCAAATCGAATAGTTTCAGAGAAATTTGAGGCTGTATTTTGAGAATTCGATATTTTCTAAGAACCAAAATGCAATTTTCTGAAACTTAATTTGAATTCGGTCTAAACCGGTCCAAACCGAATTGAACCGCCAGTCCGACCGATGAACCGGCCAGCTCACAGAATCGAACTGGATGATGTCAGCAGAAACGCATGTGTCACACGCGCAGGCGCGTAAGCGCGTGGGGCCTCCTGGTGGCGCGTGGGGTCTCCAAGCGGCACGTGGCATCATGTGTCGACAAGTGCAGGCTATTTTCCGGCTATTCTGACAGTTTCCAGCGCACCTGGATGATTTTCCGGCGTGAAATGCAGTTTCCGGCGTGTAGGAGTTATTTTCCTGGCGTTTGCGCGCTCATGTAATCTTGTTTTGACTTGTTTTGGCTCGTTTTAACTCCGTTTTTTATTCCAAAAACTGCTACGCTTTTATTTTTCAGTGTAGATTCTTAGTTTGCATATTTTGAAGGCAATTGAGCTAGGGATGTTCAAGTGCTTATTTAATTCTAAAAGTGAGAACCACAATTAAATTTATTTCACTTGTGAATTAACTTGTTATGCTTGAAATTAAATATTCTTGCTTAATGATGAGATTGATAATTCATGTGATAAATATTTAAGCATTGGATGTTTAAATGGTTGCTCATTTTATGTAGATATGACTCGATTAAATGAATAATTATTGTTCTGTAAATTCGAGATTTTCTTATGCAATTTTTATAAGAATTACATGAAAACAAGCATACTATTTTGGAACATTAAGTTGCTTGACGGAGATGCATAATTTAATCGCTCTTATTTATTATCACATAAGTAATTCCAACTTAATAGCTCAAAACTTAATAAAAGTTGTAAATTGAGCTATGATTTTTCCAAGAAAACTTAAAGTAGTTTTCTAGGATAGAATTTTGTCAAAGTGGAATTTGATAGTAATGGTGATAATTTTTATGAGAAAATGATTGGTGGATTGGGTTAAAGATTCAAGTAGACAAGTTTTGGGACGACATGTCTGTTGGAATTTAGAGCAACGTAAACCGAATAATACATGCTTGGAATTTATGCAAAACCAGATCATTCTTATGGAAAAACAATTAATTTTAAGAGCTATGCATCGATTGTAAAAATAAACATAATTCTTTTACATTTCAAATTTCCTTTATTTTAAATAAATCTAAATTAATCCGTAATAATGGTTTATTAATCCCACATATAAAATTCTCTAATAATTTAATTTATATATGAATCCATCTCATGAATTTTCTTATAAAAATCCTAATTCCATTCTAAATATTTTTTGGAAAATTTGAATTTAATTAAATTATTTAATTAAACATTAATAATAATTAATTCCAATTAAAAATTTTAAGCTAAATTTGATTGTGAAATAAAATCCACTAATTTTATTTAAATAAATCTCTTAATTGAACAATTTCCAAATGGAAATCTCTGAATTTAATTCCATATATATACCTATCTCTATTCAATTTATTTTTGAATATATTAAATCCTACAATAATATTCTAAATATTATTTTTGAGAATTCTTATTTAATTAAATCGAATTTAATTAAACATTAATAATAATTAATTCCAAATTAATCTATTTAAAATTGCATAAATTAAATATTAAATCTAATTTATGAGAATCAACCAATTTATTTAATAAACAAAGACCGTTATTTGACTAATCGTGAATATGGGCGTCTATGGGTCACACAACAAGTAATGGTTGTTTACTGATTATAGTTGGTTGATTAAATGTTAAATTAGATTTAATATTTAATTTATGGAGAAGTAGTTAATAATAGATTAATTTGGAATTAATTATTATTAATGTTTAATTAAATTGGATTTAATTAAATAAGAATTCTCAATAATAATATTTGGAATATTATTGTAGGATTTAATATATATGGAAATAAATCGTAGAGATTTGTCATATATGGAATTTAAATCCGTAGAGATTTATATATGGGAAATAAATCTAAGAGATTTATTTAAATAAAGATTAGGGATTTTATTTCCCAATAAGGTTAGCTTGAGATTTAAGCTAGATCTCTCCTATATATATGACCTCTTGGGAATTCATAATACGTGAGTTCATATTTTCTCCATAAAATCTCTAAGTTAGAATTTTCCTAGCAAATTCATATCGGGGATTCAACGTTGGCAAATCTGTGCAGATTAGTAAACGACTGTTACGTGGATACCATAGTTGAGGAATCCATGTACGAATTACTGTAATAATTCTATTTACGTTTACTCGTATTTAATTATGCAATTAACTGTTCGTTGTTGGTGAACTTTAATTTCCGCTGCGCATATATTACGTGTTTATGTGCCTCTAAATTCCAACACTTACAACTTGCGATATTTGATAATATCTGATAGAAAAGTATGGTGGCACTTCACTTTCTGAATAACATCAAATTAAGATCTAACGTGGTCATTTCCTTACAATTGGAGCACTTGATGGTTAACACGACTTGTGATAAAAAGTATTAAGACTTTCGCTTATTCAATTCATATTGTTGAGTTGAGGATATAATACTTGGAGCTGTCAAGTCTGCATCAAGTGTTCTCGTTTATGAATTCAGTTCTTAAAAACTCTTCAAACTCTAAACGTAAGACATACTGGAAGAAATGGAGGAAATGATAAGCAATATTAAATTAGAAATATTGCAGTTAAACATTAAATTAATCCTAATTCTAAGAAGAATAAGAAGAAGAGATATGCAAAACTAAAAATTAGATGATCTACAAGCTTGGTCATTTTACTTATGAATATCTTGAGTCCAAGAGGGACAAAGAAGTTCATTATAATTATTTGGTTTTAGCATAATTGTCTATGGTGCTGTATTTATGACTGAATTTTATCCTTGTGGATTATAGATTCAGAAAACGCAGACCATTGACTAACGATGAATTGACATTTTATTTACATCGTTATCATATTCCAAGTGGGTCGAGATGAATATATGTGGAAACTAAGTTCGAGTTGAAGTCTATGGACTTGCAAACTTGAGATTGACAATGGTCAATGTTTCAAATTACAAAATGTCTTGTTTTCTCTGGAGATCATTAAGGATCTCAACTCTGAATATGTTCTTCTATGATTGGGATGTATTTTGAAATTTATATCAGAGATGGTTGTGAGAGTATATGCAATGTGCATTATGGAACTAGACAATTATTCTATGTTTTATATGGTTTTGGACTGTAAGAGAACAATTATTTTAGTATTATGATGATAATTCATGGATTACTAAATATTTGTTCATATAGATATGCTTGTGTTAATGATGACATTTAGTATACTAGATTTGGTCACATTGTGCAAGATTTGTATAACTGACTTGAGAAAGAAGAACTATGGAGTTCATCTATAAGAGTCAAGTTATCAAAATGTGGATATTATCTTGTTCATAAGTGATTAGAAAACCATTTGATAAAACTGTGATTGTTGATTCTTCATTGCAATTATTTAATTTTAATCAATGTGATTTTATGAATGTCAAATTGCAAATCATGGAACTTACTGGTTTTTCATTACTGAAGTTGATAATTTTTCACGTTTTACATGTCTAAAATTTCTCACAAGTTTGAGACATTGGATTGCTTCAAACATTACCTAAATGAGGTTGAGAATAAAAAGACATTTCCTTAAAAGGTGGATGTGAATGTTTATCCATGCAGTTCAAGGAACTTTGTAATGAGAATTATACAATCCAACGATTATCAAAACCTTATACACCATTGTTCAATGGTGTAACTGAAAGAAGGAATAAACGTTGTTGGATATGACATGATCCGTGATAGAACAATTAATTTTAACTCTCTTTTTGGAAAGATGAGTTATTTATGATCGTCTACATATTGAATAAAATTATTCATATTTGATTAAGTCAACTCCATCTGAACTCTAGACAGTTGAAGACCTGATCTTTAATTATCTTGGTATCTGTAGACTAACAACTTACATACATGATTCTACGAGTCAGTATGAAAAGTAGGGTCTAAAGGGTTTTAAAATGTATCTTCTAAGATACTATGTTAAATCCAAGGGATACAAATTGATCAGAGATCAAGGAGTTCAGAGTATGACATGCGATAAAATCACTTGTCAATTTTTCTGAAAAAGTTTTCCTAGTAAGGGGAAGTATTCGAAATACTATACAGTTTTCAGATTGAAATAATCACTCTATATCAGATCTAAGTGGGAGTGATTTGCTTAATGTTGTGATATTTGATAAAAGTTTACCCATTAAAATTAGATGGTACTTGATGAGAGTAATTATTTATGTCACAAAGTTTCAATCTTGAAAAATACTCTAGGAAACATGTGTCTGAGAGACATCATGTTATTGAGGGATACACCTTCTTTATAATTTCAGAAATTAGATCAGTCTTTAGTGAATGAGGAAGAACCTAAAGGCGATCGAGAGGTTTTACCCCGTTATGCAAGAGACTAATGGAACAAAGCAATAAAAGATAATATAAAGTCAATAAAGGTCAAATCAAGTTTTTTTTTAAACTTGTAGATCCTTTATTGAGACACATCTTAAAAATGCTCACTTAGTAGGGAAAGATTATACTCAGTAAGGGGTATTTAAACTTTCTTCATCTGTTATGAGATTTACCTCGATTCGTTCACTTTTTGGCTATAGTATCAAGTATAGATTAAGAATTACATCAAAAATGGACGTTACTATTTTTCTCAATGGAGAATTCAAAGAAGAGGATAATGTTTGTAAATTGAAGAAGTCGAATTGCAAACTTAAACAAATCCTCAAAACAGTGGTACTTGAGATTTCATACTATGATTGTCTCATAGTAACTTTGTTAGACAAAGACCACTATGTTTATGTTTAACGGTCCAAAGATAGTTCTGTAATTCTATAATCATATGCTGAAACACTATTAGCTGAAAAGATAACAATGAGAATCTTTTGGTGAAAGCTTCATAAAGATCGTTCAGAAGTTACTTGGATAGTCTTAGCAGACTCATGTAGTAAGACTTCTAAAACGATTAAAATGAATGTATAAAAGCATGTTGATTCTCATGTTATAAAAAGACGAGTCACTGAACTATGATGAATGTCCAAAGACTGAAAGATGAAATGTCAAATGTACCATAACAGATTCAATTGGATGTCTGATGTATGCTAAATTGTGCGCACATCCAGACATTTGTTAAGTTGTTGGTTGGTTAGCAGATATCAGTTAATCCGAAAAGAGACACTAAAAGATAGTGTGTGGGATTTTTGAGATATCTGAAGGATACTGCAGATTATTATCTCAAGAAGATAATCTAAACTTAGAGAGTATACAGACACTAACGGGAATTATAATTTAGATGCATTAAGTCAAATTCTAGTTATACCTTCTTGCTTAATAAGAAAGTAATCTCGTGGTATAGCATGAAATAAGTCTGTATACCACTGACCACTATTAAAGCTAACCTTGTGGCATGTGCATCTGCAGTCAAAATGAAAATTTTGGTTATGAATTTTCATTAAATATTTGGAATTAGTAAGCACTCAGTTGGGAGTTGTAACTATTCATTGATATATGTAGCATTCCAGTGAGAGTTATATCAATTCACTATAGAATCAAACACTTCAGTGAGAGTTGTAGTGATTTATTGTGAAATAAAATCCTCCAATAGGGATATATTGATTCACTCTGGAATTAAACACTTCAGTGGGAGTTGTAGCCATTAATTATCGATATTTATACTTCAATGAGAGTTGTATTGATTGATTGTGAAATCAAACACTCAAATGAAAGTTGTTATGATTCATCGTAGTAATCAAAGCAGACAAAGCTTACATTAAAGATTCCAAGTATCATGAAAAGTTTGACTTTGTAATGACGTTACAAAGAAGAAAGAGTGATTCTTGAATAAATTTATGCTGACTTGATGTTAGCAAATTTGTTGTCAAACCTGATTACAGAGATGTGTAAGACATCTAAGGTTTTGGGTTTATATGGATTTAAATGGACTACGAAGTAGTTATTAATGTTACTAGACATTTATGTATTGTGAACTATATGAAAAGTTCATATAATAGTATGTCGACAAGTTGATTGGATCTCTCATACGAGCAATGGCCTGTGACATCGAGGTATGTGCAGAGATGAGATTATATTGTAGATAATCGCAATAGATTTTACCACAAATCTTTTTGACTTGTTACAAAACTAAATCAACGGATTCTCTTAGACAATAGAAGGAGGAAATCCAAGTTAAGTGTAGATTATGCACTTGAACTGTGATTTACACGATGTCAAATAAATAAAATGACATATGCTTCCATCCTGGGAAGTTAAAACATCGTGACATGTGTTTCATACCACATGTGTTAAGTTGACCATTAGGAAATGAGAAAGATATCCCTATTTTCTCATTGTATGAGACCTTGAGGTTTTGATAAGCCTTTTAGAAGTACCCTTAAGACTTTCTACTAAATTTCTAAGTCTTCACTTTAGTGTTGCTACTTTAGCATGCTATCAATAACTATCATTAATGCAGCAATGCGGTACATGTCTAGGAAATCAGCTATAGTGGGAGTCTGTAGTTATTTTGTGTGAAAGGAAGGACATCTTTATTAACACGTTCTGTTGTATTCATTGATCGGTCAATCGAGTTGAGAACTTGATTATGAATGCATAGATCTGATGAAAGGTTGAATATGTTCTAATAGTTTCAAGAGATTGAAAGAGATATGTCAACTTGTGTTAACTGAAAGAGTCCTGGGGTATAACGAGTTTTGAATTCTTCATATAAAACTGGTTGAGTTGCTATATATCCTTAACAAGTTTATAGCGTGAAAAACTCATATTCTCGAGGGTCACACAGTTTATTTGTCTGTATGAAAAAGTATTATGTGATGGTGTAAAGAGGTGAAGTAAATGAGTTTAAGGCTCAAACTTCATGTGTGAGTGGGAGATGAAAGTAATTATTATATTAATAATTAATTTAATATTAATTATTAATTAATAATAAATAAAATCCACCCATGAAGTGGATAATAATGAATCATGAAGTTAGTTAACTTCCAGAGAAGTAAAAGGGTGAGATTTTTTATTGTTGGGACCAAGGAAAACGGATGGAAATCAGATTTCTCACGGACTCTCTCATAGACTCCACACATACGTGATAACGCAAGAAACAGAGAATACAGAAAAAAGAGTTTTTCTCAGTTCTCATATATCACACATGATACACAATCAAAGGGCACTTAAATTGTGGTTAATAGAAGCAATTCGTGAATCAATTCTCGTGGTTGTGTTTCGGACTCTGAGGATCCAGTAGTACGTAGAATTCAACCGGTTCTATTTCCTTTCTGCTGCAATTCTGGAATAGAGGTTGGTGATTTTCTAACCCCTGTATTCCAACAATAAATTTAGAAATTGAACACTATTCTTTTGGGGAGCCAATCAAATTTTATATAGGACCTTTGTTCATCAACACTCAAATATAACCATCACCATCCTCATCCTCGCCTAATTAAATTCATGGCACCTTTAATTGTTGCTACCGGTCTCTCCATGTGGAGTAGGGGGACGATTCAAAATCTGGAAGTTCGGGGGCACCTGCACTCTAATCCACGTATGAGATTGAACATCTCACCGTGACACACCTGATCCATAATTTGGGGTCGAACGATATTGTACGCATCTTGGTCTATATTTGAGAAGAAATGCGGCGGGAAAAAACTTTAAAATGACAATAAAAAAATTCGGGCAAAAGAAAGACTTTTTTACCTATAAAATTCTAAATTAAATTCTAAAGTAGACACAAAAATTTCGAAAAAAATTAAGAATAATTACGTGGAGTAATGTCAAAAAAATAAAATATATATATACTCAGTTCTGTCATAGACACATAAACCAACTCAAATACGTTCCCACCAACTCGAACCCAAATCCATTTGACTTGGCTACAATTACACAAAACTCAATCAATAACGCAAACAATAACCTATTTGACATAACCATTGAATATTTTCGTTTAATTAATATTTAACTCCAATATTTTTCATGTGCAACTGATTATTGGATAGTCCAAGCGCGTCATGTTACCATCCCCAATTCTATCAAATTATTTGGAAAAAAAAAAAAGAGTGTTGATATCGATAGTTATTGTTAATTAAAAAATAATTAGAATATAATTAACCTGTGAGTTGCACGATTTACGTATGAAACTTAATTATTGGTTTAGCTTTTGTAAAAGTTATAATTGTTTGGGTGGAAAAAAATGTGTTCTTTTTTGTGTTGAAAGTGGAAGAGTTGTCTTTTATTTACAATTTTTAAAATACTCCCTTTCACACCATGTTTTTTGTTGTTATTTTATTTTCATCAAATATTGAAATTTTCATAATGAAGTAGAAAAGCTATATTATTATTTGTAATTTTCGATTTTTTCTTATATGTTTCACATTCATTTTTTTCTCTTTTGGCACAATGCACAACTTATGAACATTTTTTCACTTATTCAATTTACCTTTAGGAAAATGTTTTACACTTGACATTTAAAAAAAAAAAGTTTACACTTTTAAGTAATTTAAGGTTGAAAGATATGGTATCCATGTCTTCAGTGAAATCATGTATTCCTTCGTATGATGTAGGACATTGAGTGTGAGAATCAATATTCGTTGGAATATTCAGTTGAATTTTTCAATTTCAATGACCACGTTTCCAATGGCCGACTTTCTGTTGGAATTTCAGTTGGAACATTTACTTACAAAATACATGCTTTCTACGTGTATGGTGATCATATATAAACTCCTTAAAATAAATAGCTTAAAAAATGTTTAAGAGCTTGCAGCTCTTTGTTCGGAAAAAAAAGAGGTTATAGCTCTCAAAAATTGTTTGGTAATTATTTTACCATCTTATAAAATCTAAAATAAGTTATCTATGTCTTATAAGCTAAAAAAAAAGTGATGTGCAAAAAAGCGGTGAAGAGATGACCTGGAATTCAACGGGAATTCGTACGTTGAATGTTGAAAATCCTTCGAGCTTTGACTGCAGAAACCTCGTCAATTTCCACGTAGGTACCTGAATAACCTGCCTGAGGGGGCTCCGGCGCGGGCTCTCCGATGCTCAAGTCAGTTATCACTCTAAACTCATGTGGAAATAAGATCAAAAGGCTCGAATTCAAGTCATTTAGTAAAGTATGTGCTTGTGTGTTTTGTGATACCTGGAGGGGATATTTATATCCCTCCGGATGACCGCCCCTCTTCCTCCATCTCCTAATCGTGTTATAGGCCTCATCTCTTCTTTCTCCCACGTTTCCCACGTCGTTCTCCCTCTTTTCCACCAGTCTTCCCTGATTATCCGGAGGTTCAACTTTCATCTCAACCTCCAACATTGTATACCTGATTCTTCTCTAAAATCGGGACTCACCCCTCCGACTTGTTACTTGACTCACGCGGATTCGGGCTATTTAGACCGTTGATTCTCTTGACGGTTCTGATCATTTGTTGCCTCCTTGGATATCGGGTCAGCTTTCTCTCGATATATCAAGCTTTTAAGACCATGCCTACCTGAATGGGCCTAAGCCCACTTCACGTCCCTCTTGTCCACCTGGATGGGCCTGGGCCCTCTCCAGGTCTTCTTCTAACTCGGCCCTCCACCTGCATGGGGCCGAACTTGCTCAAGGTCCTTCTTGTCCACCGAGATGGTCCTAAGCCCTCTTCAAGTCTTTCTCTATCCAAGCCCAATTTCTAGACTCTGTTTACTCTCGGTGGCCCAAGCTCTACATGAGCCCACTTAATTGATCTTCTGCTCACTCGAGATCTGATCAATATTCCACGTGTCCTTCTTTCATTGGACGACATAAATATTGTCCATAAAAAAGACATGACCAACATCACAACTTATCTTTCTATATTTTTAAGCTATATATACTTATATAATAGGTTATCTTTAAAAAAATACAAAACAAAACAAACAATCCACCCTCGCATTCCAAATAATTTAAGGTGGCACGACAGTGACGTTGGTTGTCGACGGTTATGCGTCGAGTTGGTGCCATCAACATAAAAACTAAAATAACATTTTAACAAATTATAAATTCCTAAAAATTGTCTTTTATAAACTCTTAAAATTACTTATAAAATATTATAAAATGTTTAAAATTATAAGCTTAGATAACCGACCCTTAGTCATTTATGATATTAGCAATTAAGCATCAGTTGTTAAAAATTAATATATTACCACCAACACTTCTATACACCAGTTGTACCACACATTCACAAGATAATCTATATATATGCATTTTTTTAATCAAGATAAGTGATCGAAGAGGAAACAGTATCCTTCCTGGATTAGAGCTTGCTTAAACAAAAATAATTATGCGGAGAAATTGCAGTTTGTGCATAGCAGGATTAGGATTCTGGGGATTAATTAATAGACCATGTGGAGCGGATTATTCGTTGTAAATTAAAAGCATCGTTGAAATTGGTAAGCACGTCATTGATCTGCAGGCACCATTACTTGAAATTAATTTGAGAAAATAAATAATGTAGAATAATAATAATTTGGTAAGCAAAGCCCCGATCAACTATAAATACCCCCTAAATATGCCATTACTTTTTCATATCCAGTTTAATCATGGTAGATCATGGGAGTTACAAAGCATGCATGCATTTTAATTGTTGTACTGATTTTAGCAAGCTACGGCGACCTCAATGCTACAGGTGCCGTCACAAATGTAGGTACAGGACCCCTAAATGGGAGTGGCACATCGGGGGGTAACGGTGCCCTCAATGAAACAGGTCAGGCTCGCTAAATGTCGGGGGGTCGGTGCTTGGAGGAAACTAATTAATGAACAAATTATCTCTCATTAATTATTTTCCCCTATTTTTTTATTAATTGATTTTCGTATTGCTTGTGTGTTAATTTGGATTCATGAAATTCCCTTATTTGCCCGTCTACATTCGGCTTCATTGTCAAATAATTACGCACGCGTGATTATTTATGACATTTGATCAAATTTTAGATTGGATAAACTTGCAATTTGATTTAAGTTTCATTTTTGTTATTGTAATGAGTTGATTAATTGTGTATTCATGGTGTGATTTTGATAATGTAATGCTTCTCTTGTTCACCTTTTTTTTTTTTGGGAAAGATTCTCATGTTCACATTTGAATGAATATATTTTGATTAATTTTACACCGTATATATCTAGATCGATCATTATATATAAATTGAGAAAATTGAACAATATTCTTTTGGGGAGCCAATCAAATTTTATATAGGATCCTATCCACACTCAAATCACCATCCTCATCCTCGCCTAATTAAATTCATGGCACCTTTAATTGCTACAACGGGTCTCTTCATGCGGAGTGGGGGTACGATTCAAAATTTGGAAGTTCGGGGGCACCTGCACACTAATGCATGTATGAGATATTATAAGCATCTGGTTTATATTTGAGAAGAAATGCGGCTGGAGAAAACAAGTTTGGGTAAGAAAAGATAATTTTAAAAAAAAAGTAGGGCAAAAAGAGTGATGAGTGATATTTATTGGATAGTCCAAGGTTATCATGTTATCATTCCATTTCTTTAAAATTATTTGAAAAAATGAGTGATGATATCGATAGTTATTGTTAATTAAAAAATAATTAGTATATAATTAATCCATGAGCTGCACAATTTACTAATGAAAATTAATTATTTATTTAACTTTTGTAATAGTTATAATTGTTGTGAAAAAATGTGTTTCTTTTTTTTTGTTTTGAAAGTGGATACGTTGTGTTTTCTTTAAAATTTCTAAAATATTTCCTTTCACACCATGTTTTTTGTTATTTTATTTTCATCGTCCTGTTAAATATCAAAATTTCTATTAGTAGAAAAGATATACTTCATTATTTGAAAATTTTCTATATATATCACGTCCATTTTTTCTCTTTTGACGCGATCAACAACTTGTGAATATTTTTTTGCTTATCGATTTAGCTTTAGAAAAATATTTTACACTCAAAATTTTAAAAGTGTTACACTATATATATTAAGCAAGTTAAGGAAGTTAAGGATGAAAGATAATTTTTTCATATAAGCTTTAAAATACTTCTTTACATACAAGTCCATTCATTCACTTTCTTCAACACACCACATTGTTCGAGTCATCCTCAAAAGGCAAAAATCCGGCAACTGTATGGATGGCCACAATTTGGTCGATTTGGAAGGCAAGAAACGAGCAGATTTTTGAGAATATCAAACTTAAAATGAACAACATCGTGGTCGAAATCAAAGCTAAATCTTGATCTTGGATCGTAGCGAAAAATCAAAGTGCAACAAACATACCCTTCTTGAAATGACGGAAATCTCCGGAGTAAGAAAGTAACATCATGCATCAAGAGTTTATTTTGTAACTTAAATTTGTGTTTATAGTCTCATAATGGTCTTGGAGTCAAGAGAACTACCTAATTAAACCATGTAAGGGAGGAAGTACCCCTTATACTCCACTTTTATTCTTCAATAAATTTTTCTTTGGCCGTTCAAAAAAATACAATGTTATTTTTTTCTATTATCGTTATTCACATCACATATCAAAAATCTCAATCATTCTCGCTTGGTTTCCATGCACACAACAATGTATAACTGATCATGACTTAAAAATAACCTCTCAACGAGAAGTTTGATGTGCTTAAGTGATCAGAGATTGCTACTATGAATGACAAGGTTCCTAGTGTTAATTCTGAAAACTACAATGAAAATACACCATTACTAGGAGCTACAAAATATCAAGTTTACCCTTTAGGGGGACTCCGATTGATTGAAAACACAAACCCCCTCTATATAAAGATTTTCGGACTCATAGTTTCTCTTTCATTTACAAATTATCTCTTTCACTTTACACGCAATTTTTAATACACAATCAATTATTCATCATATATTTTATAAAATTCTACCCTATTAAATTCTAAGAAATTTACACCCCAAATATTTATCATATATTTTATTTATTTCAAATCACTTTTTTTAATAGGATTTCAAAAAAAATTTCAAAAACAGAAACAAACAACCCCCAATGTCCGTAGGACCGGACCGTAGTAGCACAAAGCCTTTTCAATGCCACTCAAAATAAAAATTGTACTACTACTAATAATTAGCGAGAATACAGAAATGCCTCTTATTTCATTCAAACTACAAAAAACTCCAAAAAAGTACTTGACAATAGCCACCCGATTATGGAGAGAAACAGAGAATTTTTCTAATAATTAAAAAATACGCTACTATGCATCAGTTTTACTGTAGTTAATTAATTCTGAGATATGTGTAGTTTTTGTAACGGGTCACATCATTTTGTTTTAAGTGAAATAAATAATACAAATACACAGAAGGATAATTATATAAGAGAAAAAACCACTGCCCAAAATGTACCCACTGTGTCAGTAGTTGCAGTCCTTTATATTTAATTAAACTGCTGCATCAGTTTTTTGCAGTCACCGGCCCATCACTCTATACGGCCATTAAACTCCTCTAAAAGCTAATTTCAATTTAAGATCTCAACGGATAAGCATGAATGATGAATCTCAACATTATATTTCCACCATTTTCCATTTAACCCCCCAACATTTCTCATCATTTCACTTTGCCCCCTATGAAATTAAAATTTAAAAGTAAGATGCTTCGAGGAACCATCCGAAAACAAATCTCCCGCTGTCCTTCACGTCAACCTAGTTTTGACCAAGGATACACGTGTTGCGTTTTTATTGAGTGTAAGGGGAACCCCACTGTACGACTGTTGCTATTTATATGTACCCCTATGCTACCCCCACTGGGGCACACACACTAGGCCACAACAATCCAGCACACACAAGAGACACTATTAACAATGTGCCTATCTCCAAACCCTAGCTAACCAAATTCAACACTCGTGTTTATTTTTCTCCGAATCTCCAGATGATATTTGGCATTTTCGGTTGATGCTGTTTAGATTGATGCTACACTTTGTTACTCTTTGTTATACATCGTGAGATTTTATTTTATTATTTTGATTTTGCCGGTGAGATCTGTTGTGCTGTGCATGTTCGCCGGAGATGGCGTCGGCATGCGTGAAAAACATCGGAATGTCGCCGGATAATTTTCTGGACTGTCCTCCGGCGACATTCCCGTCGTACGGCTGGCTGAGCCCGAGAATGTCGTTCAGCCGCGAGTTTCCCGACGAGGAGGGGGGAAAAGGCGCCTGGAAGCGGAATAATCAACCGCTGCCGTGCAATGGGGAGGAAGACAGGCTGGAGGAACCAGATCTGGAAATTTCCAGCAAGGATTTCGTCGATTTTGAGTTCCGCCTTGAAGATCCGGTGACAATGCTCCCCGCTGATGAGCTTTTCGCCAACGGAAAACTCGTACCGTTGCAGCTCTCCGCGATTCAGCCGTCGATGACGTCAACTCCGGCGTCTTCCGAAGCCAGGTCGCCGGAAACGCCCAAATTTCGCCGTAGAAATGAGGTGAATCCCAGAGATCCGTATCTGTTCTCTCCGAAAGCGCCGAGGTGCTCGAGCCGGTGGAGAGAGCTTCTCGGCTTGAAGAAATTGTACCAAAACACAAATGCGAAGCAGGAGGATCAGAAAATGGAGTCGTCACTGTCCTCCAATTACCCGAATAAGAACGCCGTGCGAAGCCTAAAGCACTTGCTCCACCGCAGCTCAAAAGCCTCGTTAAATGCGTCCATCGATTCATATTTAAATCTTCCGTTGTTAAAGGACTCCGATAACGAGTCAATCTCCATATCCTCAAGATTGTCTCTGTCATCGTCTTCATCAGGCCACGAGCACGACGATCTTCCCCGTCTCTCGCTCGACTCGGATAAGCCAAGCACCGTCACTCGCAACGCGCATCAATCCACCAGCAATCTGTCCAAGGTTCGAATCGCTAAGCACAGAGCGGCGATATCGTCGGAAAATCGCATTGCGCCGAGTCGAGCCGGCCGGAGTCCGATGAGAAGAGCGCCGGAATCTGCAGCTCCGGGTCGCGGCGTTTCGGTGTATAGTCCGCGGATGAATTCGTCTGGGAAAATCGTGTTCCATAGTTTAGAGAGAAGTTCAAGCAGTCCAAGCACTTTCAATGGTGGGCCAAGGAACAAGCATCGAGGAATGGAAAGGTCGTATTCAGCTAACGTCCGCATCACTCCGGTTCTCAACGTTCCGGTTTGTTCACTACGAGGCTCCTCGAAAAATGGCGTTTTCGGTTTCCCCTTGTTTTCGTCGCAACAGAGGAGGGATAACGGTAGCGGTGGTGCCGGCGGCGTTGGTGGAAACAGATCAAGTCAGCATAGTCACAGCAGGAACCGCACAGATCGAACTTGAGGAGAAAGGGTAGATGTTTTTTTCAGGGTAATACTTAACCTTTTGCTTTCGTTTTTTTCTTCAAAATAACTATTGGAGTTTTTATCAGCGTCAAGTTCATGTTCTTCTACTGTGCGGTTTCATTCTGTTTTCTTTTTTCTTGACAATTTTCCAGATTTACTAGTCCATGTACATAAGCAATCCTGTGTTGGATATCCGGTCTATGTTTTTTTGTTGGTGATTATGATTGGACTGGAGTTTGTTATGATCCAAAACCTAATGCTATCTAATATTCAGCCTAGAGTTGTTAACTTTTCTCACTTTTTCATCAACTTTTCTGCTTTTTTTTAAATGGAATCTCTGTTTCAAAAGGTTGTTTTGATTCTGGATTTTAGCTACGAACTTGTGCATGTGTCTATTGAGTAGTGAATACTGATACCATTGGCGTGTGGTGTGCACGCGCTCACTGTGCGATTGCTTTTCCTTTCATTCGTTGTTTAAATAAAATAAACATTTAACAACAGAATTTTGAGTGCAACGTAACAAGCCATATTATGACATGCACTGCGTGCTCCTACCTCTATGCATTCACTGTTGCATTGGCCATAGTACTCTTGTTTTCTTCCTTCAATTCTTCAATTATTGTTCCTTTTTTTCTTCCCCAATGTTTCTGCCAAATTATTGCCACATTCAAAGTTGCAAGCTTTTCTTTTTATTATTGCTACTACTGTTGTTGATTTTTATTATTTGAATTTTCTAATTTGCTGGCGCTCTCATCTTGATTCCAACACCACTGTTTTGTTGTACTTTGTAACAAGTTAATAATTTCATTGAGCCATAAATATTGTCCATTAGCAGTTATAAAATATCAAGAATATGTCATGTCTCATTAAATTGGGATTTCAAGGCTGAATCTAAGCACAGTGTGTAATGTTGCTTTATCTCTGTCCTGATCAGATCTTGGGCATTAAATTGCAATTACAACTCTTTAGTCAAATCAATGCTTTTCTAAAATTATACTCCATGTTTATCTCTTTTTTTTTTAATGATTTAATGAATAATATTGAAATAATAGATAGTGAGTTTTTATAGTATTTAATGGATGAAAAGTGAAAATATATGGGGTAGTTGAGATGAAAAGTGAGAAAAATAATATTAAAATAATAAATAATGAAGTGTTAATTTTTTCTTTTATTAATTGGTATAAGACGTCTATAATAGAAAAGTGGGACAAACATAGAAGTACTGGATAGAGTATTTTAGAAGTGACTAGATCTTGACTAGGGTGGTTATAATCATTTCAGATATTACCATAGTTATGTTGTATATTACTCGCCTCTGGAAATAATAATGTTTGCTTATCCTGTAAAAAAAAAAAGTTTGCTTCTTAAAATTCTAATATTGTTTTTTTTAAGCATTATATTTGTTACGGTTGTATTTAAATTCGGAAGACATAGAGTTATGAGTAATGATTAATCACAAAATCATAACATGCATTAAATTTGTTGAATTTTGGGGTGTTTTTAAAGAATTTATAATATCAAATAGGTAAGTTATATTTGAATAATTTACCTGGCGATATGGGTGAAGTTGAAATAAATATAAAGTTATTGAAAATAGTTTATCTACTCTTTTGTTTTTTGATGAGGCAAAATAATCAATTTATTAAAAAGTATGGCTATAAGAAGTAGCCACTGTAGTCTATTTACTTTTACAATTTAATTTGTAATGTATTTGAATGACATACTCACTCCGTTCCGATGTAATTGTCTCATTATTTTTGTTTTGTTTAAAGAATAATAATAAAATAATAAAAATGAAGGATAGTTTTGGATATTGGGAGAGAGAAAAAATATTTGTGGAGTAATGAGTGGAGTTGTGAGTGTCATTTTTTATAATATTATGTAAAAAATATTAAAGTAAAATAAAAATTATAGGTAGTAGATTTACTTTTTTCTTTTATGAAATTAAAAAATTATAATGGGATGTCCATATAAGAAAAATGAAACAATTATAGTTGGACGGAAGGAGTAGCTACTAGAAGTCGAGAAGTACACAAGGTTTTTACACAATGGTTGCTTAATGGAATGATACTGGGATTTAAATAAAAAATATCTCGTATCTTTGCACCTTTATTGAAAAAGTCTTGTATATATTACTTGTTTCAATTTAGTCTCGTATGTTATTAATTTGTGCCGATTTAGTCCCAAATCGCCGGAGACCAGTCAAACCAGCCAAAAACGAGGTCATTTTTGGCGCGTGTGATACACGCGCCCCTAATTTGGGACTAAATCGGCGCGTGATACAGTGTTTCCCGATCAAAATTAGGGGCGCGTGTATCACACGCCCCAAAAATGACGTTGTTTTGGAGTAGTTTGACCGGTCTTTGGCGATTTGGGACTAAATCGGCACAAATTGAAAACATACGGGACTAAATTGAAACATGTGATATATACGGGATCTTTTCAATAAAAGCACAAAGTTACGGAACCATTTTGATTTAAATCCCGAATGATACTAGAAGTACACAAGATTTTTACACAATGGTTTGCTTAATGGAATGATAGTATAGTTTTCTTTTACCCCAATAGCACAACAAAAACTTAAGCCTTAGTTCAGCACTGGAGTGTTACTTCTAAGAGCATGTTGCAATTATAATGAATCTTTAAAATATATAATTTATTGTATTAAAACATGTAATTTATATATGTGAATATAAATTATGAAGTAAGTTTCAGGTTTTCAGCACATATGAATAAATTGCATATTTAAAAACTAACTTAAGTTGCACGAAATATTTGTTGTATATAAGATCTCCTATTTCCTTAAAATTTTGCCTAAATTATTAATCAAAATGAATTATTATTAATATATAGGTGGATATTAATATATAGCTGGAAACATCCATTTTATAGCACACCACGGGAAAATGCCCATAGATGATGATGTCATTTCAAACAAACCTTTTTCAGGTATTCTCCAAAAGAAGTGGAATAACGCTATTATTTAGATTAGAAAACACTAAAAAACAGTTAAAATGGAACGAATAAAATATTTTTTTAAACTCTTCCTCAGGTTCCTATAGTAAAGTAATTTTCTTTTGTATGATTATTTGAATTTAAGAGAATTCCAAAACATAATTTTATCATCTGAATTCAAGAAAAAGTTTGGAACTAAAAAATTTATTTCCCCCGATATAAAATAGTGTGGGGGGTAATCATGGAGGATGATGTTCAAAAGCATAGCGCAAGTGTATCCAAGTTAAGATCATCATATTATCTCCACATCATTTATATTTAAATATTCAATTTATTTAAAACGAACTATAAACCTTATTACTAATTTATGGACATTTGAATCTATTCAGTATATGATACGGGTCAAATTTAGTGGATGAAAAAATGTGTTGAGATTGGTGAAATAGGTAAAATAATTCAAATTCATAGCATAGATCTGATTCATTGGAGACCAACTTATTATTTAAACATACTTTCACAATGATATATTAATCATTCATTCATTCATATAATTTTTATGGATTTCGCCATCACCTTTCTTCTACCAACTTTTCTATCAAAAGTATTTTCTCTATTTAGTTCATATATTTTAATGAATGACACTTTCTTTTCAATATAAAAATTACTCATAATAATTTTGAATATCAACATTCATTTATTCAATATTTAATTTTTTTTATGGATGACCATTGTGAATGCTCAGTAAAAGAAAACTATATCAAATAGACTTGTCATGAATTTCCCACTTCTCCATCCCTTCATGTTCTTATAACTCAACCTTGTGTGTATGGAGCTTTGCTCCTTCCAATAAAACACACATATCATTTCTATTAAAATTCCAATAATGCCCCAAACATAGCTTGAGTAACAGAAAGTGAAAGGAAAAACATGTGTATAAGGAGGTAGTATCGTTAATATAATGTTCCCTTTAAAAGAATAAAAGGTCAAATTTGATCCTATTTTTGAAAAAATGGAAATATCAAGCAAAACTAATATTATCAACAGATAATTCTCATTATCATTATCATTTAAACAAAATATAGACTGAAAATTGATTTTTATAGGAAAGAGTTTTGACCATTCTTTGACCAATTTTAATGGAATGTTCTATCTGCCAAAAATGAAAACAGAATGTAAATTCAGAATCTATGTTCATGTTGATCCGTTAAAATTATTTATGTTTTCAAAATCAATTTCAAGAAAATAAAAAATCACTATTATTTTGTTTTACACAAATAAAATCGGTCTGTTAAATTGACAAGTTCAACGGACCATCAGATCGTGTTGATTTGCTTCGATTTCAAAAAAATCGTGGACAAATCAAATATTGAATGGTCCAATACTTGAATCAGACCATTAACCCTGCTAAGTATAGCGATCGAACCTGTCCAACCAACCGATTCAACATGCTAATTAAAACATGGTGCAACCAGGTGGCTTAGCCCACTTAGTCATTGGGCTCCTCAATTGAGTGAGAGACTCAGGTTCGATTCTCTTTGAGAACGAATTGGAATATGAGAGATATAAGGTGGCTTGGTGAATTTGTGGAATGTTTGAGTGCTTGGTGTACTAACTACTAACAACTAACTTTGTTCGATCAAAAAAAAAAAACATGGTGCAAAAATATTTGAGATATTAGTGAAAATTCGTAAAAAAAATTTTAAAAATAATTTTTTTATTTAGAAAAAATAATTATTTTATTAAAATTATATTTTAAAAAATTATTAAAGAACTTAATTATAAATTTTATTATCCAAGCACTTTAACAATTTATAAGTTATTTAAAAATTACATTTTATAAGCTCCTAAAATAACTTATAATTAAGATGTTATAGTTTATAAAATATTTAAAATAAAGCTGGAGAAAGTATTTATTATGTGTAATTACGTCCACTAATTCGTTACATGCATATTCGCCATTTTAAATAAACTTTTAATTAATAATCATGTTAAGTGCCTTTTTCCGAAAAGTGGATCCTCTCCATTTTTTTTTTGGAAACGTCTTACAAATTTTGGAGAGAAATAAATACATAATAAAATAATAAGTGAACATACAAAGCGTAAAACCACTACATTATATTTTCTCTCTAAAATTTTAAAAAAATAAAATTAAAAAATAGAGAGAATTCATATTGGCCTTTGAGTAAATGGTGAAAATTGTTCATAATATAAAATTTATATTATTATATTTATAAATTAATATCAGTTAACTTATAAACTCATGACAATCACACTTAAAAACTAAATTATTATATATTAAATATTATTAATATTAATTTATAAATATAATACTATCAATTTATAAATACAATAGTATTATATTATGAAGAAGTTTTACAAACTTGACAACTTTACTTAATCTTCCATCAACACCACAAATTAATGTGAGTGGAAAATATTGGCACTGTGCACATTGTTTCATAAGGACTTGAATACTGAAAATGACACACAAATCAAGTAAAGTGGATTTTAGTGAATTTGAGTGGAATAAAAAAAAAAGGTGTTGTGAGTGTATTAATATTATACTCCCTCCGTCCTAATTTTGATTGGTCAAATACTGTGGACAAAGAGATTAAGAAAAAATACGAGATAATAATATTAAATGATCTAAAGTGGGTAAAGTGGATTTGATGGAAGGGGATAATAATATTAAATAGTATAAAGTGAGTTTGATTTAGAGAAATAATAATATTAAATAGTATTGAAAATTATTTTATTTTATTTTTAGGAAATGACCAAATAAAATTAGAACGACTATTTATGAAAAGTAATCAATCAAAATTAGACAGGATGGAGTATGAGTTTCCATTTTAAGAATGTTCAATAATATTGAAATGTTCAAATAAGACAAGTATTTAAATAATCGCGGGACGGAGGGAGTAGTAATTTAGATATGTATCTGCGTATATATCCGTTGGCACGTGATGGTTGTTAAAGCACGAGCCTTAATTTTAGCACTGTGCAAATTGTTTATAGCAAGTACCAACTAAAGATTGTTGTATTTTAATATTTCTGTGAAAAACCTTGTTTCAGGTTCTTTACATAATGTAGTACAGTATACTTTATAAGGTACTCCCTCCAGTTAATTTTATTTGTCTTTCTTCTTGAAAACAACTTTTGATCTAAAATAATTTCACTTTGTACAAATTTAGAATAATTAAATATCATATTTTATTCTACTTATGTGTTGCGATAATATGCATTAATGATAAAATTATCACATTATACATATACTAAATAACAACACTTTATATATATTAAACAGTTACATTTTTTATACACATCAATTCTTTAAGCTAAGAGAGCTCTCTTAAACAATGTGTATTCATAATTTTTTCTTTCTTTTATGGAAAATTAAACTATTATATGACAAATTGATATGCAAGGTTGTTATACATTTGAATTTGATGTGAAAAATCTTATACAGACATTTTAAGATGTAGATGTCACAATAATGTTGTATCCACCGAAATGCAAACTATTTTTATGAGTTGGTCTTTTATAAAATAGTTATTTTTTTTTTACGATCGATTAATTTACAACTATCACTTTATACTATAATTGTTAATATTTTTGAATAATTAATACCAATTACCTCTTGTCAAAAAAAAAAAAAGATACCAATTACCCTCTGCCACAAAATAATAATGGTCTGCTGTGTATATGTATATTGTTTGTATTCGAATTATCAATTTTTAATATATATGATTGGGTGGCGGCCTATAGTCTATAGGGGCAGCTGTAAATGGTGAGATGCACCGGCATGCCTCGTAGGGTGTTGATTTGAAATTAGTATTTGGACTAGGGAACCTCCTCACCGCCACCGTTTGTCTTTTACCTCCATCTTCTTCGTGCTGCGGCTGTGACCGCAGCCACCCCGTCTTTTTCACTCGTCTTTGAAGTTCTTGTAGGCAGGTTCTTTGTTGATGTTTCTCGGATTGATGGTTTGCTCTCTCCCACCGGAGCCACGGTGACCGATTGGTGGATCAACCCGTTAGTTCCTTTTCTTTCTGTTTAAATAGTTTTAGTTTTTGTAATTTTTCTTTCTTCGTTTAAGTTTCTAGACGTGTTGTTAGTGTTTTTTGCATGTGTCTTCCCTGTTGTGGGTTTTATTTCTAATGTTTGTTTGTTGTCTTTCCATTTTTTGGGTCTAGTTTGTTTGGTTTGTTGTGGTGGGTTGTCGCAATCTTGGTTATTTTTACGGACTCGGTTTAAGCCTTAGTGTGGGGTTTTCCTTTGTCCTTGTGCTAGTAATACTTTGGTTGTGGTTATATCATCCTCGTTCCTCACGATTGGTTCGAGTTAGGATCTGTTTCGATAGTGGATCGTCTGTAAATTTGGACTTGTATTTGTACTTCTCAGTTCTATATCAATGAAGTTTTTTTATCCGTCAAAAAAAATAATAATAATAAGAAAGAAGATAAGCATGTGGAATGCATTTTAATTTAATTTAGATATTATTCACCGGTCTTTTCTGATTTCAATTCAACAAATGATAAGAGTCTGCATGTCTTTTATTTGAGATTTTTGCTAGGCAATTGGATGTGTCCTTTACTTTGGGAGTCAAAATCTCTTTTTCATTAATTATTTCATTCCAACTACTTATAGTACAAATCATTTTATAATGGCATTGTCAAAATTTCTTCTCGGCGATGCTGTTTATTCTGTGCTATAGTGTTAAATGATTTGCATGATAAAAATTTCAAACGTTTAATCGTCTAAATTATTATTATTAGATTATATTTATGTGATATATTATTAGATTATTATTTATGTGATAACTTAGAATAATTTATGTGATGGCATATATATTTAAATTATTATTTTTACTTAATATTAAAAATCAATTATTATTGTATTCAATTAATGCAAAATAAATTAATATTATAGTTAATTCAAAAAAAATCTCAATTAATTTAAAATATGTTATGAATTAAAATACTACACATAATTGAAAAGATAACATAAAATTACATAATAAAATGATGCAAACATTACAATATTGAGAAACGATTACATGAAATTACTACAAATAGATAAAATTAAAAAAAAAACATCATAACATAATAACTATTAGATAAAAAGCATACAATCATTAAAAAAATAACATACAACTAATATATATTCTAATACTCAAATTAAAAACCACTTCCGGATCCCCAGGAATTATCCAAACATATCATACAAACTACTAGTGTTTGCTATGTGTGCTTGCCTCCTTTTCCGCATTATTATTTGTTTCTCAAACATCAATGACGTCTTTCGGGATCCTCAATGGAGTTCGGATTGATATTCATAATTTTGTCATCTCTCAAAAACGTTGGCAATTCTATTTTTTTCTTGAAATTTTTTTACACTCCATACCACGTCCGATTTTTTCAAAACTTTCAAGTAATCCCCGAAGTTTCTCATTCTCCTTTTGATCGTTTGTAAGAAACTAGACATTTTCTTTTGTTTTCTCTTTAGTTTAGACTTTTGACCCCTCTGGCAATGGAGAACCATCGTTGAAATTTCACTTAAACTAATAGTGAATGGAGGGGGGTGAAGTAGGGATCATATTTTCTTCGAGATTTTCCACCATTTGTTTGAACTTTGGGATACATTTACTCTTTAATAATAGGCCAAACATACATGGTATATTTGAAACCTTCTTCACATCCTTTTATTGACATGAACATCTCATGTGCAAGTTGGTCTTGCATAAGATATAAGCAAAGTTGAAGTTACAAGATGTTGATATCTTAATAAAAGAAATGCAAATAAACACTACTTACGATATTTTGTTCATTTGCACCACTTGGATTCGGGGAGTTTTTTGTCGTAAACATCCGAATGAGTTGCATGCGGCATTGCACCGATCTTTTATTCACCTTGAGTTTGGCTTTTTAGTGTTGTATTTTATTTCAATAAAAATCGTCCATCTGTGAGACATCAAGCCACATTTGAGCAAGGTGGATATCTTGACAAAAGTGTAGTTAGAAAGCTTTTGTTTAGACATTTTGAGAGAAAATATATATGAAAGATAAAAGTGTGTGTGAAAATGTGGTGTATTGTCATATATATATAGGAAATTTTGGAATATAGGGATTGTGCTTTACTCCTCACACTACTTTTTTATTAAAATAAATCTAAACTATCATTGAATGCACACGGATTGTGTTTTACTCCCTCACACTACTTTTTTTTATTAAATAAATCTACGGTGAGATTAAAAGATTTTATTGTTATCATTGAATCATTGAATGCACACAGTTTGTGTTTTACTCCACTCACACTACTTTTTAATTCATAAATCTCTTTTTTTGAGATTAAAAGATTCGATTGTTATAATATCATTGAATGCACAAAAAAATAACCAATATATCATTGAATGCACACGCAACTCCACTCACACTACTTTTTTCCGTGAATCTTTCTGTTATCGATGGTTATCATTGAATGCTGTATATAATTGTGCTTTTAACACTACTTTTTCGAAATTAAATCTCTGATAATTTTTTAAAAGATTCAATTGTTATCGGTTGTTTGTCATTGAATGCACACGGATTGTGCTTTGCTCCACTATCACCACTTTGGACTATTATATAATGATCATACATTACAATTAGTTTTACCACTTTACTCCACTATCACCATTTCAATTAGGAATTTTATTATAAAGCTTCATCATTTTTTTTCAAAAAAAAATAAAATGAATTTCAATCATTTTGTTTCTTCAAGCTCAAGCTCATCCAAAAATGAGTTTCAACAATTTTTTCGAGTTTAGATTTAGAACAACGGTGATTGCACAACAAATATTAAAAAACAATGAGATATCCCAATTTTATGAAAATGTCAATCCCAATGGAGGCTCGATTCTTTGATCTTGGAGAACAATTTATCGTGATCGAGAAGGTCATGGTGCTAGACTCTTCAACGATTATTTTTATTTTAATAATAAAAATTTTTTCAAATTTAATTTCGAATGTCTTTATTTTATTCCTCCATATTGTCAAAAGTCGTAAAAAGATCATGATAATTATTTTATGCAAAAAGAACGCTACAACTTGGTTTGTCTACGCTCCAAAAAATAATTTTGAATGCTAGCATATGGTGTTCAAAACAGCAATTGGGTACATCAAAATTGGAGAGTCTGACAATTGAATGTGTGAAAAGATTTTGTTGTCTTTGTCGTAGAAAATCGGAGAGGAATATCAAAGAACACCCACCCCAATTTAATGTTGCTAGACTCCTTCATATAGGTAAGCAACGTGGCTTCCCAAATGTTAGGTAGTTTGGATTGTATGCCTTTGGAGGTGGAAAAATTGTCCAACCGCATGGGGCGGGGACAATATTCCACCGAAGTGGATCTCCAACTATTATTCTTGAAGTTGTGGGTCCATGATTTGTGGATATGGCATGCGTATTTAAATACGAGGATCCAACAATGATATTAATGTGTTGGAGACGTCTCATTTGTTCTCTAATCTTGCTAGAGGTATTGCAAAATGTCATTCAAGGAAAGGAATACAACATGGGTTATTACTTAGCCGATGGTATATATCCCAAATGGGCAACACTTGTCCAAACTATACATGAACCAAATGGTCGTAAAAAAATATTTTGCTTTGAAATTTAATCATATTGAAAAGATGTGGATTTGGAGTTCTCAAATTCGATTTAATTGTGGCAAATCCAAAGACGTTTTGGAGTAAAAATAATTTGCATGATATAATATAATGCATAATAATGCATAATATGATTCGATGAGCGTGACCTTGATGCTCCAATTGAAGAGGCATGCTAAGTGTCATCTCCGGATCTTGAATTTGTTAATAATGAACCTAATGATCAATTTCAAAATTTCCTTGGCATTTAGACAAATTAGAATCACAGAGGCTCATTTCGCTCCATGATGCTTTAATTGATCATTTGTGGGAAGAATATTCCAACATTTGAGTGTCGATGTCTATTATATCATTTATATTTTAGTTGTAATTTAAGTTATCATTGTAATTTAGGATTTTTCGTTCTAATATTATGTTGAATTTTCAATTTTGATTTGCTCAACAATTTTATCAATTTTATATTTTTTATTTAAATTTAAATATAATATAAAAATTAATTTATATTAGAAATAAGTATACAAATACATTATAAATATAGATAATTATAACATAAAAAAAAATCAAAAATAAAGAATCTTTATAGAATATTCCATTTTAGTGCAAAAAAAGTCTGGCTATTTGGAGATTTTTTGTGTTGGCTCTAGAATAGAGTAGTCTTTAATTAGGAATAAGAGAAAGCCATTCTTTGGAATGGTCTTATAGTACAAATCATTTTATAATGGCATTGTCACTTACTTTAATATATATGCATGTTTATGTGCTGTCAAAATATGTATGATAAATCAAGTTTAAGGTGCAAACAAGGCGATCGAGTTGTACGCTTCATGACCTCTTGATCTGTTAAACAGATTATTCTTTTTTTTTAAAATATATATATCAATCAAAAAAAATCGAGGAGTATTCATTATACAAAATAAAATTGAAGATCAAGGTGATCTAATCCGTACAATTCAACATTTTAAATTAAAAATAAAAATCACAAACACAAACACCAACCTAAAAAAAGCAACTCATACCGACTCTAATATCGAAATTAATCTCATAGTTTAGGATCTATCAATCAATTTTCAAAGCTACAATTTATATCCAAAACGTTCTTTGTCACAAATCACGACCATACTTTGGCTTTGATTTCTTGCACAACTTCCATAGAGAGGCTGGTTTTCTCCCTTTCGAATCCAACTAAAAAAAAATCACACCATGTTGGAGAAAGTTATGAATGTCCACGGAATGTGGTACAGTAGATAATTTACTCCAACAATAAATGTTACTCAACAATAAATGTTACTCCAAATCTTTCGTGTAAACTCACAATTAAAAAACAAGTGTTCTACATTTTCCTCTTGTAAGCCGCATAAAGCACATCAGATATCACCACTACAAAAAAAAACGGTCTTTAACGACGGAAATTAGTGACAGATAATAAAACTGTCGCTATCGGCGACGACTTTAGCTACGATCGTAGTCAAACGGTCAAATCCACCATTCTTAGCGACGAAAATCAAAATCGTCGCTGAATACGACGGTTTAGCGACGATTCATCGACGGTTAATTCGAATCGCCATTTTTAGCGACGTACTTAGCGACGGATTTTTGGCATCCGTCGCTAAATGTTGCAGAAAACGAAGAGATACGCCCGTTGGGAGCCTCTGTCATTAATTGATGCTACGTTAGCAACGGATTTAGCGACGGATATTTGAAATCCGTCGCTAAATCCAACTCTATAAATACCGCCCCAGCCTGCCCATATGTTTCATCAATCAAAACAGAAAGCAACACAAACGAGACAATTTCATATGTATTCTTCGATATAACGGTAATACTTTAATATTTTTTTCGTTTATTTATTTATATTTAATTGTATTTTATATAATTTAATTAATATATAAATGTCATATTTTATTTAGATGGATGCTAAGGTGGTAATAACGTCCCAACTTCATCCCGGGCGCCTATTCCTCGTTTGCCTATCAATATCATCAATGGAGAGTAAGTGTTGTTTTTTTTATTATATAATTAATTAATTTAATATTAATTATTAATTATGTATTTATTTTTTAATGTGTTAGTATTGTACCTGGTCACGAGGCTTCCTCTATAGCCAAAAACATCATCATGCGGGTGGGAATTTACATCAACGCTTACGATTTAAATATATGCCAATTTTGATATTTCGAGGAGTTTACGGTATAAAATTTACTTAATATTTTATTTCAATATATATTGATTACAATTAATTTGATTATCGTATTATATTCAAAATATAGAAACAAACTACGTGGAGTCCCGATCTCGAGACCAATGAAGTTTATAAGGCATTTTGTAAAGTTCTTTGGATAACCATGAGATGATGCACATGTGCGCGTGATTGGAGGGGGGAGAAGGGGTGAACTTATCAGAAGAACTTGGGCACAAAGTATGAGAGTCAATTGTGGTTGTTTGGAGGGCAGATCCCCTCTAGGGTCAATGTTATTTTAATTATGTTATGAACAATTTATAATTTCAGCTTAACTTCTTTTCATGTTTAATTATGTATGATTTTGGACAATTTTAATTTTCACAAAATTTATTTTTATGTGTGATTGAACAATTTTAATTTCAGTTTTTATTTTAATGAATGATTGAACAATTTTAGGATTATTTATTTTAATTGGATTGAACAATTTTAATTTTTTTTAAAATTATGTTTTAGCAACGGTTTTGGCGAAATTTTGACGAATTCAAAATTATTTTCTTAAACCGTCATTAATAACGACAGTAGTTTCCATCGCTAATGGCGATAAATTCAAATAAAAATCCTTTTGAATCCGTCGCTAAACACCCTACAAACACCAAATGCCGATTTCATTTTTACACAAAATTTTAAATCGAACCAACTCCATTTTTTTTGAAAACCAACACCAAATTTTGTGTAGATAGAGGAGAAAATCATTTTTGAACTGCATATTGTGTAGCAGAAGCATTTCGACTCCTCGAGGACGATTTTACCGTACGTTTTCACATTTCTACCATTTAAAAATATATATATATATATATATATATATATATAATGTAATGTATATAATTGATAAGTTTGTTTTGTATTTGGTGTTGATATATATTGTGTAGATAATTTATGTTAAATGAATGTTGTGATCATATAAAATTATAATTTGGTGGATTTGTTTGATGTTATTTGATAGAAGAATATATTTGGATATTTACATATACAGACGAAACTCTGTCCAATTTTTTGTAGAATTAACATATTGATATGATTTGAAACAGATTGAATATCCGAATCGTCAGTGGATGTATTCCACTCCTCGACTTATCAACGACCTTATAAATATGGAGTTCTTGAATGAAGTTAATAACTTCATTCACTTTGCAATTAATCATGGTGCAACAAATTCAGAAGGTCGTATAAGATGTTCGTGCAATGCAAGAAAGTGTCAGAACAAGTTATACTGAGCGATATCATGAATGGTTTTGTACCTTATTACTACAATTGAACACGTCATGGTGAAGATCGATGGAATGTTGATTTCAATGATCTTGAAGAGTATTATAATACTCTCGAATACAATAATGATCATGGAGTCGATGATCCTGGATTACAGTTTGAGACACCTGCAGTGGATACACCGGATATATATCATACGATGATCATGGAAGCTGGTGGGTTTCAAGCTGAGGCTATGGAGGAGGAACCAAATGAGGAAGCATCTAATTTTTACAGAATACTGAAAGCAGTTGACGAAGATCTGTATGATGGATGTCAAACTCACTCTCTGTTGTCATTTAATGCTCGACTCATGGCTATCAAAGCTGAGAATAAACTTTCTCAAAGAGCCTATAACCAGATTAGTAAGTTGATGAATGAGGTATGTCCTCCCGGTAATAAGGTGCATATTACAGAATATCAAGCCAAGAATTTGTTGAAGAGTATGGGTCTACCAGTAGAGACTATTGATTGTTGTATCAATAACTGCATGTTATTCTGTGGTAAGGAAGAAGACGTGAATCTTGATAAGTGCAGATTTTGTGGGCACTCTCGGTTTAAAAGTCTTGCGCGATCGAACTGGATGACGGTTGGGAAGCGAGAATAAGAAGAAGAAAGTGGCAAATAAAATGATGTATTACCTCCTATCATTCCTCGTCTTTTGAAAGATTGTATCAATCTAGTGCCACGAAAAAGATATGACATGGCATCATACTGGAGTCATCCGATCCACGATTCCTTAGAGATGAGATACCTCTCGACTCGATGGCACGAAACACCTTGACGAGGTGTTTCCAATTTTTTTTAACGAACCTAGAACGTTCGGTTAGGTCTCGGCATTGATGGTTTTTGTCCATTTGGAATGCATATTGGCGATATTCGTTATGACCGGTTATATTGACTCCTTATAATCTACCTCCGTGGATGTGCATAAAGCCCCAAACGATATTTCTCACGGTATTGGTACTGGCCCAAAGAATCGAAAGGACAAACTATGTTTTCCTTGACCTCGATAAGAGACTTGATACATCTGTGGGAGAATGGAGTCTTGACATACGATGTATCGAGAAAGCGAAACTTCACGATGAGGGTTGCCTGCTGCGGGACGATCAACGACTACCTGCGTACTCCATGTTGTCGGATGGAGGACAAATTGAAACAAACATGTCCTTCTTGCACGAGGATTAGTTTACGCTTTTCGGTCTCCGCTTAGCAGAAAAGTTGTTGGGAAATTAGGGGTGCCCGGATCTATTCGAGTTGAATTTAAATACATATTTAAATTAATCAATTAATTACTAACATGAATTAATCCTAATTCAATTCAACATAATAATTAATGAACAAATAAACATCATGCGCATTAACGTATTTCACGTAAAACCTAAGCATGCGGAATCTAGGAATCACGTAAATACTAACCTCTCGTAGAGACAACCGCTGAGACGATGGATCAACCCAAAGTACCTTCTCAAATATGTCCCACGTCCACAAACGTAATCCGGTGGGAGGATTATCAACGAACGATTTTAATCTTAAAATAGAAAAGAAAATTTTTGGCTACCACCTTTGTGGATTTCTAATTTTTCCAACACATGGAATTGCACTTGGGGATGAAAAACTCATCCTCTATTTATAATACTAGAGGGGTTCGAATTCTTGCCCTAGGAATAAGATGGGAAAATCTTTTTCTTGATCTCCAAGAAATCTTGAATATATTCAATATATTATTTTCTCCATATTTAAAATATTCCACAAAAATCCCACCTCCTAATATTAAGGGAATTTTTGAAAATTCCAATTAGTTAGGAAAGAAATAAGATCTGACTTTTTTTTTTAATTTATGGGATAAACTTGTATTCCAAGAATACATATTCCATAAAATCTTTCCAAGAAAATCTTTTCTCTCTTCCTACCCAATATTTTCGAAAATTTAATGAGGAAAAATAAGCCAAAATATTTTCTTCTCCTTTTCATTAATTGGACTTTAGTTTGGGCTATTTGAGGGGCCTTTAGGAGAATTAAGATTGGACCTCCAATGGGCTATGAAGCTTTAATATTTAGCCAAAATATTATTCAAGCCCATTAATATTAATTTACTCCACTATAAAATTAATATTGAACTATCCATCTTAACCCACATTACGACTTCACAATAATATGGCTCCCGGTCGTTATTTCTCGCGTTTAAGATTATCTTAGTCCATTAATTAATTAAGTCACTGAACAGACTTTATATTAATTAATATCTTTGTCCTTGGAGTAAACAATTTTTTCAACATTATTATCCATATCGAAATAAATTTTCACTTGCAAGATTTGGTATGATAAAGATTAATGAGCCCTTGTGAGGGGACAAATCAAGCAAGCCGCTTACTATTTGCACGCGATTCTCCGTATTAAATCTTAGCAATCGTCATATAATTAATAATATTGCCCAAGATACAAGGAATTGAATCGCATTGATTCTCTTCCCATCATAAGTCAAAGCAATAGTTATTAATTTCACACGATCCTATTTAAGGAACGAAGATTAAGAAATAACGAACCAGTGAGGTCTAATTCTTGTATATTCAGTACCGAAGAATTTATCCTCCTGTAGGTCCTCTTCAGCGCATCATAATGCACTAGTGTAATCCCTTGGTCAAGATAAGTCAATCTGAGCTTTACACCTCAACCTTTCATGATGGGTTGTTCATTTCCATCTGGGTTGTGAATTTGTACTTAGTCACGAGGAACTGTTAATTTGATCTTCTGTGATCTGGTATCACCAAATTAACTACAACGTAACACGTACTGACTTTATCGAATGGGTATGTAATAAATATATATAACATTCATTCATATTTAATACAACATTTGATAAATAATTTATTTCAGTAAAATAAATAAGAAATTCAGTTTGGTTATACAAAGTAAAAGCATACTTTTCAGTATAACCCCAACAAAAGTTTCATGGTTTGATATGTTGGGGTTATACTGGAAAGTATGATTTTACTTTGTATAACCAAACTGAATTTTCTGTCTTATTTAATGAAATAAATTATTTATCACTGATGCTTTAAATATCATTGAATGTTACATATATTTATGTTGGGGTTATACTGGAAAGTATGCTTTTACTTTGTATAACCAAACTGGATTTTCTGTCTTATTTACTGAAATAAATTATTTATCATTGATGCTTTAAATATCATTGAATGTTACATATATTTATTGCATAATTGTTCAATAAATAGTACGTGTTACATTGTAGTTAATTTAGTGATACCAGATCACAGAAGATTAAATTAACAGTTCATTGTAACTAAAAGTACGCGGTTCACGACCTAGATGGAAATGAACAATCCATCGTGAAAGGTTGAAGTGTAAAATCGATTGGCTTGTCTTGACCAAGAGATTACACTAGTGCATGACCGATGAATAAGCAGGACCTACAGGAGGGACAAATTCTTGAAAGATGAACCAGGAAGAATTAAACCTCAGTGGTTCGTTATTTCTTAATCTTCGTCCCTTAAATAGGATCGTGTGTGGTTAGTAATTATTGCATTGACTTATGACGGGTAGAGAATCAATGAGATTCAATACTTTATATCTTAGGGCAATATTATCGTCACATGCGATTATAAGATTTAATCTATAAAGAATCGTATCTTGAAATACGCTTCGTTTGATTTGCTCCTTTTAAAGATTTATAAGATTTATCATACTAAATCTTGCAAGTGGAATTTGTTTCCGGTATGGATAATAATGTTGAACCGTTCCTTGACCAAGGACAAAAGATATTAATTAATGGAAAGCTATTTCAAAAAAAAAAAAAATTAATTAATGGGCTAGATAATCTTAAACACGGAAATAATAATCCCTCATATATTAACAGTAATATGGGTTAAGATGGATAGTGCAATATTAATTATGTAGTGGGATTAATTAATATTTATGGGCTTGAATAATATTGTGGCTCAATATTAGATATTCAAAGTCCATTAGAAGGTCCAATCTTAATTCTCCTAAAAAGCCCCTCAAGTAATTTTCAAACATAAAGTCCAATAACTGAAAAAGGTGTTTAAAATAAAATAAAATATTGTTGCCTAATTTTCCTAATATTTCAAAAATAATAAATAAAAGAGGGAGAAATATTTTCTTTGAATTTTATTATGGAATGAGGATAAGTATTCTTGGAATACAAGATTATCTCATTAAATTCAAGAAATCTCCCACTTGGTTATTTGTTAAGGGATTTTCGAAAATTTTGATTAAATAAGGGAAGAAAAGATTTTCTTGAAAAGACATTATGGAAGATATGTATTCTTGGAATACAAGAATATCTCATAAATTTAAGAAGATCCAAATTTTGGATTCCTACTCCTTATTTTTTCGAAAAATACCATAACAAGAGGAGTTGTGATTTTTTGGAATATTTTAAATATGGAGAAAAGAATATATTTGATATATTCAAGATTTCTTGGAGATCAAGAAAAAGATTTTTCCATCTTATTCATACACAAAAATTTCGACCAACACCCCTCTATAAATAGGGGATGAGTGTTTCATTCCCAAGTGCAATTCCATGTGTTGGAAAAATTAGAAAATCCACAAAGGTGGTGCAACATAGTTTTATTTTTCTTTTTTTGTTAAATTGTTCGCGAGTTCCTTCCACCGAATTGTTGAACAAGGACGAGGGAATACTTGAGAAGGACTTTTGGTGTGTTCGTGTGAACGGGATCCATCTTCTCAACTGTTGTCACTCCGAGAGGTTAGTTTACGTAAACTCGTAGTAATTCCGCATGCGTAGGATTTACGTGAACTATTTGTATGCATGATTGGTTGTTGAATTATTATTTGAATTAATATAGGATTAATTCATGCTAGTAATAATTGTTAGAATTAAATTTGTATTTAAATATTCAATCCAAATAGATATGGGCAATTAATTCCCCAACAATTTACTGCATAATTGTTCAATAAAAAGTACGTGTTACATTGTAGTTAATTTAGTGATACCAGATCACAGAAGATTAAATTAACAGTCCCTTGTAACTAAAAGTACGCGGTTCACAACCTAGATGAAAATGAACAATTCATCGTGAAAGGTTGAAGTGTAAGGCTCAGATTAGCTTTTCTTGACCAAGAGATTACACTAGTGCATGACTGATGCACTGAACAGGACCTACAGGAGGATAAATTCTTCAGCACTGAACCAGGAAGAATTAGACATCAGTGGTTCGTTATTTCTTAATCTTCGTCCCTTAAATAGGATCGTGTGTGGTTAGTAATTATTGTTTTGACTTATGATGGGTAGAGAATCAATGAGATTCAATACTTTATATCTTAGGCAATATTACTGGTCACATGCGGTTGCTAAGATTTAATACGAAGAATCGTGTGCGAGTACGCTTGTTTGATTTGCCCCCTTGGGAGGTTCATAAGATTTATCATACCAAATCTTGCAAGTGGAATTTGTTTTCGGTATGGATAATAATGTTGAACCGTTCCTTGACCAAGGACAAAAGATATTAATTAATGGAAAGCTATTTCAGTGGCTTGAATTAATTAATGGGCTAGATAATCTTAAACAGGGGAAATAATAACCGGGAGCCATATTAACAGTAATATAGGTTAAGATGGATAGTGCAATATTAATTATGTAGTGGGATTAACTAATATTTATGGGCTTGAATAATATTGTGGCTCAATATTGAAAATTCAAAGTCCATTAGAAGGCCCAATCTTAATTCTCCTAAAGGCCCCTCAAGTAGCCCAAACATAAAGTCAAATAACTGAAAAATGTGTTTAAAACAAAATAAATTATTGTTGCCTAATTTTTCATTTTTTTTGAAAATTATGAATAAAAGAGGGAGAAAGATTTTCTTTGAATTTTGTTATGGAATGGGGATAAGTATTCTTGGAATACAAGATCATCTCATTAAATTCAAGAAATCTCCCACTTGGCTATTTATAATGATATTTTCGAAAATACCATAACATAAGGAGGAGGAGATTTTATTTGTTAGATATTTTGGGAAATAGAATATATTGGATATATTCAAGATTGTTTCTTGAGGAAGAAGCAAGGAAATTTCTCAATCACCCAAAAGTCCTAATATTTTCGTCCCCCTTAGTATTATAAATAGGGGATGAATTTTTCATTCCCAAGTGCAATTCCATGTGTTGGAAAAATTAGAAATCCACAAAGTTGGTGCAACATAATTTTATTTTTCTTTTTGTTAAATTGTTCGCGAGTTCCTTCCACCGGATTGTTGAACAAGGATAAGGGAATACTTGAGAATACCTTTTGGTGTGTTCGTGTGAACGAGATTCATCTTCTCAACGGTTGTCACTCCGAGAGGTTAGTTTACGTAAACCCGTAGTAATTCCGCATGCGTAGGATTTACGTGAACTATTTGTATGCATAATTGGTTGTTGAATTATTATTTGAATTAATATAGGATTAATTCATGCTAGTAATAATTGTTATAATTAAATTTGTATTTAAATATGCATCCCGAATAGATCCGGGCAATTAATTCCCCAACATGATAACCATCGAAAGTTTTTACAGGAAGATCATCCTTTTCGAAAGAATAAAAAAGACTTTATCAAGAACAAAGTCGTTACAAAAAATGGCTTGAAAAAGAGATCAGATATTTTTATATTAGTTGTTTTAAATGAATTAATATATTTCTATCTACATATGATAAATTAATTAACTTATAACTCTTTGCATTCATGTAGATAAAAGGTTGTTAAATCAAATTAATCAGAAGGGATTGAGGAAAACAACAGAAGAACGAGTTGAGGAGCATAATAAAATGGTACCGGGTGGTTGGAAGAAGAAGAGCATTTTCTGGGACTTGCCCTACTGGAGCTCACTTTTGATTCGACACAACTTAGATGTGATGC
Source organism: Stenogyne calaminthoides (assembly GCA_037126765.1). Taxonomy (NCBI): domain Eukaryota; kingdom Viridiplantae; phylum Streptophyta; class Magnoliopsida; order Lamiales; family Lamiaceae; genus Stenogyne; species Stenogyne calaminthoides. Next base: position 39,188,184 of record JBBCBC010000004.1, on the reverse strand, counting down.
ACATAGAAAAGAATGTGTTCGATAACTTGTTCCACACAATCATGAACTCAAAGGGCAAGACAAAAGACACTGCAAAGTCACGTGATGAGTTGAACGAGATATGCAAACGTGATCACTTGAAGAGGGATGAGGGTACAGGAAGATATCCCCAAGCCAATTACACACTTGATAAGAGATAAAAAGTGACTTTGTGTAATTGGATTGAAGAACTGAGATTTTCAGTTGACTATGTTTCCAATTTGAGTCGTTGTGTAAACACATCAAACGGAAAGGTGTCTGGGATGAAAAGTCATGATTGTCACGTGTTTATGCAACGACTATTGCCCCTCGCATTCCGGGAATTCCTACCGAACAGTATCTGGAGGGCTGTAACTGAATTGAGTCTATTCTTCAAAGATTTAACGTCTACAATGATTACGTGGGACGACATAGTCCGTTTGGAGAAATACATTCCAGTTATTTTATGCAAATTGGAGCACATTTTCCCTCCCAGCTTCTTTGATTCGATGGAGCACTTACCGGTGCACTTAGCATATGAAGCCAAAATTGCTGGTTCAGTGCAATACATGTGAATGTATCCATTTGAGAGGTAAAGCTTCACTTCACATCTATTTATACAAATATATATATTTATGTTTTGCTCTTATCAATTTTTTTATTATATATCTATAGTTATCTCCAAAACTTGAAGCTCAATGTTAAACAAAAGGCAAAAGTTGAAGCATCAATTGTTAATGCTTACTTGTGTGAGGAGGTTACAACATTTTGTTCTTACTATTTCGAGGATCATATTAGAACAAGGTTGAGAAACGAGCCTCGTAATTACGACGGTAGAGGCACAAACAATGTTGCTGATGATATTGAGGGTAACTTGTCCGTGTTTAAGTTTCTAGGTCGATGTTTGGGAAAAAGTATTGAATGACCCTGGTTAAACCGACAAGAGATTGACTTATGTGTTATTCAATTGTTATGAAGTCCAACTGTACATTCAGTAAGTATTTCATATGCGTATCATTTACACTTTTAATTATAGCATATTTATTATATAATATATGGTTAATAATATATTGCTTTCAATAAGGATCTATACTGAAGAGCTACACCATATACATCTAAACATCTCAAATGCACAAGTAGGTGAATATATTACTCGTGATTTTTCAGAGTGGTTCCAAAACTATGTGAGTGTTATCTAACCACCGTTTATTAATGAATTCATATTATATGTTTACAATTATATATTTAACCTAAAACTGTCATAGGGTTATAATAAACACATAGAGAACCCATTTATGCGGGATCTCAGTAGAGGACTATTACGTCTGGTCAACACGTACCAAGAATACTATGTAAATGGTTACAACTTCCATACGGTGGAGTATTCATCAACCAGATTTACTGCAAATAGTGGAGTTTGCATTAACAGTGCAATGTTCAATGGAGAAAGCCATAACTACTTCGGACACCTACAAGAAGTCGTTGAAGTAGGATATAAGCGGTTCCCTGAGAAGACTATTGTGTTGTTCAAGTGTGATTGGTATGATCCATCTGCTTCAGGAACAAGGATTCATCCCGAATACAAATTGGTCGATGTTCATAGAAGAAGAAAATATCCGGGGTATGATCCGTTTGTGTTTGCTGCTCAGGTATCCGAAGTATACTACTGCACGTATCCAGGTTCGAGAGCAAATAATGAATGGATGGTTGTTTGCAAAGTAAAGACGATATCACTAGTGCAAGTTCTTAAACCGAATTCAACTGCCACAATTGACGACACTCCGTTCCAAATGGAACAAGTTGATGCTCAAAATGAAGTGCATACAGGAGATTTCAATCTTTTCGTAGACTTAACAGCTGCAAATCCAGATTTGATAGAGATTGACAGCGGCGGGGAGGATAACGATCATGATGAAGATGAGGATGTGAATAAGAATGAAGATGGTGAGGAAGAGGAGGATGAAGAGGAGGAGGACGACGAGGAGGATGAGGATGATGAATAATAATTATATTGTCTTTCATTTGTAATATTTTCATGTATTTGCATATTACAAGTTATTTGACATTGTTTAACATAATTTATTTTTTGCTAATTATCCAATATAAAATCTATAATTAAATAAGATAATTGAAATAAAAAATTGAAAAAAAAACGAATTTTAAATAAATATACAATTAATTTTACTCAAAATAATTAAAAATACAATTTATTTTAAATTTATAAATAAAAAATATAAATTAATATATTAAAATGTAGTTGAATCATTAAATAAGATAATTGAAATAAATAATTTAAAAAAAAAATAAAAAAATGAATTGTAAATTAATAAAGAATTAATTTTATTAAAAATAAGTTAAAAAAAATACTCCCTCCGTCCCAAGATGATTGCAACACTGAAAACGGCACACAAACCAAGTAAAGTGGGTTTTAGTGGAATAAAATAAGGATGTTATGAGTGTATTAATATTATGTATGTTTCCATTCTGGGAGTGTTGCAGTAATGTTGGGACGTCCAAATAAGACAAGTGTTGCAGTAATCACGGGACGAAGGGAGTACAATTTTAATATAATATAATTTAATTAAAATTTATATATAAAAAATATAAATTATTATATTAAAATGTAATTGAATTATTAAATAAGATAATTAAAATAAAGAATTTAAAAAAATAGAAAAAAAATGAATTTTAGGACATATAGAATTAAATTCATTAACTAAACGCAAAAAAGTAATTGCCCGAGCGGAATTGATCCCCGCGGCGCCCAAGGTCCCGGGTTCGGTCCCCCACGGGAGCGAATAAATGCCCCATTTAATTAGGAGGCTTAGTGGCTTATATATGAGGTGCTTAGTGGTTGGATTCGAGATGGTCCGTGGCTCGGGTGGTTCGGTGACCACCCGGGCGCCCCCCGGGCCCGGATTCGAACCACCGTGAGCCTTTTTTTTAAAAAATTCACGATTTAGCGACGGTTATATTCGTCGCTAATACCGACGGTTATAACCGTCGCACATTTCGACAAAAATTTCCATTGCTAATACCAATGGATAGTCGTCACTGTTAACGACGGTTGTATGACGTCATAACCGTCGACAATATATCGACGGTTTAGCGATGAGTTTTCGGAACCGGTCCGGGTCCATATAACCGTCGATAAACCCGTCGTTATGTTGCGACGGCCTAAATCCGTCGATAATTTTGCGACGGAAAAAAGCCATCGCTAACCAGCGACGGATTAGGAAAAACCATCGCTAAATGTTAGCGACCCACGTTTTCCATACGGATGAAAAATGGTCGCTAAAACCGTCGCAAATCCTTGTTGCGACGGTTAAAACCGTCGCTAAAATTATCGTAAATCACCGTCTTTTTTGTAGTGCACCATTTGGAAGGATAATACCTCTATTTTGGAGACTCTTTTTCGTCGGCATTCGGTTTTTTAGAATCTTCCAAGCAACCGATTGAACTTTATTGGGGTTATACTGAAAAGTATGCTTTTATTTTGTATAACCAAACTGAATTTCTTATTTATTTTACTGAAATAAATTATTTATCACATGTTGCATTAAATATAAATGAATGTTATATATATTTACTGCATACCCGTTCAATAAATTCAGTACATGTCACGTTGTAGTTAATTTGGTGATACCAGATCACAGAAGATCAAATTAACAGTTCCTCGCGACTAAGTACAAATTCACAACCCAGATGGAAATGAACAACCCATCATGAAAGGTTGATGTGTAAGGCTCGGATTAGCTTGTCTTGACCAAGGGATTACACTAGTGCATCCTGATGCGCTGAAAAGGACCTACAGGAGGATAAATTCTTCGGTACTGAATATACAAGAATTAGACCTCAGTGGTGCGTTATTTCTTAATCTCCGTTCCTTAAATAGGATCGTGTGAAATTAATAACTATTGCTTTGACTTATGATGGGAAGAGAATCAATGCGATTCGATACCTTGTATCTTGGGCAATATTATTAATTACATGACGGTTGTTAAGATTTAATACGGAGAATCGCGTGCAGGTACGACTTGCTTGATTTGTCCCCTTGGTGGGCTCAGAATCTTTATCATACCAAATCTTGCAAGTGGAAATTTATTTCCGGTATGGATAATAATGTTGAGTTGTCTCTACTCCAAGGACAAATATATTAATTAATATAAAGTCTGTTCAGTGACTTAATTAATTAATGGACTAAGATAATCTTAAATGCGAGAAAAAAATGATCGGGAGCCATATTATTGTGAAGTCGTAATGTGGGTTAAGATGGATAGTTCATTATTAATTTTATAGTGGAGTAAATTAATATTAGTGGGCTTGAATAATATTTTGGCTAAATATTAAAGCTTCATAGCCCATTGGATGTCCAATCTTAATTCTCCTAAAGGCCCCTCAAGTAGCCCAAACTAAAGTCCAATTAATGAAAATGAGAAGAAAATATTTTGGCCCAATTCTTCCAATAATTTTCGAAAAAAATAAGATGGGAGAGAGAAAAGATTTTTTCTTGATTTTCTTGGAAAGATCTTGTGGAATAAGTATTCTTGAGATACAAGTTTATCCCATAAGTTCAAGAAAGGAAAAAGATCTTATTTCTTCCCTATTTATTTGATATTTTCAAAAATATTAATAATATAAGGAGGTGGGATATTTTGTGGAATATTTTAATTATGGAGAAAAGAATATATTGGATATATTCAAGATTTCTTTGAGATCAAGAAAATATTTTCCCATCTTATTCCTAGGGCTAAATTTTCGACCACCTTATGTATTATAAATAGAGGATGAGTTTTTCATCCCCAAGTGCAATTCCATGTGTTGGAAAAATAAGAAATCCACAAAGGTGGTGGCCAAATATTTTATTTTCTCCTTTAATATTAAAATCGTTTGTTGATAATCCTCCCACCGGATTACGTTCGTGGACGTGGGACATACTTGAGAAGGCACTTTTGGTAGATGCATCGTCTCAGCGGTTGTCTCTACAAAAGGTTAGTATTTACGTAATTCCTAGATTCCACATGCTTAGGTTTTACGTGAAATACGTGCTCGCATGATATAACTTGCTTGTTAATTATTATGTTGAATTGAATTAGGATTAATTCATGTTAGTAATTAATTGATTAATTTAAATATGTATTTAAATTCAACTCGAATAGATCCGGGCACCCCTAATTTCCCAACAACTGGTATCAGAGCCTCGATTTTGAGCTCTGTATTTAAATTGTTATTTAAATTATGTTGGCCATTAAATTTTATTGAAAATTGGATAGTAGAATTGTTAGATCTGTTTTGCAGGTATCCAATTGTTATGGTATTTAATGTGTTTATTTATTTCATGCATATGAATGGTTTTAATTCGACTCGTTCGAATTTGTTTTTCTCGTGAGAAAATCCACGAGTAGATTAGGTTATTTGATTTGTTCAATGTAATAGACTAGTCTAGATTTAAGGTATATTTATTTTTCGTTAAATAAATTGTAACCTGATCGAAGACGAAGACGGAGATGAGAAATTATGTAAATAGGCTTGGCGGCGGCCTTTGGCCTTTTAAATACCGTACGCAGGCGACAAGCGAATGAAGGCGTCTTGTTCCGAATAAATGAGTGGATGAATGTTTCATTCCCAAGTACCGGAGAATAAAAATTATAAATCCTGCGATAACCTTTATTTTCCCTCTTCGCCTCGCGTCTTAAGTATGCCTAGTAGGCGAAAGAATATAGCGCATGGCGCCAGGTGGACCATTGTCATTCCCAGCAAGTGGCGGCGGAATTCGGCGTCATCCTGCGGATCTTTTTGGCATGGCGTTCGAGCATTTTTTTTGAGATGCATCGAGTGGGAGAAATTAGACCGTGTTTCTTCAAAATCAAGCCAAGAAAAATCAAACCATGACAATTGGATAATTTGTGCCCAATATGTTTATTTTTTCATTTTGCTTGATTTAATTTGTCTTATCTTATGCTTTATTTAATTTGTTTAAATGTGTTTGCATTTTTTGCCCAAATTGAAAATCTCAACTTCAAAAATTACTAAGTATTTGTTTTTAATAATTAATTTGATCTCCATTTATTTTATTCGGATAATAAAATTGAATTAATTTAAGAATCCGAATGATTTATTTATTTGTGAATGCCCTTGAGAAATTCCCCAATGTTGCGATTTTGTGTTAATCATTAGATTGTGCAGGTTTCACATGAATGCAATTCGGCGGATGATTTTGGGTTATTCTTAATAGCGGCGATGGCCGGGGTTTTCGCCGGCCGGATGATCGGGCGTCATCCAATCCGTAGTGAGCTACTTTTAAAATGTGGCGTTTCGAGATGATCGAGTGGGAGAAATTCAAGACTGCATTTCTTCAAAATCAAGCCAAGAAGAATCAAACCATGACAGTTGGATAATTTGTGCCCAATATGTTTATTTTTCTGTTATGCTTGATTTATTGTTGTTTTTTTCTTGTGCTTTATTTAATTTATTTAAATGTGTTTGCATGAGAATTGCCTAACGAAAAATCTCAAACTAAAAAAATTACTAAGTATGTTTAATAATTAATTTGGTTTTGAATCGAATTAATTTTGACCTCCATGATTTATTTATTTGTGAAATCTTTTGGAGAAATTCCCCTAAGGGACGACCAAAAGATAGCTTTCACATTAATAAATTCTCAAAAGGATGATTGTGAATTATTATTAGTGGCGATGATGACCCTCCCAAGAGGCTCGATCAAAACGAAGTAGTAATTTTGTATTTAATCATGGTTATTACTTAGGTATAAAATTGATATGCATATACTTCACTGAAGTCCCTGTCAATTTTATATTGGTCAAGTGGGAGCCAACTATTAATTTTTTTTATTAAAGGTTTGTAAATCGTTTTGTTTGTAACCTTTTTTATATGAAATTTTATGCTTGAATGTGATTTAAATGATGACCCTCCCAAGAGGCTCATTTAAAACTGTTTCGAGATGTTGGCTGATGCATGTTCTTTTTTTTTTTGATTTTCAATATGAATCATGTGGTCGAATTATGTGATTTTCTTTGTGTCAATCTGGATATTGACACAAAGATGTGTGTTTATTTCAGTTCAGTATGTCGCAACCTTTTAATCCACTGTTAATATACTTAAAGTCAATAGAATAGTATGGAAAATGAGAATATACATGTCGCTAAAAATGGTGGAGGTCAAACCCGTAAAAAAGCACAAGGGATTATGCCCACAAAATTGATGGCCCATCTAAACAAACTTGAGGTTATTTTATAATGACAGAGAAATGTATGATCTGGAAAACCTAGATTGATTTGATGTACATCTAAAACAAACTTTTAGGTTAAATCGGCCCAAAAGTTTGTTGGATTGTTATGGAGCCAGAGGATCCAAAAGTTTGTGAAAAGATCATGGAGCCCGAGTTGAATGGGATTCGAATCATGTTTTGGCGCACCCGGCATTCGAGGTCGAGGTCGTCGAAAGTGCTCGGTCGAAGCCCTTTTTAATCCAAATGTCAACCATGAGGGAGGCCGAGCAATGTATGTGATCGGCAAGGTTGGTAACCGGCCGACCAAGGGCCGAGGTCGAGCCTAAAGAATTTAAGGTCAGAATCATATGGAAAAAAGGTTTTCGCCCGAGGATGGGCCAAATATAGGGTTTTGGCCCTACTTCCTGATTCGGGATTTTTGTATAAATAACCCCCTCCACTCCCCATTGTATTCTTTTTGCACTACTTGCACTATCTTTTGTGGCGATATAGTATATCTCTCTTCCCGCTTGGTAGTGCCGTTGGGGATTATAAATTGAAAGTATGCTTTTACTTTTGTATAATTAAACCTGAATTTTGGTCTTATTTATTTGAAATAAATTATTTATCAATGATGCTTTAAATATTATCGAATGTTACATATATTTCTTTGCATAATCTGCTTCAATAATTAGTCGTGTTACATTGTGGTTAATTTAGTGATACCGGATCACGAAGATTAAATTAATGGAAAACCTTGTAACCAAAAGTACACCATTCACGACCTAGATGGAAATGAACAATCCATCGTGAAAGGTTGAAGTGTAAGGCTCGATTGGCTTGTCTTGACCAAGAGATTACACTAGTGCATGACTAATGCAATTGAATAGGATCCTTTCTGAGGACAAATTCTTGACCTTTGAACTAGGAAGAATTAGACCTCGGTGGTTCGTTATTTCTTAATCCTCGCCCCTTAAATAGGATCGCGTGTGGTTAGTAATTATTGCTTTGACTTATTACGGGTAGAGAATCAAAGAGATTCAATACTTTATATCTTGGGCAATATTATTGGTCACATCGCGATTGCTAAGATTTAATACTGAAGAATCGTGTGCAAGTACGCTTTGTTCGATTTGCCCCTTGGGAGGTTCATAAGTTTTATCATACCAAATCTTGCAAGTGGAACTAGTTTCCGGTATGGATAATAATGTTGAATCGTTCCTAAACCAAGGACAAAAGATATTAATTAATGGAAAGCTATTTCAGTTGCTTGAATTAATTAATGGGCTAGATAATCTTAAACACGGGAAATAATAACCGGGAGCCATATTAACTGTAATATGGTTAAGATGGATAGTGCAATATTAATTATGTAGTGGGATTAATTAATATTTATGGGCTTGAATAATATTGTGGCTCAATATTGATAATTCAAGATCCATTGGAAGATCCAATCTTAATTCTCCTAAAGGCCCCTCAAGTAGCACAAACATAAAGTCCAATAACTGAAAAGATGTTTAAAAATAAAATAGTTTTTTGTTGCTATTTTTCCTCATTTTTTCGAAAAATATGAATAAAAGGGGAGAAATATTTTCTTTGAATTTTGTTATGGAATGAAGATATGTATTCTTGAAATACAAGATTATCTCATTAAATTCAAGAAATCTCCCACTTGGTTATTTATATGATATTTTCGAAAATCTTGAAAGAGTAAGGGAAAGAAAGATTTTCTTGATTTTCTTGAAAAGATATTATGGAAGATATGTATTCTTGCAATACATGTATATCTCATATATTCAAGAAGATCCAAATCTTGGAATCTTTATCCTTGTTTTTTTTTTAAAATAACTATAACAAGAGAAGGTGGGATTTTTATGGAATATTTTAATTATGGAGAAAAGAATATATGAGATATATTCAAGATTTCTTGGAGATCAAGAAAAGATTTTTTCCTCCCTTTCCATGATAAAAAAAAATCGCCACCACCTATCTATAAATAGGGGATGAATGTTTCATTCCCAAGTACAATTCCATGTGCTTTGGAAAAATTAGTAAATCCACAAAAGTGGTGCAACAAATTTTTATTTTCCCTTTGTTAATTGTTCGTGAGTTTCCTTCCACGGATTGAACAACCATCGCGAAAGGGCTAGGAATACTTGGGAAGGCTTTTTGGTGTGTTCCTATCGATCGAGACCATTGTCATTCCAAGAGGTAAGTTCACGAAAACTCGTAGTTATTCCGCATCGTAGGATTTATGTGAACTTGTTTATATGCATGATTTGTTGTTGAATTATTATTTGAATTAATATAGGATTAATTCATGCTAGTAATAATTGTTAGAATTAAATTTGTATTTAAATATTCATCCCGAATAGATCTGGGTAATTAATTCCCCAACAACTGCAATCGAGCCTCGGTTTTAATGGACTCAATTTTAAATTGTAATTTAATTAGTTTTCATTAAATTTGAAATTGGATAGTAGAATTGCTAGATCTTTTTGCGGTATCCAATTGTCATGGAATTTAATGTGTTTATTTATGCATATAAATTGTGGTTTTTTAATTAGATTCATTCGATCCAATTCGTTTTTCTCGTGGAGAAAATCCACGAGTAGATTAGAATTTGTTTGATTTTCGCTCAATGTAATAGACTAAAATAAGATTGTAGGTTTATTTATTTATCGTGAAATAAATTGTAACCGGATCGGAAACGGAATGAAGATATGTATTCTTGGAATAAGAATTAAAAGACGGATCCGAATAATTAAATGGGCATAAGTATTTGAAATTTTGGAAAATAGAGGGCAAGAAAAGATTTTTCTTGATTTTTCTTGAAAAAGACATATGTATTTCTTGAAATACAAGAATATCTCATAAATTCGAAGATCCAAATCTTGATTCTTGCGGGGGAATGAAAATACCATAAAATGGGAAGCGACGCGAATATTTTAATTATGGGATCGAATATATGGGATATTTCAAAAAGTCTTGGTGACCAAAAAAGTCTTTTCCCACGAAAAACCACACAAATATTTATGATTATACCTCCCTCCTATAAATAAGGATGATTAGTTCGCCCCAGGACAATTCGCTTTGAAATAGCAAATCGACATTAGTGCAAACAAAGTTTATTTTTTTCTTTTGTTAATTGTTGGCCAAGACGGACGCCACTTAAATCATTGTCGGGAACTATTCAATCGGGCTCGACTTGGGAAGTCCTTTCGTTACTCGATGACCGGTGGCGAAATGGCGACGAGGCATTTTTTTTAAGACGGTCAAGTGGGAGCTTTTAATGCGAGATATGTTGTTGCGATGAAGGCTATGAAGACAATTTCTCAAGATCAAGACATGACAAAAAATTAATATTCCGTGACAATTGGATATATGTGTCCAATATGTTTAATTTTTTGTTTTGATGTTATGCATTATTTTATGCTTATTTAAATTGTGTTTGAATATGCGATGCATGAGAAAATGTTTTGAAAAATCTCACTTTCGAAAATTACTAAGTATGCTTAAACAATTAATTGACAATTTTATGGATAATTAAATTGAATTAATTTTGACCTCCATGATTTATTTATTTGTGGATTTTTTTTGGAGAAATTCCCCCATGGGACGGTCAAAAGATAGCTTTCACATGAATAAATTCCAAATGGATGATTGTGGATTATTACTAGTGGCGACGATGACCCTCCCCACGAGGCTCGTTCAAAGCGAAATAATAATTATGTATTTAATCATGGTTATTACTTAGGTATAAAATTGATATGCATATACTTCCTCGAAGTCCCTGTCAATTTTATATTGGTCAAGTGGGAGCCAACTATTAATCTAGATATTAAAGGTTTGTAAATGTTCTTGTTTGTAACCTGCTTGAATGTGTTTAAATAATGACCCACCACACGTTGCTTATTTAAACTGTTTTGAGATGTTGGTTGATGCATGTTCATATTTTTTTTGAGATTTTAATATGAAACATGTGATCGAACCTTGTGATATATTTGTGCTTATGCATATAGTTATTTATTTCAGTTCAGCATGTCGTAACCTTTTAATCCACTGTTATTATACTTAAAGTCAATAGAATAAGTATGGAAACTATATTGATTGGAAACAAAAAATTATAATTGTCCTAACTGCACAAAAGCATAAGTGGATTCTTGACACACCAAAATCAGATGAGCCAACTGACGAGTAAAAAATGCGGGACTCGTCAGATCACCCTGCGAGAGATGTCGTCGCTGAAAATGGTGGAGGGCAAACCCATAACGGATTACGTCCTCAAAATTGATGGCCAGTCTGAACAAACTTGAGGTTCTGAGTGCATATTATAATTTGGAGACTCAGATGAATTTGGTGTTGGGATTATACTGGAAAGTATGCTTTTACTTTGTATAATCAAAACTGAATTTCGGACTTATTTACTGAAATAAATTGTTTATCACTGATGCTTTAAATATCATCGAATGTTACATATATTTACTGCATAATTGTTCAATAAATCGTACGTGTTACATTGTAGTTAATTTAGTGATACCAGATCACAGAAGATTAAATTAACAGTCCCTTGTAACTAAAAGTACGCCATTCATGACCTAGATGGAAATGAACAATCCATCGTGAAAGATTGAAGTGTAAGGCTCGGATTGGCTTGTCTTGACCAAGAGATTACACTAGTGCATTACTGATGCACTGAATAGGACCTACAGGAGGACAAATTCTTCAGAACTGAACAAGGAAGAATTAGACCTCAGTGGTTCGTTATTTCTTAATCTTCGTTCCTTAAATAGGATCACGTGTGATTGGTAACTATTGCTTTGACTTATCATGGGTAGAGAATCAACGAGATTCAATACTTTTTATCTTGAGCAATATTATTGGTCACATGCGATTGCTAAGATTTAATACGGAGAATCGTGTGCAAGTACGCTTGTTCGATTTGCCCCTTTGGGAGGTTCATTAGCTTTATCATACCAAATCTTGCAAGTGGAACTAGTTTCCGGTATGGATAATAATGTTGAACCGTTCCTTAACCAAGGACAAAAGATATTAATTAATGGAAAGCTATTTCAGTGGCTTGAATTAATTAATGGGCTAGATAATATTAAACACGGGAAATAATAACCGGGTGGCATATTGGCTGTAATATGGGTTAAGATGGATAGTGCAATATTAATTATGTAGTGGGATTAATTAATATTTATGGGCTTGAATAATATTGTGGCTCAATATTGATAATTCAAGATCCATTGGAAGGTTCAATCTTAATTCTCCTAAAGGCCCCCTAAGTAGCCCAACATAAAGTCCTATAACTGAAAAAGGTGTTTAAAAATAAAATAAATTTGTTGCCTATTTTTCCTTGCAATTTTCGAAATTTATGGATAAAATGGGAGAAAGATTTTCTTTGAATTTTGTTATGGAATGAAGATATGTATTCTTGGAATACAAGATTATCTCATTAAATTCAAGAAATCTCCCACTTGGTTATTCATATAGCAAGTTTCGAAATTTTTGAAGAATAAAGGGCAAGAAAGATTTTCTTGATTTTCTTGGAAAAATATTATGGAAGATATGTATTTCTTGAAATACAAGAATATCTCATAAATTCAAGAAGATCCAAATCTTGGATTCTTGCCCTATAATTTTCGAAAATACTCCATAACAAAGAGTAGGTGGGATTTTGTGGAATATTATAATTATGGGAAAAAGAATATAGGAGATATATTCAAGATTTCTTGGAGATTAAGAAAAGATTTTCCCACATTGTTTTTGCCCTAAAAAATCGACCACTACTACTCTATAAATAGGGGATGATTCTTTCATTTTCAAGTACAATTCCATGTGTTGGAAAAATTAGTAAATCCACAAAGGTGGTGCAACAAAATTTATTTTCCTTTTGTTAAATTGTTCGCAAGAGTCCTACCACTGGATAGTCGAGCAAGGATTAAGGGAATACTTGGGAAGTTCTTTTGGTGTGTCTAATCAACAAAACCGTTGTCATCCCAAAAGGTACGTTCACGTAAACTCGTAGAAATTCCACATGCGTAGGATTTACGTGAATTGATTATATGCATGATTTGTTGTTGGATTATTATTTGAATTAATATAGGATTAATTCATGCTAGTAATAATTATAAGAATTAAATTTGTATTTAAATATTTATCCCGAATAGATCCGTGTAACTTATTCCCCAACAACTAGTATCAGAGCCACGGTTTCGGGCTCTGAATTTTAAATTGTAATTTAATTCGTTGTCATTAAATTTGAAATTGGATAGTAGAATTGCTAGATCTTTTTTGCAGGTATCCAACTGTCATGGAATTTAATGTGTTTATTTATGCATGCATATAAATTGTGGTTTTTTAATTCGATTCGTTCGGATTCGTTTTGCCTCGTGAGAAAATCCACGAGTAGATTATGATTTGTTTGATTTGATCAATGTAATAGACTAGTCTAGATCTAGGTTTATTTATTTTTTGTAAATAAATTATAATCGGATCGGAAAGCGGAGGCGAGACGCGAAGAATTAAAGGATAGATCGAACCGTCTGTGAGACGATGTGCATCGCGCTTGAAACGTGCAAGGGAGGCACACGCGACGCGACGCCGGCATCTTTCGGCGCGACGGCCTTGCGTCGGCGGGATCGCTCGACGCGCGGATCGGATCACGCGAGGCTTCTTGGGCTGCGGAGCGGCCTTGGGCGAAGCGGGCGGGGATAGAGGATCGCTTAGAGGCTCGGCGGCGGCTGGCGGATCTTGTGTCTTGCCGCCAAGCCGGCTGCCTAGGTGTCTTGAGGCACGGGTGGCCGAGACTGCCGAGGTCTTCGACGAAGGGCGGCGGATCTTGGGAGTATATCCCAACCGCGAAGCTACTTGGCGTGGCATTTCGAGATGGAGTTCTTTTTGAGACGATCGAGTGGGAGAAATTCAAGACGGCGTTTCTTCAAAATCAAGCCAAGAAAAATCAAACCATGACAATTGGATAATTTGTGTCCAATATGTTTATTTTTCCGCCTTGCTTGATTTATTATTGTGGTATCTTATGCTTTATTTAATTTGTTTAAATGTGTTTGCATGAGAGTTGCCCAATGAAAATCTCACCTTCAAAATTACTAAGTATGTTTAAATAATTAATTGACAATTTTATTCCGGAAAATAAAATTGAATAAATTTTGACCTCCATGATTTATTTATTTGTGAATTCTTTTGGAGAAATTCCCCCAGGGATGGTCAAAAGTTAGCTTTCACATGAATGAATTCCAAATGGATGATTGTGGATTATTACTAGTGGCGACGAAGACCCTCCCCACGAGGCTCATTCAAATTGAAATAATAATCTTGTATTTAATCATGGTTATTACTTAGGTATAAAATTGATATGCATATACTTCCCCGAAGTCCATGTCAATTTTATATTGGTCAAGTGGGAGCCAACTATTAATCTGGATATTAAAGGTTTGTAATTGTTCTTGTTTGTAACCTGCTTGAATGTGTTTAAATAATGACCCACCCCACGTGGCTTATTTAAACTGTTTTGAGATGTTGGCTGATGCATGTTCATATTTTTTTTGAGATTTTAATATGATGCATGTGACCGAACCTTGTGATATATTTATGCTTATGCATATTATTATTTATTTCAGTTCAGCATGTCTTAACCTTTTAATCCACTGCTATTATACTTAAAGTCAATAGAATAAGTATGGAAACTATATTGATTGGAAACGAAAAATTATAATTGTCCTAACTGCACAAAAGCACAAGTGGATTCTTGACACACCAAAATTAGATGAGCCAACTGACGAGTCAAAAATGCGAGACTCGTCAGATCACCTTGCGAGAGATGTCGTCGCTGTAATTGGTGGAGGGCAAACACGTGAGGGATTACGTCCTCAAAATTGATGGCCCATCTGAACAAACTTGAAGTTCTGAGTACAGATAATAATCTGGAGACTCAGATGAATTGGTACTTCATTCTCTGCCCAAAAGTTTCTGAGCAATTTTGCCTCGCAAGTTGTTTTGTTGCAAGCTTTGGTCTCGGCAGAGATGTTGATAGGGCACCAAACTCAAGCTTTGAAGGCAAGTGGTCCGCCTTCATCTTCTAGGCCAAGGATGGCAAGAAGAAGAAGGTGACCAAAGGCCATAAGCAATCGAGACTCAAATTGTTGCCAAGGGCAATGATAAGATGACGAATCTTTGGTGGTGTCAAGGAAAATCCAAAAGAGGAAGTGCTTAAGCTGCGGTGAAAGAGGACAATGGAGGTTTGCCTGTTCCAACTCCAAAAGGGTCGGAAAGAAAGGTAATTCTCACACACTAATTGTTGAAACTTGTTTAGCGGCGTATACTTCTCATTAATGGGTAGTTGATCACGGGATCCACTAATCATGTTTGCTTCCGACGTTCAAACCGATCCGACAACTTAGTGGCGAAGTGAGATCCTCATCACATCGGGCGATGCTACGAGAGTGGCGGTGAAGCGATGGGAGAAGTGCACTGTCTTTTTGAAGACGAGTTCTAATTTTAAGATATGTTCTTTATGTTCCCAGTTTTAGAAAGAATTCACTTTCAGTTTCTAAAATTCTGCTAATAGACACTTAGTTTCTTCTAATAAGAATGAAATCATTTCTTGAAATGGTGAGTGTATCTGTTATGGGACATTGATGGAAAATCTCTATACAATTAACTGTGCACACCACTCACGAAATGCATCCTATAACACATCAATCAAGCTAGATAAAAAGAAAATGTGAATGAGACACTTCTATGGCATCTAAGATTGGGACATATTAATCCAAAGAGGATCCAAAGGTTGGTAGAAGCAGGTTCACTGGAGTCTCTCCAAGTTAAACCAATTCCAACCTGCGAATCATGTTTGGAGGGTAAAATGACCAAGAGGGCATTCGGAGCCAAGGGGAATAGAGCCAAAGAAGTGTTAGAAATCGTTCACACAGATGTATGTGGTCCAATGTCAACCAAAGCAAGAGGAGGTTATGATGGTCCCGGTTTGAAAACCCATTTTGTGCGTGTGGAAGCAAACATAAATTGCGATGCATATAAAAACAGGGGTGAGGGCAGAGTGATTCCAATTTTTTTTTTTTTTTTTAAGCTCATGTGTGTTGTTTTGCTTATAATCAAATACATATGGAAAGTAAGAACATAAAGCAATAAAGAACACACGATTTTATAGTGGTTCGGAGTCCAACTCCTACATCCACTCTTCCCTATCATCAGGGGCACCTACTTAACCAACTGGACTTAGTTTAACGTGTTAGTCCAACACCCAACAGATGTTTACCGAGTTCACACTCAAAACGGGACTTATCACCCTCACGGGATTGCCTACCCTCCCTTTCGGGATTGCTAGATGTTTACCGAGTTCACACTCACCTACAAACTTAACCAACTCTCGGGTTTGGGTATAAGATTGTTTGGTTTCCAACTATGGTGAGATTTTCCCTTACATTTGTTTAGCCTCAATGCTAAGGTTGGGAAAATCTCTCTAAGCTAGGATATGGCATTTATGCTTAGATCTAGGGTAGAACACTTTTGAATATATGTATGTATTTCTAGCTCTGTGTTCTATGGTGGGAATGCTTGATGATTTGGCGATGGATGTTTCACGATTTTCCACACGATAATGAAGGAAGAACTTGTATTTATAGTGTGGATTTGAATGTTACCGTTGGAAGGAGTCACATTCAAATCCATACTATTCTTGTAAGTACAGCAGCTTCTTCAGGCTGGTTGTCTTCCTCTCATTGGTCCACGTCAGTTGATTCTAACGGCTATATTCCTCTGATTCCTCGCCTTGGAATCATTCAGGATTCTCTGAGTCTCAGTGTCTTCAGAGACATCTTGAGTCTTGATTCTATCTGAGTCTTGAGTTTATCCGAGCCCTCGGATACTTGATTCAATGAGACTTCTCTTGGCCGGACCTTATGCGATCAGGGCATCTTGACACTCGGTGGACCGAGTTCGATTCTCTGAATCGAGACATCGACCTTCAGTCACTTTGACTCAAAGCTATCGATTTCTTTCTTTGCACGATCGATCAATTTCGTGACGGATCAACACTTCTTCAGATCAATATCTCGGGGATAGCATCAGTCGAAGACATTAGGTTTATCATATCGGTTTAGCACATCCGATCTCAATCACGCCTCGATCTTGATCATCTGCTCATCTTCATATCCGATCTCGATCACGTCGATCTCGATCGATCTCATCTCGCTCCTCTTACGATCTGCATCATTCTCTTACGATCTTACGGTCAATTTCTTTTTGATCGACTTATGCGCTCTTCCGATCACCATATCACCTCACTGTTCTTCCGATCATCGATCGTTTATTCTGGTCATCCGATCTTCGATCAACTGGTGGCTTAGCTTTTTTCTTCTTTTACGTTTTTTGCATGACTCATCGATTAACTTCGGAACTCATCTAACTCATCGATCTCGATCGGTCCTCATCTCGACCTCGTCGATCTTGATCATCTACGTCCCGATTTCGTGAGTTCCCCTCAATTTGTTCTCTCGTTCCCCCTCAACTTGTTATCTGTAGATTAGCTTCAAAAACACAAGTTGATAATGTTTTGGCATAATTCATCAAAAATAAAATATCCCAACAGGTTATGAGTATTTCATCACTTTTATTGATGACTACTCAAGGTACGGTTATATTTTCCTTATGAAGCATAAATCTGAGACCTTTGAGAAAATTCAAAGAATTTAAGGCTCGAACCAAGAGAGAATCATAGGGAAAAATGTATCAAGTCTCTACGATCCGATCGTGGAGGCGAATACCTCAGCGATGAGTTTTTGAACTACTTATCTGATGAAGGGATTGCATCCCAGCTAACTGCACCCGGAACCCCTCAACAAAACGGGGTTGCAGAGCGAAGAAACATAACTCTTTTGGAAATGGTTAGATCTATGATGAGTTATGTGGATCTTCCCAAGTCGTTAAGGGTCATGCCTTGAAACAAAAGACCTACATTCTCAACTTGGTGCCATCCAAATCGGTTCCCAAAACTCCCAAAGAATTATGGACCCAAGCAAAGCCCGTTAAGATGAGACACATGAAGATTTGGGGGTGTCCGCCCTCACGTGTTGGACAAGGAAGCCAAAAAATTGGATCCTCGATCGAAATTAAGGTTGTTTGTGGGATACCCCGAGGAACAAAAGGGTGTATGTTCTATGGTCCCAAAGATCAAAAAGTGGTAATAAGCACCCACTTTAGATTTTTGAAGAAGACTATATGAACGAAAAGAAGACCTAGAAGTGAGATTACCTTAAATGAGCTAAGGGGGCTAACCTCAATGCCAATCGTACAAGATGACATACCAAACGACACACTTACACAACCGAACCTCGTCATAGTGGGAGGGTTGTGAAACAGACCCGAGAGATTCATGGGAATAGGAGAGTCCTCGGACTTGATTCCCGGACAAGACGAATCAAACCCATGGACATATGACGAGGCAATCCAAGACAAGGATCAGATTCTTGCAAAAAAAAGAATGAAAGCCGAAATGGGTTCTTAGTATCATAACAGAGTGTGGGAGCTAGTCGAACCACTTAATGAGGTCAAACCCATTGGTTGCAAGTTGGTGTATAAGAGAAAAAGAGGACCGGACGGGAAGGTGGAAACCTTCAAGGCAAGACTCGTGGCGAAAGGTTATACTCAGAAAGAAGGGATCGATTATGAGGAAACTTTTTTAACCGTAGTAGCCATCTTAAGTCCATCCGAATTCTCTTATCGATTCTCAAGCATCTCGACTTTGAAATCGGCAAATGGATGTCAAGATAACTTTCATAACTAAGTCTTGATGAAGAGATCTATATGCAACAACCCCAAGGCTTCATTGAAAAAGGCCAAGAACACCTAGTTTGTAAGCTCATGAAGTCCATATACGGACTCAAACAGGCATCCAGAGCTTGGAACCAATGTTTTGATCATGTTATAAAGTCTTATGGGTTTGATCAAAATGAATTCGAAAGTTGTGTGTACAAAAAGCATGTCGGAACTGCATTGGTATTCTTAGTACTATACTTAGATGACATTCTGATCATCGGAGACGATGTAAAGGTGTTATCAGACGTAAGGGCATGGCTTTCAAAATAGTTTGATATGAAGGACTTAGGGGAAGCCGCACACATCCTTGGGATCAAGATCACTCGAGATCTTAAGAAAATGATGATAGGCTTATCGCAAGCTTCATATATAGACACTGTCTTGAAACGATTCAAAGATGCAGATTCCAAGAAAAGGCTTACCTTTCGGACATGGAATCCATCTATCCAAGAAAATGTGCCCTAAGACACAAAAGATAGATGACATGAAAGGCATTCCTTATGCTTCTTTGTCGGAAGCCTTATGTATGCAATGCTGTGCACGAGATTGGATATCTGCTTTGCCGTTGGCATGTTGGCAAGATATCAAAGTAAACCGGGGAAAGAACATTGGACGGCAATTAAAAACATTATGAAGTATCTGAAAAGAACACGGGATATAATGTTAATTTATCAGTCAGATAGTCCAATCCCCATCGGCCATTTCTACGGACTCGGATTTCCAATCGACATAGACTCGAAAAAATCTACCTCCCAGAAATGTGTTTTTTGCATGGGGGAGGAGCCTTGACATGGAGAAGTATCAAGCAAATCGTCATGATTCTACCATGGAAGCCGAATATGTAGCTACTTTTGAGGCGTGAAAAAAAAGCGGTTTGGCTCAAGAACTTCCTAGTGGACTTGAATGTAGTTCGAATTTGCCCAGCCAGAATCACTTTTTTATTGTGACAATGCCAGAAAGCGATTCTGCAAATTCAAGGGAACCAAGAGCCCACAAAAGTCAAAGAAACACATTGAAAAAATACCATCTTATACTGAAATATTGTTAAGAGAGGAGATATAGATGTGACAAAGATAGCGTCGAAGACTACCTAGCGAGATCCATTCACAAAAGGGTCCGCCTCAATACATTTGAGAAACATGTGGAAGGAATGGGTGTCAAGACCGATTGCCCGATCTGCTTTGAGTATAAGTGGGAGAAATTATTAGGTTCGTGTAGGTGACATTAGATGTCACGTATTAGAACTACACGAGACATGTTGTAGTCTACTTAAAAATCGGACTTTGAGTATAAGTGGGAGATTGTTGGGATTATCTTTGGAAAGTATGCTTTTACTTTGTATAATCAAAAAAAAACAATTTTGGACTTATTCTTTGAAATAAATTGTTTATCATCGATGCTTTAAATATCATTGAATGTTACATATATTTCTTTGCATAACTGCTCAATAAATCGTGACGTGTTACATTGTAGTTAATTTAGTGATACCGGATCACGTAAGATTAAATTAATGGTCTCTTGTAACTAAAAAGTACGCCATTCACGACCTAGATGGAAATGAACAATCCATCGTGAAAGGTTGAAGTGTAAGGCTCGGGATTGGCTTGTCTTGACCAAGAGATTACACTAGTGCATGACCGATGCAATCGAATAGGACCCTCTGGGAGGACAAATTCTTCATAACTGAACAAGGAAGAATTAGACCTCAGTGATTCGTTATTTCTTAATCTTTGTTCCTTAAATAGGATCACGTGTGATTGGTAACTATTGCTTTGACTTATCATGGGTAGAGAATCAACGAGTTTCAATAATTTTTATCTTGGGCAATATTATTGGTCACATGCGATTGCTAAGATTTAATATGGAGAATCGTGTGCAAGTACGCTTGTTCGATTTGCCCCCTTGGGAGGTTCATAAGCTTTATCATACCAAATCTTGCAAGTGGAACTAGTTTCCTGTATGGATAATAATGTTGAACCGTTCCTTAACCAAGGACAAAAGATATTAATTAATGGAAAGCTATTTCAGTGGCTTGAATTAATTAATGGGCTAGATAATCTTAAACACGGGAAATAATAACCGGGTGGCATGTTGACTGTAATATGGGTTAAGATGGATAGTGCAATATTAATTATGTAGTGGGATTAATTAATATTTATGGGCTTGAATAATATTGTGGCTCAATATTGATAATTCAAGATCCATTGGAAGGTCCAATCTTAATTCTCCTAAAGGCCCCCTAAGTAGCCCAACATAAAGTCCAATAACTGAAAAATGTGTTTAAAAATAAAATAAATTTGTTGCCTATTTTTCCTTGCAATTTTTGAAATTTATGGATAAAAGGGGAGAAAGATTTTCTTTGAATTTTGTTATGGAATGAAGATATGTATTCTTGGAATACAAGATTATCTCATTAAATTAAAAAAATCTCCCACTTGGTTATTCATATTGCAAGTTTCGAAATTTTTGAAGAATAAAGGGCAAGAAATATTTTCTTGATTTTCTTGGAAAAATATTATGGAAGATATGTATTTCTTGAAATACAAGAATATCTCATAAATTCAAAAAGATCCAAATCTTGGATTCTTGCCCTACAATTTTCAAAAATACTCCATAACAAAGAGTAGGTGGGATTTTGTGGAATATTATAATTATGGGAAAAAGAATATAGGAGATATATTCAAGATTTCTTGGAGATCAAGAAAAGATTTTCCCACATTGTTTTTGCCCTAAAAAATCGACCACCACTACTCTATAAATAGGGGATGATTCTTTCAATCCCAAGTATAATTCCATGTGTTGGAAAAATTAGTAAATCCACAAAGGTGGTGCAACAAAATTTATTTTCCTTTTGTTAAATTGTTCGCAAGCGTCCTACCACCGGATAGTCGAGCAAGGGTTAAGGGAATACTTGGGAAGTTCTTTTGGTGTGTCTAATCAACAAAACCGTTGTCATCCCAAGAGGTACGTTCACGTAAACTCGTAGAAATTCCGCATGCGTAGGATTTACGTGAATTGATTATATGCATGATTTGTTGTTGGATTATTATTTGAATTAATATAGGATTAATTCATGCTAGTAATAATTATAAGAATTAAATTTGTATTTAAATATTTATCCCGAATAGATCCATGCAACTTATTCCCCAATATTTGGTACTTCACTCTCTGCCCAAAAGTTTTTTGAGCATTTTGGCCTCGCTAGCTGATTTGTTGCAAGCTTTGATCTCGGCAGAGATATTGATGGGGCACCAAACTCAAGCTTTGACAGCAAGTGGTCCGTCTTCAAGAAGAAGAAGATGACCAAAAGCCATAAGCAATCAGACTCAACTGTTGCCAAGGGCAATGATAAGATGACGAATGTTGGTGGTGTCAAGGAAAATCCAAAGAGGAAGTGCTTAAGCTGCAGTGAAAGAGGACAATGGAGGTTTGCATGTTCCAACCCCAAAAGGGCCGGAAAGAAAGGTAATTCTCACGCACTAATTGTTGAAACTTGTTTAGCGGCGTATACTTCTCATTCGTGGGTAGTTGATACGGGATCCACTAATCATGTTTGCTTCACGAGTTCAAACTGATCCGGCAAATTAGTGGGAGTGAGATCCTCATCACACTGGGCGATGCTACGAGAGTGGCAGGTGAAGCAGTGGGAGAAGTGGACCTGTCTTTTGAAAACAAAGTTTTAATTTTAAGAGACGTTCTTTATATTCCCAGTTTTAGAAAGAATTGACTTTCAGTTTCTAAAATTCTGTTAATGGATACTTAGTTTCTTCTAATAAGAATGACATCATTTCTTGAAATGATGAGTGTATCTGTTATGGGACATTGATGGACAATCTCTATACGATTAACTGTGCACACCACTCATGAAATGCATCCTATAACACATCGATTGTTTCGGATAAAAGAGAACGTTCATTAGACGTGAACGAGACACTTCTATAGCATCTTAGATTGGGACATATTAATCCAAAAAGGATTCAAAGGTTGGTAGAAGATGGTTCATTGGAGTCTCTCCGGGTTGAACCAATCCCAACCTGCGAATCATGTTTGGAGGGTAAAATGACCAAGAGGGCATTCGAAGCCAAGGGGAATAGAGCCAAAGAAGTGTTAGAAATCGTTCACACGGACGTATGTGGTCCAATGTCAATCAAAGCAAGAGGAGGTTATGAGTATTTCGTCACCTTCATTGGTGATTACTCAAGGTACGGCTATATTTTCCTTATGAAGCATAAATCTGAAACCTTTGACCAATTCAGTGAATTTAAGGCTCAAGCAGAGAATCATAGGGAAAAATGTATCAAGTGTCTACGATCTGATCGTGGAGGCGAGTACCTCAGCGATGAGTTTTTGAACTACTTGTCAGATGAAGGGATTATATCCCAGCTAATTGCACCCGGAACCCCTAAACAAAACGGGGTTGCAGAGCGAAGAAATAGAACTCTTTTAGAAATGGTTAGATCAATGATGAGTTATGCGGATCTACCCAAGTCGTTCTGGGGTCATGCCTTGGAAACAACGGCTTACATTCTGAACTTGGTGCCATCCAAATTGGTTCCCAAAACTCCCAAAGAATTGTGGACCGGGCGCAAGCCCAGTTTGAGACACATGAGAATTTGGGGGTGTCCGGCCTATGTGTTGGACAAGGAAGCCGGAAAATTGGATCCTCGATCAGAATTAAGGTTGTTTATAGGATACCCCGAGGGAACAAAAGGGTGTATGTTCTATGGTCCCGACAAAAGGTGGTAATCAGCACCCACTTTAGATTTTTGGAAGAAGACTATATGAACGAAAGAAGACCCAGAAGTGAGATGACCTTAAATGAGCTAAGGGGGCTAACCTCATTGCCAACTGTACAAGATGACATACCAAACGACACACTTACACAACCGGAACCTCGTCGTAGTGGAAGGGTTGTGAAATAGCCCGAGAGATTCATGGTGATAGGAGAGTCCTCGGACTTGATTCCCGGACAAGACGAATCAGACCCATGGACATACGACGAGGCAATCCAAGATAAGGATGCAGTTTCTTGGCAAACAACAATGAAAGCCGAAATGGGTTCTATGGATCATAACAGAGTGTAGGAGCTAGTCGAACTACTTAATGGGGTCAAACCCATTGGTTGCAAGTGGGTATACAAGAGAAAAAGAGGACCGGACGGGAAGGTGGAAACCTTCAAGGCAAGGCTTGTGGCGAAAGGTTATACTCAGAAAGAAGGGATCGACTATGAGGAAACTTTTTCACCTGTAGCAATGCTCAAGTCCATCCGAATTCTCTTGTCGATTGCTGCGCATCTCCACTTTGAAATTTGGCAAATGGATGTCAAGATGGCTTTCCTTAACGGAAGTCTTGATGAAAAAAATTATATGCAACAACCCCAAGGCTTCATTGAAAAAGGCCAAGAACACCTAGTTTGTAAGCTCAAGAAGTCCATTTACGGACTCAAACAAGCATCCAGAGCTTGGAACCATTGTTTTGATCATGTAATAAAGTCTTATGGGTTTGATCAAAATGAATCTGAAAAGTTGTGTGTACAAGAAGCGTGTCGGAATGCATTGGTATTCTTAGTACTATCGTGAGACGATATTCTCGCTCATCGGAGACGATGTAAAGGTATTGTCGGGGCGTAAGGGCATGGCTTTCAAAATAGTTTGATATGAAGGACTTAGGGGAAGCGGGCACGCCCTTGGGATCAAGATCACTTCGAGATCGTAAAGAAAATGATGATAGGCTTATCGCAAAGCTTCATATATAGACATTTGCCTTGAAGCGATTCAAAGATGCGATTCCAAGAAAGGCTTCAGTACCTTTCGGGGCATGGAATCCATCTATCCAAGGAAATGTGCCCTAAGACACAAAGAGAGATAGATGACATGAAAGGCATTCCTTATGCTTCGGCTGTCGGAAGCCTTATGTATGCAATGCTGTGCACGAGACCGGATATCTGCTTTGCCGTTGGCATGGTGGCAAGATATCAAAAATAAACCGGGAAAAAACATTGACCGGCGATTAAAAACATTATGAAGTATCTGAAAAGAACTCGAGATAGAATGTTGGTTTATCGATCGGATAGTCTAATCCCCATCCGGCTACACGGACTCGGTTTCCAATCGGACTTAGATTCCGAAAAAATCTACCTCGAAGAGTGTGTTTTTGCATGGGGAAAGCCATGACATGGAGAAGCGTTAAGCGAAATGCATCGCCGATTCTACCATGGAAGCGAATATGTAGTCGCTATTACGAGGCAAAGAAAAAGCGGTTTGGCTCAAGAACTTCCTAGTGGACTTGGATGTAGTTCCGAATTTGCCCAGCACAATCACTGTTTATTGTGATAATGCCGGAGCAATTGCAAATTCAAGGGAACCAAGAGCCCACAAGGCCAGCAAACACATTGAAAAGAAATACCATCTTATACGAGAAATCGTTAAGAGAGGAGATATAAAGGTGGCAAAGATCGTGTCAGAAGACAACCTAGAAGATCCATTCACAAAGGGGTCTTTCGAGAATACATTCGAAAGACATGTGGAAGGAATGGGTGTCAAGACCGTTGCCAATCTGCTTTGAGTATAAGTGGGAGATATTATTAGGTTCGTGTAGGTGACATCTAATGTCACGAATTAGGAACTACACGAGACATGTTGTAATATACTTAAAAGCAGACTTTGAGTATAAGTGGGAGATTGTTGGGATTATACTGGAAAGTATGTTTTTACTTTGTATAATCAAACCAATTTCGGGTCTTATTTATCAAAATAAATTATTTATCAATCGATGCTTTAAATATCATCGAATGTTACATATATTTACTGCATAACTGTTCAATAATTAGTACGTGTTACATTGTGGTTAATTTAGTGATACCAGATCACAGAAGATTAAATTAACAGTTCCTTGTAACCAAAAGTACACCATTCACGACCTAGATGGAAATGAACAATCCATCGTGAAAGGTTGAAGTGTAAGGCTCAAATTGGCTTGTCTTGACCAAGAGATTACACTAGTGCATGACTAATGCATGCACTTGAATAGGACCCTGGGGAGGACAAATTCTTGAAAGACTAAACTATGAAGAATTAGACCTCAATGGTTAGTTATTTCTTAATCCTCGCCCCTTAAATAGGATCGCGTGTGGTTAGTAATTATTGCTTTGACTTAATACGGGTAGAGAATCAACGAGATTCAATACTTTATATCTTGGGCAATATTATTGGTCACATCGATTGCTAAGATTTAATCTGAAGAATCGCGTGTGCAAATCTTTTTCGACGGATTTGCCCCTTGGGAGGTTCATAAGTTTTATCATACCAAATCTTGCAAGTGGAACTAGTTTCCTGTATGAATAATAATGTTGAACCGCTTCAACCAAGGACAAAAGATATTAATTAATGGAAAGCTATTTCAAAGGCTTGAATTAATTAATGGACTAGATGATCTTAAACAAGGGAAATAATAACAAGGAGCCATATTAACTGTAATATGGGTTAAGATGGATAGTCTTGATATTAATTATGTAGTGGGATTAATTAATATTTATGGGCTTGAATAATATTGTGGCTCAATATTGATAATTCAAGATCCATTGGAAGGTCCAATATTAATTCTCCTAAAGGCCCCTCAAGTAGCCCAAACATAAAGTCCAATAACTGAAAAGGTGTTTAAAAATAAAATAATTTTTTGTTGCTATTTTTCCTCATTTTTTCGAAAAATATGAATAAAAGGGAGAAAGATTTTCTTTGAATTTTGTTATGTAATGAAGATATGTATTCTTGAAATACAAGATTATCTCATTAAATTCAAGAAATCTCCCACTTGGTTATTTATATGATATTTTCGAAAATCTTGAAAGAATAAGGGAAAGAAAGATTTTCTTGATTTTCTTGAAAAGATATTATGGAAGATATGTATTCTTGCAATACAGGTATATCTCATAAATTCAAGAAGATCCAAATCTTGGAATCTTTATCCTTGTTTTTTTTCGAAAATAACCATAACAAGGGAAGGTGGGATTTTTAAGGAATATTTTAATTATGGAGAGAAGAATATATGAGATATATTCAAGATTTCTTGGAGATCAAGAAAAGATTTTTCCTCCCTATTCCATGATAAAAAAATCGGCCACCACCTATCTATAAATAGGGGATGAATGTTTCATTCCCAAGTACAATTCCATGTGCTGGAAAAATTAGTAAATCCACAAAGGTGGTGCAACAAATTTTAATTTTCCCTTTTGTTAATTATTCGCGAGTTTCCTTCCACCGGATTGACGAGCAAGGGCTAGGGAATACTTGGGAAGGCTTTTTGGTGTGTTCCTATCGACCGAGACCATTGTCATTCCAAGAGGTAAGTTCACGTAAACTCGTAGCAATTCCGCATGCGTAGGATTTATGTGAACTGTTTATATGCATGATTTGTTGTTGAATTATTATTTGAATTAATATAGGATTAATTCATGCTAGTAATAATTGTTAGAATTAAATTTGTATTTAAATATTCATCCCGAATAGATCCGGGCAATTAATTCCCCAACAGTGCCCCCAGATGTAGTCAGTTTGACGAACTGGGTAACCAAATTGTTTGTTCCTTAATTTCGTAGTTCCATTATTTTCTCCTATAATTGCTTGCTTTAATTCCTAACAACTGGTATCAGAGCATCGGGTTAAAGGGATCTGTGGAGAGCAATTATGATGGGCCAAGAGAAATCGCTTTGTTGAGAAGTTTGATGGAGCAGTTTGGGATTTATCGTTCGGTTATCTGCGGCGGGCACAACCATTGAACGTCCGAGAATGCACAAAGCGCTCGAGCAAAATTGGGTTGGTCGGCGAGAACCACATCGACCAAAGCCCCTGGTCGAAAAGGGTTCCGTAAGCGATTCATGAGTATGGGGCGTTGCTTGGAGTAGGTGGTTGGATGCAAGATCAAGATGGGCGTTAACACGTGGCTGAGATCGTTGTATCATGTTGGATGCAAGATCAAGATGGGCGTTGACACGTGGCTGAGATCGTTGTATTAGGTTGGATACAAGATCAAGATGGGCGTTGACACGTGGCTGAGATCGTTGTATCAGGTTGGATGCAAGATCAAGATGGGTGTTAGAAACGTGCCTGAGATCGTTGTATCAAGTTCATGTAAGATCAAGATAGGCGTTTGACACGTTCCTGAGATCGTGCGAGAATCGGTGGCCGAATGATTCAAGGGAATGTTGTGGGACGTTGTTTGTTTCTGGTGCGAATCAAAAACGTTGAGGGGCATTGCTTGGATCGAATGGACGTGAGGGTCGTGTTCTTGGTCTTGTGGGCCGCATGATGCGGTGTTCGAGAAGGATGTTGTGGGACGTTGCTTGGATCAAGTGTGGATTCGAAGTCGAACGTTGAGGGACATTGCTCGAAGTGTATGGTTTACTGCCGATGAGAGATTGGGAAGACGAGTTACAGTTGGAGTCAGTCTCCAGGTGGAAGATTGTTGGGTGGTGGAGTCTGAGTTGCGGAATGGGTCCAGGGAGGACAAGACGCGTTCGACCTAGTTGAGGTCGTGCACTTCGGCCGATGTCGATCTCGGTTGATCTCCAGGTGGGAGATTGTTGGGTTGTTGGAGTCTGAGTTGCGGAATGAGTCCAGGGAGGACAAGACGTTCGGAATGAGTCCAGGGAGGACAAGACGTTCGGAATGATTCCAGAGAGGATAAGACGTTTGACCTAGTTGAGGTCGTGCACTTCCGCTCCAGGTTCAGTCTCCAGGTGGGAGATTGTTGGGTTATGGAGCCTGAGTGAAATGGAATCGCAGGGCGCGAGGCGCGCGACGGCGCCCGGTCGAAAGCGGGTGTGCTGGTCGAAATGCCCCTATCCAGCACCATGAGGGCGCTCGAGCAATGTATGTGATCGAGCAGAACCGCTCGACCAAGGGCTGAGGTCGAGCGGTTCCGGAGGCCTGGACGCGGAAATAGGGTTTCGACCAGGATGGGCCAAATCTAGGGTTTTGTCCCAGTTTCCCAGTTCGGATTTTTTGTATAAATAACCCCCTGACTCCCCCATTGTATCTTGCACTACTTGCACTATCTTATACGATATAGTAGATCTCTCCTGGCTTGGTAGTTCCCCTAGATGTAGTTAGTTTGACGAACTGGGTAACCAAATTGTTTGTTCCTTAATTCTGTAGTTCCATTATTTTCTCCTATAATTGCTTGCTTTAATTCCTAATAAAGTTTTTGAGCACTTTGGCCTCGCTAGCTGATTTGTTGCAAGCTTTAGTCTCGGACATTGATGGAGCACAAAACTCAAGTTTTGAAGGCAAGTGGTCCGTCTTCATTTTCTAGGCCAAGGGAAGGCAAAAAGAAGAAGAGGACCAAAAGGCATAAGCAATCAAACTCAATTGTTGCCAAGGGCAATGGTAAGATTGTTGGGATATAACCCCAACAAAGATGAGGAATGCTGGTGGTGTCAAGGAAAATCCAAGGAGGAAGTGTTTCAACTGCGGTAAAAGAGGACACTGGATGTCGGCCTGTTCCAATCCCAAGCGGAATGGAAAGAAAGGTAATTCTCAGCACTAGTTGTTGAAAATTGTTTAGCGGCGTGTGTTACCCATTCGTGGGAAATGGATACGGGGTCCACTAATCATGTTTACTTCACGGGTTCAAGCGGACCCGACAACTTAGTGGAAGTGAGATCCTCATCACGCTAGCGATGCTACGAGAGTGGCAGCTGAAGCAGTGGGAGACGTGCAATTGTCTTTTGAAGACAAGAGTTTAATTTTAAGAGATGTTCTTTATGTTCCTGTTTTCGGAAAGAAAAAAAAACTAATTTCAGTTTCAAAACTATTTGTTGATGGATATTTTGTTCGTTTTAATAAGCATGTTACTTTTTTTTTAACGATGTGGTTATCTGTCATGGAACATTACGGAACAATCTCTACATTATTAACTGTGCACATCACACACACAATGTATCCTATAACTCATCTACTATTTCGAGCAAAAGGAAACATTCGACCAATGTGAACGAGACACTTCTTTGGCACCTAAGATTAGGTCATATTAATCCAAAAAGGATCCAAAGGTTGGTGCAAGATGGTTCATTGGAGTCTTTCCTGGTTGAACCATTTCCAACTTGCGAATCATGTTTGGAGGGTAAAATAACCAAGAGGGCATTTGGAGCCAAGGGGCTTAGAGCTAAATAAGTGTTGGAGATCGTCCACACCGATGTATGTGGTCCAATGCAAATCAAAGCAAGAGGCGGCTACGAGTATTTCGTTACATTTATCGATGATTACTCGCGCTATGGATACATTTTCCTAATGAAGCATAAATCTGAGACCTTTGATAAATTCAAAGAATTTAAGGCTCAAGCAGAGAATCATAAGGAGAAGCGTATCAAGTTTCTACGATCCGATCGTGGAGGCGAATACCTCAGCGATGAATTCTTGAACTACTTGTCGGAAGAAGGGATTGTATCCCAGTTGACTGCACCCGGTACCCCTCAACAAAACGGGGTTGCAGAACGAAGAAACAGAATGCTTCTAGAAATGGTAAGATCAATGATGAGTTATGCGGATTTACCAAAATCGTTTTGGGGTTACGCCTTGCAAACAACGACTTATATTCTGAACTTAGTGCCATCCAAATCGGTTCCAAAAACCCCTAGGGAGTTGTGGACAGGGCGAAAGCCCAGTTTAGGACACATGAGGATCTGGGGGTGTCAGGCATACGTGTTGGATAGGGAAGCCGGGAAATTAGATGCACGTTCAGAATTAAGGTTGTTTATAGGATACCCCGAAGGAACGAAGGGATGCATGTTCTATGGTCCCGAAGATCAAAAGGTCGTAATCAGTACGAACTTTAGATTTTTGGAAGAAGACTATATGAACGATAAAAAGCCTAGAAGCGAGATTACCTTGGAAGAACTTAAGGGGCCAACTCTGTTACCAACTGTACAAGAAGACATACCACGCGTCACGCCTACACAATCGGAACCTCATCGTAGTGGGAGGGTTGTCCGGAAACCCGAGAGATTCTTAGGGATTGGAGAGTCCTCGGACTTGATCTCGCGAGAAGAATCAGATCCATGGTCCTACAACGAGGTGATCCAAGACAAGGATGCGACATCTTGGCAAATAGCAATGGAAGCCGAGATGGGTTCAATGGATCACAATAAAGTGTGGGAGCTAGTCGAACCACTTAATGGGGTAAAACCCATTGGATGCAAGTGGGTATACAAGAGGAAAAGGGACCGGACGGGAAGGTTGAAACCTTTAAAGGGAGACTCGTGGCGAAAGGGTACACTCAGAAAGAAGGGATCGACTATGAGGAAACCTTTTCGCCCGTAGCCATGCTCAAGTCCATCCGAATTCTCTTGTTGATTGCTGCACATTTAGATTTTGAGATCTGGCAAATGGATGTCAAGACAGCTTTTCTCAACGGAAGTCTTGACGAAGAAATCTATATGCAACAACCCGAAGGCTTCATTGAAAAAGGCCAAGAGCATCTGGTTTGCAAGCTAAAGAAGTCCATTTATGGGCTGAAGAAGGCATCCCGTGCTTGGAATCAATGTTTTGATCAAGTGATAAAATCCTACGGCTTTGATCAAAACAATTTCGAAAGTTGTGTGTACAAAAAGCGTGACGGAACTGCCTTGGTATTCTTGGTACTATACGTAGACGACATACTGCTCATCGGGAATGATGTAAAGATGTTGTCAGACGTAAGGGCATGGCTGACAAAACAGTTTGATATTAAGGACTTGGGAGAAGTCGGTCACGTCTTAGGGATCAAGATCACTCTAGATCGCAAGAAAAGGATGACCGGGCTTTCGCAAGCTTCATACATAGATACCGTTTTGAAGCGATTCAGCATGCAAGATTCCAAGAAAGACTTCGTACCTTTCAGACATGGAATCCATCTATCCAAGGAAATGTGTCCCAAGACACAAAAGGAAATAGATGACATGAAGGACATCCCTTATGCTTCGGCTGTGGGAAGCCTCATGTACTCGATGCTGTGCACGAGACCAGATATCTGCTTCGTCGTAGGAATGGTTGCAAGATATCAAAGTAACCCTGGGAAAGAGCATTGGACTGCGGTTAAGAACATTCTGAAGTATCTGAAGAGGACACGGGACAGAATGTTGGTTTATCAATCGGACAGTCTGATCCCCATCGGTTATACGGACTCAGATTTCCAATCAGACATAGACTCCAGAAAGTCAACCTCGGGTAGTGTGTTTTGCATGGGGGGAGGAGCCATGACATGGAGAAACGTTAAGCAGAAATGCATCGCCGATTCTACCATGGAAGTAGAATATGTAGCTGCTTGTGAAGCAGCGAAAGAAGCGGTTTGGCTCAAGAACTTCCTGGTGGACTTGGACGTCGTTCCGGATTTGCCCAGCACGATCACAGTTTACTGTGATAACGCCAGAGTAGTTGTAAATTCTAGGGAACCGAGAGCCCACAAGGCCAGCAAACACATAGAAAGAAAATACCATCTTATACGAGAAATCGTTAAGAGAGGAGATATAGAGGTGGCAAAGATTGTGTCTGAAGACAACCTAGCAGATCCATTCACAAAGGGTCTGCCTCAAAGTACATTCGAGAGACATGTGGAAGGAATGGGTGTCAAGAGCATTGTCAATCTGCTTTGAGTATAAGTGGGAGAAATATTATTAGGTTCGTGTGGGGTGACATTAGATGTCACATAGAACACGAGACATGCTGTAGTATACTTAAAACCAGACTTTGAGTATAAGTGGGAGACTGTTGGGGTTATACTGAAAAGTATGTTTTTACTTTGTATAACCAAACTGAATTTCTTATTTATTTTACTTAAATAAATTATTTATCACATGTTGCATTAAATATGAATGAATGTTATATATATTTACTGCATACCCGTTCAATAAAGTCAGTACGTGTCACGTTGTAGTTAATTTGGTGATACCAGATCACAGAAGATCAAATTAACAGTTCCTCGCGACTAAGTACAAATTCACAACCCAGATGGAAATGAACAACCCATCATGAAAGGTTGAAGTGTAAGGCTCGGATTGACTTGTCTTGACCAAGGGATTACACTAGTGCATCCTGATGCGCTGAAAAGGACTTACAGGAGGATAAATTCTTCGGTACTGAATATACAAGAATTAGACCTCAGTGGTGCGTTATTTCTTAATCTCCGTTCCTTAAATAGGATCGTGTGAAATTAATAATTATTGCTTTGACTTATGATGGGAAGAGAATCAATGCGATTCGATACCTTGTATCTTGGGCAATATTATTAATTACACGACGATTGTTAAGATTTAATACGGAGAATCGCGTGCAAGTACGACTTGCTTGATTTGTCCCCTTGGTGGGCTCAGAATCTTTATCATACCAAATCTTTCAAGTGGAAATTTATTTCCGGTATGGATAATAATGTTGGACTGTCTTTACTCCTAGGACAAAGATATTAATTAATATAAAGTTTGTTCAGTGACTTAATTAATTAATGGACTAAGATCATCTTAAACGCGGGAAAAATTACCGGGAGCCATATTATTGTGAAGTCGTAATGTGGGTTAAGATGGATAGTTCAATATTAATTTTATAGTGGAGTAAATTAATATTAATGGGCTTGAATAATATTTTGGCTAAATATTAAAGCTTCATAGCCCATTGGAGGTCCAATCTTAATTCTCCTAAAGGCCCCTCAAGTAGCCCAAACTAAAGTCCAATTAATGAAAAGGGGAATAAAATATTTTGGCCCAATTCTTCCAATAATTTTCGAAAAAAATAAGATGGGAGAGAGAAAAGATTTTTTCTTGATTTTCTTGGAAATATCTTGTGGAATAAGTATTCTTGAGATACAAGTTTATCCCATAAGTTCAAGAAAGGAAAAAGATCTTATTTCTTCCCTATTTATTTGATATTTTCGAAAATATTAATAATATAAGGAGGTGGGATATTTTGTGGAATATTTTAATTATGGAGAAAATAATATATTGGATATATTCAAGATTTCTTGGAGATCAAGAAAAGATTTTCCCATCTTATTCCTAGGGCTAAAATTTTCGACCACCTTATGTATTATAAATAGGGGGTGGGTTTTTCATCCCCAAGTGCAATTCCATGTGTTGGAAAAATTAGAAATCCACAAAGGTGGTGGCCAAATATTTTATTTTCTCCTTTAATATTAAAATTGTTCGTTGATAATCCTCCCACCGGATTACGTTCGTGTACGTGGGACATACTTGAGAAGGCACTTTGGGTAGATCCATCGTCTCAGCGGTTGTCTCTACAAAAGGTTAGTATTTACGTAATTCCTAGATTCCGCATGCTTAGGTTTTACGTGAAATACGTGCTCGCATGATATAACTTGCTTGTTAATTATTATGTTGAATTGAATTAGGATTAATTCATGTTAGTAATTAATTGATTAATTTAAATATGTATTTAAATTCAACTCGAATAGATCCGGGCACCCCTAATTTCCCAACAAACTTTTCGAGGTGTAAAGCTTCTCCAAAATCTCCTGTACGCATTCTCCGATTCTCAATTTCTTCCGTCCAAAGCTAATTTTGTTGCAATTTTGTAGGCTAGATTCGTGAAAAAAAGGTTATTCGTGGAATTAATGGATCAATTTTCATGAATCATCTTCATCCACTTTCAATTTATACCCGTCAATAAGACAAAGCAATTTATTAAGTCTCACTTCCTCCCTCTCCCTCAAAGGTCTACTCCACTTCAAATCCCACACCCAAACCCCATTAACCCAACTCCCCCACTCACTAATAAAAGTAGATTTTTGAGTGCTTAGTCTGAAAAAATTTAGAAAATTTAGATTTTAAGACTCCCTCCCCAACCCACCAATCCCCCAAAAATCAGTTTTGTTCCCACCCCATACCACCCTTAATAATTCCAAGTTCATCCCCCCTCCCTCTAAACCCCAATACAATTTACAAATATCCTTCCACCACCCCGAAGCTTGTGACATTCCCCATATCTAGACACTATGACTCTAGCCCATAATCTATGTGATTCAATGAAAAATCTCCAAATTCACTTTTTAAGAAGAGCTTCATTGAAACTCCTAAAATTTCGAATTCCCAATCTACCCTCATTTTTGTCCTTACAAATCTCATCCCAACCCACCCCAAGGCGTAGAATTTTTATTCTCACAACCCCAAAAGGAAGTTCATTTGAATTTGAATGAGCTCAATGTTTGAGCTAAAGATGATGCTCGGTCCATGGCTTTTAGTTCAATTCTCGAGTTCACATGCCGATTCGAATTTTTCGTTCGTTTGATTATTTCGATTCGCCATATTATATAGTGCTTTCAGTCGCATTGATTCGATTCGTGATCTTCATTGACAAATAATTTATACTTTTCGAGTTAAAATTTATTACTTATATAGCCCGATAATAAGAAATTGTCATGTGGACGATGATATATCAATCGATATCTACCCATATAAATTTGTTTTTTAAAATTATTTTCTAATTTTGAGGAGCAAAAATGAGTTGAAATGGTCGTTGATGAGGAAGGTGGAAAATAAAACAATGGGATATAAAAGTTAATTACCTCACTTATATAGTTGCACTTAAACAAAAAAATTGAATTCCAATATATAAGACCAAAGGAAACAGTATTAAATTTCAATTTTGGGGAATTGATGCATGTGTTGGAATATGAAGCAAACATTGACAAGGCAGGCATATTAAAAAATAGCGTGTATTTATTGCAGCAAACAAAGAAATGTTTGGAACTTTTATGTTTTCTGTTTTTTCACCTCCTCATATGAGAATCTAATCAATATTCAATTTGAAAAGGGCGTTTAAACTAAAGCTGCTTTATTTTGGCTCTTTGCGTAATGGGCCCTGCTAGGCTAGTGCCACTGCTGCGTAATTAGCTTTATTATACATGCATTACACATTATATATTTAAATTGAATTCTTTTTAATTGCTGGGGGATTGATTTGAAACTTTGTTTATTTGTGTGTTTGGTCACCCTTTATTTTATTTCTGATTCCCAGAGTCGACTGATAAATCACGTGATCGTTTTCTATCCAAATATAGTATCTCTCCCTCTTACTCCCGCCAACCCTTCAAACTCACAAGTCACAACAAAACAAGACTCCTGAAATTAGTGAAAGAGGATCTGTCAAGTTACACTTCTGTCCTTGGTAAAACTCTAGTTTGCTTTGATCCTTTAATCAATATTATTATAATATAAGAATAAAATTAGAATATGATATTTATTTATTCTAGATACGGGCAAAATTGAAATATGACACTTAATTTTTCCAAATTAGTGTAACATGATACTATCTTTGTCCAAATTCAATATTATGATTTTTTTTTTATCAAAGTGATAAAGAAAAAGTATTTGAGTCAAATAATTTGGTTAGAAAAAATAATGACATAGTTAGTAAATAAATATATATTTCGAGGTGGTGGTTATGAGTAAAATTTCATTTTTAATAAATTAAAAGGAAAAGTGTAAAAATATATTTGAGACGGAGTAAATAATTATTTGACATTTTCTTTTTTCTTAAGAAACAGACAAAATGAGACCGAAGGAATATTAAATTTCATCTATAAAAGGAGAAATACTAGTTTGCTATCAAATTACCTCTATAAAAAAAAAAAGAAAAAAACCCTATTCAGACCATTAATTAGAATCTAGCTTATTAATTAGTATCAATCACTATGAGGATGCTATAATTTTTTTGTCACCAAAAAGACTATAATACAAATATTGGAGGGTAGGAACCTCTAGCATTTAGTTGGAATTTTGTGCAACTAGACCCCTAGATTTAGAATAATTTAGTGACAAATGCTATGATATTATATAAAGACACACTTTGTTTGGCAGGTTTAAGTGATGAGATTTACGTAAGTTGAGCGTTGATCTTTAACACTTTGAGAGGGGTGGATATGATTTGTATTAAGTTGTACTCCGTCTCATGCATGAGACCGTCTCATATGAATTTTTGTCATATGATATATAACGTGTGTTACCTAAGCTTTGAGGCCGAGAGAGACACACTTGCGTGAAACAGTCTTACGATGAGATGAAGCATGAAACATAATTTGGACATTGACGCTTTAACATATTTTGGAAGGGGTGAATGTTGATTTATATTAAATTGTATTCGGTCTCATGCATGAGACCGCCTCATACGAGTTTTTATCTTCGGAATATATTGGCGTCAAAAAGGGAAAAATGTGTATATAGAATTCGTCAATTTGTTCGGGCCAAAGATTAGCTGATCCAAACCAAAGCCCGGTATTGTGAAATATATTACAAGTAATTTCTATTGGATCTTGGGCCACCCAATACGGTGAAGCCCAACGTGTGGGAGAAATAAATCTTTCAAGAAAAAGCGCTTTTATCAGCGTTATGCGACTTTATATCTAAGAAATTCGAGTATTCAGCGGACGCCGGCGGAGTATAGGTTCGGGGTTTCAACAAGGCGGTGGCTGAGGGCGGCCGTCATGGCTACGGGAGACGGCGCGTGCAAACACTCGTGCAGGACAGCGACCGAAACATTGGAGTGGATCCACGCCATTATCGACTTCCTCAAACCATACCGATTCTTTTTGGACGCTCACGTCGTCAATTTCTTCAAGGCAATTACCCTTGCATATTTAATTTATTAATAGAATCTCCGCTCTTTCTTAAAGTATGTGTTGACGGTTTCGAATGTTTGATGTATTGCGACAGGATAGACTATGGGAAGCAGTTGATGAGGAGTGGATAGATTGCCTTAGGAAAGAGCCTGTGGAGAGAATTCTGCAAATTCCATCTGGCGCAGTACAGGTTTCTTATGTTTTTCCCCCTTTTTTTTAAAATCAATTTACGATTCTGCTTATGATTTATGCTGTTATATCGACATCTGTTTTAAAAATGTATAGCTACCCTTTTTTGATCCAGTCTTTAGATGTTTTCCGAATTCTTTACTTTTGTTGCTTGAAAAATTGAAATCTCCTCAAGGAATTTCTAGATTTACTATAATAACTTGTTCGCTCGTCTGTACTAATTTGTTTTGTGGTGCACTGCTTTACTAACATTTCTTGTTAGCTTTATGATGCACTTAGGGGAGCTTTAAGTTTGTAAGTTTAGAAAAGCGATGTTATAGTTTTTACAACATAATAGCATGGTGTTCTTCTTACATTCTCATAAATAGTTAAAATACTTATACTACATGCTTTGGTACTTATATTTTATTACTTTTGGGGAAGTATGACATTTTGCAATTGATTTGTTTGATATGTTTTAAGATTATTCTAGGTTGAATTTGTTCTTATTGAATGAACATCCTTGACTAAGGTCTTGTTTTTTGTGAGAAGAGTTTGATCTTGGTTTATGAACTGATTTAGTGATTTGTGAACAAATTACCTTTGTTTTCCAGTTCAGGGCTTAATCTGGATTTAGTACCTCCAACTGTAGGAATAGATAACAGAATTTTTTTAAATTTCTTGATACTTTTATTTTTGGTTTCTAAATTATATTTTCAGGAATTAGATTTTTTTTTTTTTTTTTTTTTTTTGAACAGAATTTTTTTTAAAATTTCTTGATACTTTTTTTTTGGCGCTCTGGGATTTTTGGTTTCTAAATTATATTTTCTAGTTGAAATAAAAAAAAACATTTTTTATTTGTCAAATAACATCAAAATAATAAAAAATACTATCTCTTATTAATATTTTTTTTTTTTTTTTATAGATGAAAGCAATGAGTGGGTGGTTGGTCTAATGGAAGATGAAGCAAAGGTGAAAATTTGACTTGGGGTATTGCTTTCTGAGTTTTTTACTAAGAAATTTATCTTAACAATTGACTTTGTTAATGTTCATTAATAACTATGGAACCCAGCAAAGCAGTTTTGATTTATCTAACAATTGACTGTGTTAATGTTCAGCATACTGAATTTCGGCTCAAACAATATCTTGCTTGGTTGAAATAGAATAAGCAGTCATATTTATCTGGACAAATGGGATTGTTGTGCTCAAAGCAGTGATTTTGTGCTGGGGGCTTTTCAATGTACAGGGGCTTTTCAAATTGGTCAAGATTAGCTGAATGTGTTTGGTTGTGAGTTTAGTCTTTGGCCAGTTGATTGTTTTCTGATATATGACTGCAGTCGTTGCATTCTTTATGCATAACCTCTGAACAAACTGAAGAGTCTTTCTTGCCATTGCTTCAATTCTTCCTTCTATTTTAGAATGTATTTGCAGATTCTCTGTTTAATGTAAAGAAAAAAAATTGAAACACAGTGCTGATTGTAGTTTAATCTTCCTCTTATAAATTATTCTGGCATCCACTATGACAGGATAACTGGCCAGCTTCACTTAAAGAATATGTCCTTACATTGAGGTCCCTATCTCTTCTTCGTGATCAGACAGACCTGCTGGAGGTATTTTCCACCCAGCTTATGATACCAGTTGTTGTGATGAATCCTTTATTGGAGTTGACATCAACTTATATTAATTGAAGATAAAATTAAGACTTATTTGGTTCAACCATTAATAACATTAAGCTGGAAAATTTGATGATATTTGGAATTCAGAAAACAAAAACTTGGGTATATCCTGGGAACTTTTACTAATAGAATCTACGCGATATTAATGGTTTTTACCTTCTTTATCATTTTTTTTTTCCTGATTTAATGTGTATTTATGTGCAACTTCACAAGGAACGTAACTTACGAATTGAGCTTCTTCTTTGTCTTTTCAGGCTTTCCCTGGCGTGAGAGTTGCGCCATTGAATAATGTCATTTCCCAGGGCATGAATCCTAAGAAAAAGCACGAAGTAGGCTATCTTTTTCACTTCTGTAGTTTCATTCCCTTGCCAGAACTATCAGGATCCTTATTCTCAATTTTGTTTGCCTGTGAAAATTCCATATGGAAATTTCGAAAGAATTTCAAGAGAGATTAATGTAAATTTTAGATTAATGAATAAGATGTTTGCAAACTAGAGGTAAATTCGATTTCTTCTGGCTTTGTTTGACAGTTGACTTGTGGAACTTGGAAGGATAACTTACACATTTGATGTTTGCCTGAGTAGATAGAAGCCCTTGCTGCTGTTATTGGTTCCATTTCTAAGAAAGTCGGAGCCAACACTATTGTTGACGTGGGTTCCGGTCAGGTAGGTTTTTTTTTTTTTTTTTGCACGTGGTTGTATTTCTCTCTCTTATACATACTCCTTTACAGTACCTGATGTTTTAGATGTTATACCTTGTTGCAAATTATTTGGTGTTTTGCATGTTTCAAGATTGATCAGTGATTTTTTCCTTAATTTACCACAATTGTCAAGAAATTCATGAGAAATTATTAGTAGGGGATATTAATGTACGAGTTTTATTTAAGGGTATATTATGCACTTCTAAAATTTCCTTAATATGTGTTCATTTGACTAAAACATCAAGTATTGTGATATGGAAAGAGTATTGAATTGTGATTTGATTCTCTTATTTATTCCGACATACTATTGGATTACTTTACTTGGTCTAGTGACTCAGATGGCTCCATATGGTTTGGTTTTACAGGGTTACCTTGCTCAAGTTCTTTCTTTTGAGCATGAGCTTTCTGTAATAGCAGTTGATGTGTCTTCCCACCATGGGAGAGTTACAGCTGCAAGGGCAAAAAGAATTGAAAAATATTACGCAGCTAAGGTATCTAGGTACGGTATCAAGTTCTTTAATGTTGAAGTATTATGCATGAGTAAGATAGGCAAACCTCAGCATCAGATAACGAGTAAAGAATATCTCTTTAATTATGTTTCTTGTCTTAGAATCTGTGTCCTGACTGAGAGAACTCTCTTTTGCCTTTTAAGCTTATTGATCATGTGAATTCTTCTACCAGATCAGAAAATAAAGGTTTCAGCATGCCCAGAACAATCACATGCCAAGTTCTATCCCCTGCGATGTTGAAAGATGTTAGCAGCTCCATAGTGAAATTGGATGATTTGGAGAACCCTACTATTTTCAGAGAACAAACTGTTGGAAAAGCGATAGAAGGGAACCATGGAAGCAAAACTCCCTCTCCCTTGAAAGCCAGTGACAAGTCTTCATTTATTCTAGCTGGACTTCATGCCTGTGGAGATCTTTCAGTGACAATGCTTAGGTGAAAGTCACACACTTTATATGTTTTTAACTTATTAGCCTCTTCATTATTCTGTCTCACAAATTTTATTTTTTTGGGACAAAAACTTTGATGCACATGGGTGTGTGCTACACCCTGCCAAGTTCGATCCAACTTTGATAATGCCCACAAGAAAGGGAAATTATATTATAAAAATTTAGTTCATATAAAAGAAGCATATTAGTTTTATGCTGAACAATTTTAGCACTTTTCAATATAAAAACTACTTTTCATCACATGAACTAGTACTTTTCATTACATAAACTGATACTTTTTCTCGCTCTCTGTTTGTATTGACATGCGCAATTTTTTTTTTAAACAAGTTTGTAAAATTTGGGTGGGGTGAACTGTACACTAAGTGCACTTAACTGTTGCTCTTTTTTATTTCATAAAGTAAGACAAGTTAGTTAGATACTAATCTCTTAGTTATTAAATCACACCAATTAGGTTTTCCTTTCATAAAGCAAGAGAAGTTCCATTACATATTCTATAGTAAAAGTCCATGAAATATGATCTCTCTGTGTTCATTGTTTTTTACCTTTTAGATTGGAAGTTGAGCAATGACATTGAACGTGCAGTATTACTTAGAGCATAATACACGAATCAGATGTATAATTCGAACTATCCGTTTTTTTATGAGCTCATATGAAGCTTCTAAATGTAATATGCTTATCATAGTGACTAACTTCTAGTTATTTATATCTAGGACATTCATGGAATGTGATGAAGTTAAAGCAGTGGTTAGTATTGGTTGTTGTTATAACTTATTATCTGAAGGCGGCTCCAACGAGACTGATAATCAATGTGGTTTCCCAGTGAGTAGTGGTGCTAAATCTGCAAGTTTTCATCTGGGGAAAAATGCTCGTGACCTTGCATGTCAGGTACAATATCTTTTGAGGGAGATGGTTTATTCTACATTTCAGGTCCACCAATGGAGTTAAGAAGTTTTATTGTTTGAACTTATTTTTGTTTTTATACCCAATGCAAGACGTCAGTTGTATTTTAATTGTGTTGTTATCTAATGCTGCATCAGCTAGTTTTTTGCTATATGGTTGATGTTGGGTGTATCTTTTATTGGTTGTACTACCCTTAGTAGTAATCT
The DNA here is from genome assembly GCA_037126765.1 of Stenogyne calaminthoides. Lineage (NCBI taxonomy): Eukaryota > Viridiplantae > Streptophyta > Magnoliopsida > Lamiales > Lamiaceae > Stenogyne > Stenogyne calaminthoides. The sequence goes on along the minus strand of JBBCBC010000004.1, from coordinate 39,145,903 downwards.
ATAAAATTCTGCTAATATTTATTTATATTTCTTCCAATGGCTTTGTATGAATATTAACTATTCACTGACTTTAATTTATTTCATTAGAGTCCAGATAGATGTAGAGCTTTGGGAAAAGCTGCTGGCCTGCACAATTTCGGGCTTCACATATTTCGTGCTGCCTTTCAGATGGTACACACCATAGCAAATTTTTTTTTTTAAATTAAAATAATTCTTGTTATCTGTAACCAATATTATTACTTAGCACTGTAATTTATTAGACCAAGTCAAATTGGTAGGCCAGTGATTATTAAGAAAAGAGTACATATGATATCTGCTTTTCGAAGTGTTAGTAAATAAATACTACTTCCTTCTCCAAAAGTTAATCTGACCAATATGTTTCCATATGAAGATTCTTTTAGAGTACTTCCCAGAAGTCATATCTAGTAGCCCTACAATAGGGCGTCAAGGCAAGGCTTTACGTCGCCAGCTCAATCAAAGAATCCTGGAGTCTAGTACAGGTCTTGCTGTATCTCTCTCTCAGCTAAAATGCTTAAACAAGACTGCTCATGTTAGCTTATTTGTGTAAAAGAAAAAAAGAGGAAAATATAAAAAGATAGAGTAACTAGTGCAAATTATCAACTGTTTGAGATGACCGAAAGAACATTTTGTTTTTGCTGATTGTTTTCTGTTTCTATTCCTGTTGTGCTTTTACAGGCTCAACATTGGTTGAAAATCCTTTGCTTCATGAACCTTCTGCATATCCAAAAACTTTAAATGAAGAGTCTCATTCTGTTGATAGATACTGCATGTTTGTGAAGTTCTGCAAATCTGGATTAGGTCGGCTTGGATTGCATGATTCACAGCATATTCAATATTCTAGGGTGTGGAAGGAAGCAGAAGAATTTTCCGTAAGTTTGTCTTTCCTCGGTTCTTTATTACTATTTCTTATTACTATTAGAATTAGTACTATTACTTTCTTGTGTCTAACATCTATTTTTGGTTATATTAAAATCATTATAGTTGATGTTCTTACTGATTTCTTGCTCTGAAATGTTCTTGATAAGCTGTGGTTGCTTGGTTGATGTGTTTTTAATATTGTCTTTGGAGTTGGATCTATCTTAGTAACTCGCGAAAATGTTTTTTTTTTCTAAAGAATAAAAATTTATAAATCTAGAGCTATTAGAACAGAATTTGAACAGAACATATACAGTGCAAAAGATAGCTTGAAATAATTTTTTAATGAATCTAAGCATTGAGACATGAGACCATTCAAGAAGAACTAGCATAATTACCGATTTTGTTATTCTCAGAACCTGACTTTCTAAAAATTGTTAGAATGCTTAAAGTTAGCTTGGCAATACAGATACACTTTATTATCTGAAGCGTTATTTTGTTGGTCCTATGCTATGGAAGGATTTTAGTCAATTTTACATATATGAAAATGTTATTTATGTTGTGCACAGATTTTGGAGTATTCACAATGTTTAGTGTGCTTCTCTATAGAGATTTGTCTATACACATGAATGTATCTTAGGACATGTGATTAGCAATACTAAACATATTAAGATAAAGACAGACTGTTCTACCAATTACTCAATGACAATTTCACATGTTAAAGATTTAGCATATGTTATTAGAAAAGAGTACTTTAATAATTTAATTCTCTTCCTTTTTTATTCACAAAAAATTATATGGGAGTATAGTATTTTCTGAGATTTTTCAATATTTTCTTAATCAGATGAATAAACTAATCGACTGCAGGAACTTGTTGGTCCTTACTGGACATTACGAGCAGCTCTAGGTCCTGTTTTGGAAACTCTCTTGCTGCTTGATCGGTTGTTGTTTCTCCAAGAGCAGGGAAATACGCTTATTCACGCAGTTATGATTCCCATATTCGACCCCGTATTATCTCCGAGGAATGTGGCTTTAATAGCTCAAAAGGTCTGAAACTATACCAAGTCTACAAGAAGTTGCTGGTAATTTTAAGCTGATTGGGGCTCCATTACATTTTAATCTGGTATTTCATTTATTAACGAAATTTTATCTATATTATATTATACAAGTGGTATTTATGTTAAATGAAATACGAAATTGAACATGACAAGAGTGGTGGAAAGTTGTTGAATGGTGTGGTGCCCAACTATGGATGCTAACAGTAACACTTATCAATTAGATAAGGTTCTTTTGTTTTATATATGTAGTCATTTTGGGTGACGCAGACTAATTTCTATTGCGCATTTATTTTTGGTGCCTAAAAACCCTGTACATAAGGAAAAAAATGAAGCTGAATTTTGACTCAGAAAATGAATAGACCATGATCAAGGAGTTTTAGTAGCAGTTTTGAACTCAATCAAACTCCCTTCTAGACTATTTTCTTCTCCTTATTTGATCATCTCTCATTCTTTACTGTAATTGGTGAATCATCTGCTAACGATAATACCAACGTGGTTCGGGCGATTTTTGCAAATTCTATTCACAGCTTAAAAACACTTCTTAGAAGCTAAAACGGCGAGACGGCTGTTTTTGCTCCTTTACTAGAGTTTGCAAACACACCCTCAGACCTCAGTGTGTTATAAGTTTCTTATTCTAATTAATATTTCATCTTGTGTTTTATTAGCTTCGTTACGCGTTACATGTTAATTAACGGCGTTATCTTTTCGTTACGAATTACATGTTAATTAATGGTGGTGTTTTTTACACGTGACTTGTGTTGGCTATTTTGGAATACCAACTGACTTCAAAATGCTTTTCTATTTAAGGCTTCTTTGCAAACCTTATAGAAAAGGTAAACATATATATTTAAAAAAGAAAAAGAAAAAACTAAGTCTTAAATGTTTTTTAAAAAATATTTCTACACAATGTTTTTGTTTTAGAATTTGCTAATACACACTTAACTTTGGACCTTTTTTTCTAGAACATTTGGAAATACAATTTTGATTTGTAATGTGGTGAAAAGTAAAGAGGCCACTAATTGGTTATTATCGGAGAAATAAATAATTAAAGTGATGTTTATTTTAGGTTTTAAAAATTATGATTTGAATTTCAAAATTTAAAAATCGATTCTAGTTTGGAATATTGAAAATCGATTTTTAAGAAATCACCACTACTAACCTATATATCTACTATAACATTATTTAAAAACTAAAAAATACTAACCTTATTATTTATCAAGATTTCAAAGTCTTCTAAATTTAATTTTTTTTTTTTAAATCACTTAAAACCCAAAACGAGCATCATTCAAGGTAGGCAATGTCAACCTAACTGAAAGGTCGCCTTCGTAGTAAAGTAGAGGTTGGACCATTCAAAGTATTTAGGCATATTTATAGGAAGGAGGGTACCATTAATATGACACTCCTTTTGGCAACTCATGCTGATAAGTATTGCTGCTTTAGCGGTCAAAAATTGAACTCTCAACAGTGCCAAATAATATTTTGAATGGACTATCATTATCAGTTTTTATTTTTTTCTGTATGAAAGTGCCCTACTTCTTATCGGAATAATAATGTTCTTGTGTACTAACATATCTTCGGCTAGTGGCTCATCATCTCAATATTTTTTTCGATACTAATATTATTTGATACTAATATTACTAGTAGAGACACTCTTTTGTGAGATCATTTTACGTGTCCGACATAAAGATAAAGATTTAAGTAATTGATAAGTAGGTATGATGTGTTTGATTAGGATCCGTCTCGATACTTATTTGAATTTACACGGTCTCACAAGATTTTGCATTTCTGATGGTATTTTCGAGTTTGAATTTTTACATTTTTAACTCTTCTAACAACAACATGGACCTAGAATGACTGGAATAGAGCTCCATGTTAATCTAGATTGAAGTCCAACAAGAGGGACAAACTTTGGAGTGCCTTAAAGGTTTAAATGTGCAATTTGGGATCATTATATACTAATCTAGCTACTTCTATGAGGTGTTTTGGTTCATTGAGTAAGCAATTCAACAATATCCTCTTATTGCAGTTTAATTGTTTTAGTTTTCTTCTTACAATACTTTGTCGTGCATGATGAGGATAAATTTGAAGAGATGAAGAGATGCATGATAATCAGATATGTATATAACAATTAATGGCAAACTGTACAGGGAATAATTCAAGTTAATTATAGGAAAATGTAATAATAAAATATTTGTAGTAATGTAATTTAAGATATAGAAAAATTCAAGATGTTCCGAATTAATTTAAACATCAAAATATCTAAAAAAAAAAATTCTTTTTTTGAAAGATCAAAATATCTACCTTTAAGATAATTATAATGAGCGAGTCTCATGTGCATACAAGTGCACCGTGCACTCATTGTGCATTTTAGAATCGTGTAACTCGTTATACTAAAAAGTGCGACTTATTTACACTGAACCATGCAATTATTAATATGGAAAAATAATTGCATGATTAAGTATAAATAAATTGCATATTTCAGTATAACAAATTGCATGGTTCTAAAATGCATTATAAGTGCACCCAGATGCATATAAGATTTACCCAATTATAATTTTTCATCGATCAAAATATATGTCTTTAAGATAATTATAATTTTTCATCGGGCTCAAGTAAAGACAAAAGATTTTCCTTAGATCAATCTGTTCATAATTTAGTTTCCTGAAAATGAACTTACCCAATTAAAATGCATTTTGCATTTTGAGTTTTGAGTTTATCCAATTGCAAATGATCTTAGGAGTTAGGTCAGAGGTGTGAACAGCTTGCGTTTTGCATTTGAAGTTTACCCAATTAACGGATTAAGATAAAGACAAGCTGTTCTCAAATTAATTAATTAAAGTCTGGATATATGCCCTATTTATAAAGAAAGAAAATTAGTGACTTATATAATATAGGTAGATGTAGCGAATGCCAATGAGCTATGTCAACTAGGGTTAACTCTCAAGTTATATATATAAATTATCTTGTGCACCATTTGCACCAAATTAATTTGGTGCAATTTAATTTTAGGAGTTTTTTTTCTTATTTTTTTCAGTTTTAGTTTTTTTTTTTCAATTTCAGTTTTCTTTTAACTTTAATTTCAGTTTTAGTTTTTTTTTCCCTCGATCCGGACCCAAACTCGTCCCGATTGGTTCATGGTTCACCCAACCCGAATGGTTCATATATGATTTAGGGTTCATTGTTTATGGGTTAGGATTTAGAGTGCATAGTTCATCCAAATTAAAATTGAATCAAATTGCACCAATTTAAATTGATTCATGGAGTGCACATGATATTGACTCAATTGAGAATATGTACTCATGTTTTCATTTCCCTGTTATTTCATAAAAGAGAAGACTTGGTAATTCGATATGTCTATAGGTATATATATATATAAAAGTTAGTGGTTAACAAATATTTAATGTTGGTGGTGAGGTTGTTAAACATGCAATTTGAGTTAAATTAATTGGGGGAGAGAGATACGCTTGCATAAATCAATTAATCAAAATATGCTACTACCTCCGTCCCGGGATAACGTGCATATTTTTTCGGGCACGGAAACTAAGAAAGTTTTCTTTATTGATATTATTTAAATTAATTATAATGATATTGTGAGTGTGTAAATTTTGAGTGTTTTGTCATTTAAGAAAATATGTACGTTATCTTTGGACAAATAAAAAAGAAAATTATAAACGTTATTGTGGGACGTAGGGAGTATATATTAAGGGATGCTTGCATGTGGGGTTTCCAATCATTGAATTTCTACAAATACTATCCAAGTTGATGGTAAACGACAATGTCTCTCTTTAAAATGTTATAGTATATGTTCTATTATATATACACAATATATAATACAAACTCTTTTATGAAAAAGCTAGATTAAAAATACATACAGTACATAATTTCGTCTCATTTAAAAGTTCGAATTGTTAGAGAAGTGATAAATTAATTCTTTTATATATAGTTCCTCTGAACTGTCAACTCCATCATTAGAAGGAAGATAAGGTCCAACAAGTATATAATTTAATGTGAGTAGAATTTTTATTGTCAATGAGATTTGAACTCAGGACGTATGCGTGAGCCTGGAAGCTCTAATATTATGAATTTTTTTTGCCTCATCTAAAAATTAGAATTTTTAGAGAAGTAGAGAATTAATTCTTTTATATTAAATAGTTAAAATAAAATTACATGGATCTTTTATACTTTATACTACTTTTATACATTTTTATGTGTTCCACTACTTCCATTTCACTCTTAAAGCTATAATTCGTGTTTCATGTTCAGGGTCTAGACTTACTCTTAGACTTTAGAGTTTATAATTTATTATTTTATTTAGCATTTGAAAGTGGTGGTACACAAGTGAAATAGATAATCATCTAGTATAATAAAATCATTTCGAAATATTCAACAAATAATTCTATATATTGTACTAAATTGCAGTTGATGTTAATGAGTTAACCCTGATTTTTATTACATAAGAGTGATTCATATATATATATATATATATATATTCAGTATTAATTTTAATTGAATTAAAGTGCTACTTTTTTATTTTTCCTTTTTGGTTTTTAAATAATTTCTTCCTAGTGTATAGAGCATGCCGAACCGATGCTTCATCTTATATTGGTGGATGTGATAATGTGTAGGGGAATATTGAAAACAGATTCAAGACATTGTAATTTTAAGGTTGGGAATATTTTAACCATGGCTTTAGTCATTCCTTTTCAACTCTTACATAGGGATCAATAAAAATTAGATGAGGCCTTTTGTGCTCTTATTTATTTATTTTTTTTTTTAAAGAAAAAAAGTATGCCTCTTATTTTTTAGCATGTAGAGTATATATTAACATAAAAATTGATATATTTATCAATTTGTGAAAATAACCCATGAAAGTATGAAACCAGACATATTTAAAATAGAGGTATTATGTGCATTAAGTGTGCAATTCAAGTACATTTTTTAAACATGCAATTTATTTTATTAAAACATGCACTTTATTTTTGCTAAAACAAGATGCATATTTTAGTAAAATAAATTACATGTTTAAAAAATGCACTTAAATTGCATTGTGTATTTGAGAACTCGACTTTAAAATGTATTAAGTCTCTAAGAACAAAAAAAGTTATATTATATAATTGTAAAATATTAACTGATAACTCAGTTCATGCATGCACACGTGCACGGAAAACCTTTTACCCGTGAAAATAATAAAAATATGGAACCAAAGATGATCTTGATTTAAATTAAAAAAACCCAACATAAGATTCATAAAGTGTTCTTTCGATTCATAAAATGTTCCTAAAATCGGAAATTAAGCGCCACATAATATGAATGTTGAATATAAACAAATACTATAAGTTTAGATAAAACGAAAACAAAACTTTAACGAATAAATTAAGCGCCACATTTTTCTTTTCGCAATTCGAAATATTAGCTTAAAAAAATAAATACATCGATATAAATTCAATCCAACTCAAAATACTAGATATGTCGCCTTGAATTTCTTACACCTCTTGAAGACCGGTCAACTTTTCATTTAATTCAAAGTTTACATCTGAAGACAATTGCACCGAAAGAGAAGTTTTTCTATTTTATTATTTTTATTTTTATTGTTTAATAAATGAAAAATTAATATATTCAGACCTACTACCTATATATTATGGGCACAATAAAAATACCCTTGACTGGAATTTTTTAATGTTAGCGTAACCATTATAAGAATTATGACTAAGGCAGTGTTTGGAGGCCCCTGGTTATTGGAATCAACAACAATCCTGTACTTGCTAGATATCTATTAAGTATTTTAGATGTTTAATTCTTCTCAAATATAATACACAAATATTTAAATTAGTAAATAAAAATCAAATGTTCAGTTTAGCAAACTGCCAAACTAGTCCACCAAATATCGCTGTTCACTCTAAACGTCACAAACATGTTAAGTACAGTGAGTGGGGCACTTTGTACACTAACAAAATGGCAGTTGTTTGGAGCCTCTCGATTTAATTAGTTGGAATTTTCGTATTTTATTTCATCGATTTATTACATCATATATTATGCAATAATAGTATAATTTTATTCACTGTACACTTGCGTGCAAAAATAAAATATAACCCATGTTTTTTAGCACAATATAAAGAATCTCGTGCGGCTAACTTTTACAAAGAACTGTTAATTTTATCGTGGACCAGCATTAATTTATGCTGAAAAAGTTAGAATTATGTGTAAAATTGAGTACCGATCGATTATTTACTTTGACTTGAATGGATGGTTTTACATGATCTAGAGGTTATAGGGACTATGTTTTTTTTTAAAACTAAGTATTCGACCCAAATAACGACTAATTTGGGGATCAGAATCCAACTTCCATTAATGAGGGTCTCACTTCAAGTCAAAGCTAAGCTATCTCTTTCTCATCATCTTTCATTAAATCACAACATTTTAAATTCACTTTCACAATGATTCATTGTGGACCTTTGTACACTATCAAAAATCTATTTAATAATGATATTTAGAATTAAAAAGAAAGAAAAAATAGCAATTTTATCATAATAATTTTTCTCTCTTGTCCAATGCATTGGATGGATTTGCTTCTATCTCTTGTCCAATAAAATATCACAGTGGTTTAAATTACATACCCCATCTAGTCATTGTGAATATGTTCATTTTGAGCTTATAGTGAGTGTGGAAAATTCCGAACTTTGAAGTCCTAAAATTTTGATGAATAATAAGATGTATGTTTGTTATAGGATTTTATAGGGTATGATGGTGGAAAAAATGATTTATGTGATATTATTATATTATTTTGAGTGTATTGGGAGAATACAAAAGTAGATAATGCAAGTGTATTGAGAGAATAAAAAGTAGAATAGTAGTAAATTATGAGGTAGAGTATGATTAATAGGATTTCAAAATCCTTACTTTAACTTTCAAAACAAATGGAGGATTTAAAATTATAAAGTCCAAAGTCCATCGAGATAGATCGCAAAACGAATATACCCTAAAAAACTCATTAGATGCACATATGATTGGAGGGGAACATATGATTGACCATAAAAAAGTACCAAAAGCAAGGACAATGCTTTTAACAATAAGGGTGTGTCCAAATTCCACTGAAAAGATAGAAACATTTATATTTTAAATTCTTTTTTCATAATTTTACCTTCTAAAAAACGCTTCTAAACTATAAGCAGTGTTTGCAACACCTTCTAAATTTTGATAAAATTATTTTACTACATAAGGAATGACGGTGGGGTGGCTTTTAATTAATTTTAAAATACGAAATATTTTAATTTTAACATTATATAATTCAAATGAAAATATATAATTGTTTAAAATCACATTTACTTTTCATATAATACTTAAAAATAACATATTCTGAAACAGGGTTAACATGACAAGTTTTATAAAAATTAGAGTATATTTCATACCTACTTGATTGCGTCTAAATCTGTCATAAATGGTATTAACATCCCTATCAATAACTTGAATTAGAGACAAAGCCCATTTTTGATTTACTTGTTCTAAAAAATATCTTATCCTTTAGCCATCATAGAAAATTGAAAATTTTAATTTTATATCGATTCAAAAAATAGAAATTATATAGATAAAAATTAAGTATTTTGGAACGTGATACAACAGCTAAGTTTCACATGACAATTAACGATCTTGATAGATAAAAATTGATTAATGAAATTAAAGCTCTTTCTTTGGCCTAATTATCGATTTGAAGATTTAGCTTATATGATCATTATTAATTTGATACCAATAGTGACAGCTGTTTCAGTAGGTTAAGGTCCTTAAAGATGCAGATGTATTCACGATTGAATGTTTTTGAATCGCACACCTTTCCTATATATCCTATACCCTAGCTATGTATAATGATATGATATCATGTCTAACTCTTTTCTTCAAAGTACCATTATTTAGTATACGAAGTGTCATTGTTTAGTAATTTTAATAGAATAAAATATAAAATAAAATATTTTTTAAATAGTGATACTTCATTTGCTAAATAGTGACACTTCATAGTTTTTTTTTTTTTTGGACATAAATTCATAGAGTTTTGCTCTAACTTCAAATGGGTTTCCGTCGGTGAACGATGGGATTGGTCTCCAAAATTAATCGGTAGGTCTATAGCTGAATACTGTGTAAAAAAAAATGATGCACAATACTTTATTAAGAGCGTGACTTTAACACATATAATGCGTACTCAATGTACTAATATGAACCAAATTTACATTTTGCATAATAACTGTTTCAGACTAAATATGTTTAGTGACCTACATATAATTGGCATCAAACTTTTTTTCCTCCTACAGTCCTATGAACGGATATTCTTTAACAATCCAGTTCGGTATTCCTCAAAAAAAAATAAAAAAAATCCATTCGGTGGGATTTTTTTTTTTTTTTTTATAATTTGGTATCTGGCACAAAGACGACTAATTTGAAGAACCAGAATTCACCGTCCATTAGCAGAGGTGTCACTTTAAGCCAGAATAGAGCTCTGTATAAACTGAACTATCTCAAGAATTGATCACAAATTAGGAATTTCGAACTTGAGATCTGAATAGAAGCATATTCTTAAATCTCAAACCTACACTACTTGGTCAACTCTTAGGGTTGGAAATAATTTTAATACGCATATAGAAGACACAATATGTCATGAACAAAAAAATAATAATAGTACACAATAAGCATTAATGAACCAAAATAATAGTAATAATAATAAATAATCAAAACAAAACAGAAAAAGCATTTGAATCTTCATCCAATTTTGAGGGCCGACCAAATTGATGGTGGTTAGAAATCATGTTCCAATTTTATGTCAGTTTTTTTTAGTTTTGGGCTTGATATATTGGTCTATTGCCTGTTTAATAAAATAATTTTAGATTTTTAAATCGAAAGTTAGTTGAAAAATTGGTTTGGGTGCAATTGGGAGAAAAATGTTTTTAAGAATAATACTTGTCACAAATTAAATCAAATGAGGTGCACCTGATATTCACAAGTTGTTTTTTTTCAATTGTTAATTATGATGGCTTATATACAAATATTGTAACACATTAGTTTAATTCTATATATGTTGGGTGGTGGAAATAAGGATATGTTCGTTTTGGGCTTATAGTGGGCGTGGAAAATTCTGAACTTCAAAATTCTTGGATTTCAAAATCCTATTAAAAAAGTTGAGTATATGTTTATTGGGAATTTTATTGGATATGATTGTATAGGATGGAGAAAAAGTTGATTGATTTGTATTATTATATTATTATTGTAATGATTGAATAAATGTAATGTTTTGGAAATTGTGTAAAAGTGAGGGGAGTGTAGGGTGCAGTACAGTAAAACCTCGTTAAATTAATACTCGATAAATTAATAATCTCGCTAAAACTAATAATTTGTCCGGTCCCAAGTTGGGACCAGTACAAATTTGGGACCCAATCAATAAAATTATAAGATAATATTTTTTTTGAGATCCCAGTGTATATATATTGATCCCGACGAAATTATAAATTAATAATTATTAAAAATAATCCATATACATATATATGATGCACTTGAATATTCTTAAGACAACTTAGTAAAATAAGAATCTACTGTAACTTGTTTTTTCTTGAACTTCAAATCTATGTTGATCTCATCTTTAAATCTCCTTACTGCACTCAATAGTTGTGGCGTTGTCTTCTCGTACTGCAACAAAAAGTTATGAAGAGTTGTTGATGCTTGCAATGCTTCTTTTAGAGTGACCGGTTCCAAAGCTATTGCATCATCCTCTGCTTCATTATCTTCCGGATTATGAATGACATCGATCACTATCTCTTCTAGACTCTGAACTTCGTGACATTGATTATTTTCACCCGGAAAGTCGAGCAATTGATTCACATCCATTTTGTGGTGATATTGCATACCGGTGATCAAATTCTCAAGTTCACGAATGTCTTCTCCAGGAGTTGCATCATTTGCACTTGAGTCGCTTTGATTTTCCGAGCGAATTTTGCAGTGTCGAAAGCAATTTGTCATTGCTTCTTGATGAACATTTCGGTCCAAGCTGACACTGTCATATTGATAGCATCTAAAACATTGATTTTTTCTGGAGATGGTATGTCTAACTCATAGTCTTCCAAAATCTTACGGTAAATTTTTTTCCATATACGTTAAAACCTCTTTAAATTAATAAATTATTAATTTATTGATATAATAATATCTCTATAAATTAATAAAATCCTTCGGTCCCAAATTTATTAATTTATAGAGGTTTTACTGTAATAATATTAGAGGTGGATGTTGTAAGATTTCAAAATACTTTGTTTGAGTATTGAAGAAAATGGTATTTGAGATTGTATAGTCAAAGTCCGTCAGTGGTAGTCGCAAAACGAACATACCCTAAGTGATGGAGTATTATGGATATCTTTTCATCCACGTCAGATGTTGTGGGTCCAGGTGTGGATCCACGTCAGCAGGCGAATCAATTTTGAAGTCCTAAACCCCCACGGTTGCTTCCCTCCTATACGGAATTCCTTTCTTGACTTCTTACATGAATGTGTGAAATGGTGTTGTGTCACCTGTGAAATGGATTGTCAAACCATTTTAAATTAAGTGTACTTTCATCTCTTACATATTTATCACCAATTTATACTCCACTTATTTTCTCTCTGTATATATATGCATTTACATGATATGATAGAGTCGAAAGTGCTTTTCCCAAAAATGACACATTTTCAATAAATTTGCAATCTTTTAAATTTAACATGACTATTCGATAAGTTACATCAAAGATGCAACCTTTCGATAAACATGACCTCCGACGAGTTGCAACATTTCGGTGCAACCCTTGAAAATTCATAAATGTTCAGGAAATGTGGAGAGTTGAAAACATCGAGAATTACACTTTTTAGAGACAAGGAGAAATTTAATTTCTCTAAAAACTGAAAAGATGAGTCTCTCTATATATTACTATTACCCATGCAAATATACAACAATATTTTTATTTTTGTTTACTTAATTTAATTTAACATGTGCGACAACTTCATCATGAGAAAATACATCAATATAAAAAGTTTAATTAAAATACTATTTATCACAAGTTAATTGTTTGTGCAAATTTAAACTATACAAATCACACTAAAAATAGGTGAATAAAATTCACGGGGCAACCCTTTTTATTTGGATCCAAATAAATTGAATTGGATTGAGTATTGAATGTTTTACATGGATTTTAGATTTTTACAAATTTACACAAAATTATATGTGATTTATCCATTTCAGTACTATTCTTTCTCCTCTCGATTTTGAATTTAAGTTTTAGTGCAAGTCTGTAGACTCTATTATATAAATAGAAATACATATGTTTCAAAATAATTGTATCTAACAACTTTTGAAATAAGAGGATGCTTGGTAAAATTATGAAGAGTGGAAAGAGTATATAGAAATAAAAAGGGTGGGGAATCAAACTCATACCTCTAAAAAATGTGAGGTATGGTGGATTCCTTAATTTTTGGGGAATTAAAGTCATAGTGTGTAATACCAAACACCTATGACCTTAATTTCATTCTCATTCTCCACCCTCAAAAGTTAAAACCTCTAATCAAACACCCCCGAAGTATTCCTCGCTTACCTTTTTTTTTTATAAGAAAAATCCATTAATGAATGAATGAGTTGGGTATAAGAAATACTCAGTACATATAAGATAGTTTAAAGTAAGAATATGTACATGAAACTATTTAACAATCTTACACTACTCTAGGATTGAGTAACCAACCTTTAAAAGAAAAGGAGCTAGAAGATGTGACCTTCGCCGAGCACCAACTCCAAACCTTTCCTTTATCTCATCAACTATTTTCTCCACATCGAAGCACACTCCCTCGAAAATCAGTTTATTTCTACTTTTCCAGATCATCCAAACCATACAAATCTACAAGCCAATAACAAAATTACACCCTTTCTTACCCGTGAGATTACCTGCGTGTTTGTTGAAATGGAGGTGAATTTGATTGTGCGAAGCTGTATAAACCCCAAGCCAATTATGACAAGCCAACCAAATGGCGATCGATTTGTCACAACCAAAGAAAAGATGAGAGGCTGATTCCTCGCTTACTTTTTAGAGTTTACAAACATACGCTTACTAGATTAATTTTAGCATTTTAGGTGACCATTTTTTTAGATTCATATGAAAATTCAGATGGACTGATTGATTTTGGGAGCAGATGACGATGTTAAAGTTTTACCTAACTAACTTTTGGGCAATCAGCCTCCAAGTAAAATCAAACAATCACGTACAAATTTCACTTCATTAATTTCGTGTGACAAAAACCAAGTAAAAATTTAATTAAATTTGACTAATCATGAGATAGATATCGTTCACCCCCAATACACAATTGACCATTGACTTGCACATACAATATTTTAGTATTAAAATAAAAAATCAAATTCACCGCACATTTTTTTTATACCGAACCATGTGCGTGTGTTAAATTAAATGCTCTGAATATTTAGTTATATATATAGCGGCTGCCATTTGGCCTTTGTTCTTAGACACAATTCTTGTCAAAAAAAAAAATAATCTTTCTCACATAAACAGGGGAACCGCCACCCCTCTCCGGCCTCCGCCACACCGCCGCCGTACAACCACCGCGAAAATGAGCAGTTTGAGCACCGTGGAAGCGAAACTGCCGCCGGGATTCCGTTTCCACCCGAGAGACGAAGAACTAATCTGTGATTATCTGATGAATTGGGTGGGGGGATGCGCCCCCCCTCTGCCTCTGCTTATCGAAGTTGACCTTAATAAGTGCGAGCCTTGGGACATTCCTGGTAATAATATCTTCTTTAAATTGTTACTCATTTAATATGAATATGTCTATTATTCAGATCATGCTTCTTGAATTTATTTATGAATGTTCATTGACTCTGTAATTTTGTAACAAACCTCTGTTTTTTTTTTCATTCTGTGTTGATCAATTCTGGTACTGTTTGATCTTCAGCTGATACTTTACTGAGTGGTAGCTGATACTTTTGGAGAGATTGTGAGCTGGAATTGTTATAAAGGCATGATTTTGATGCTTATAAACCAATCAACTTTTTGTGGAAATTAAAACATTACTAATAATTGTAAAACCATCACTGGTACTTATGATCATATAATCAATAACATCATCGAAATATGTGGGCCTTTTGAACAGGGGATTAGTGAATTATTACTCCTTGTCGCAATCTTCATCCTATAATTTTGCTATGATCGTCAAAATAAAATTTTATGTAGAATAAAATTAATTCATCTTTAAATTAAAGTTTATATACATATATTGTGTGAGAAATTTGAAAGCAGGAAGATTCTTTAAAAATTCAGACCGCATGGGAGTCGCAAAATATTTGTAATATGAAAAATAAAAATTGTAAAAAATGGAATAACAATTTCTCATTCAATTGCCTTTTTGAAGAAACTGACACTACTCTTGGCCTTGTCCTAAGTGCTAACCTAAAGATTGAGACATGCATTCGAGATAACAAATTAAGATAAAAATTTCGAGTCATATTTGTCTACCCCCTTTCACTTATCACGTGCCTCGACCAGACACGTGTGCACTGCCTCACAGTACAATTGAGTTAGGACAAATCGACAGTGATAGAACGAACCTTAGATCACAACTTTCTTGAATTAATAGAATGGTTGGAAATTAAATTTAATTAATTAAAGCTTCATTATTTTCAACGTCTAACTCATAATAATATCGCAATTAATGTTGAAAATTGAGATTTTGAGAGTTTGCCAATTTGCAATAATTGTTGCAAAAGGGGCGCTTTCAGGATAGGGGTTGATGATAAAAAATAGTGAGTCATTTTGGAGCCCATACTTGCGAGGCCACGTGTTTGTCACTAACAGGTCCACATCACTTTTCGATCATTATTTCCCCCTTGATATTGACACATCGATTCTTGTGCCAAATGATTTGTACTAAAATTAATTGTTATTAGTTGTTTCATTTAAAAGTATTAGTTGTTATATTATAAAGTGTGTTGGTATCAGTTGCACGATAAAATTATTTTACATAAGATCAACTCTCCTTGCAGCGGTTGCATGTGTGGGAGGAAAAGAATGGTATTTTTACAGCCAAAGGGACAGGAAATACGCAACCGGGCTCAGAACGAATCGGGCCACAGTATCGGGCTATTGGAAGGCCACGGGCAAGGACCGGCCCATACTCCGGAAGGGATTCCTCGTCGGAATGCGAAAGACTCTTGTATTTTATCAGGGCCGGGCTCCAAAGGGAAGGAAAAGCGAATGGGTCATGCATGAGTTTAGAATTGAAGGATCACAAGGGCCCGGCCCGAAATCAGTCTCTCCTCTCAGGGTAATTAATTATAATCCATAATCTTTATATTGATATATGATGTTTCGCATGTTTGCTCAATGATTAGGTCGTTAATCAAAATTAATATGTTAATTAAGCCTTGACTAATCAAAATAATTCTAGTTGATGACTTTTTTTATTGGCCAAATCTTCAACTTGTCAATATTACGGACGTCATTAAGTTACAGGCTGTTTTCATTTAGAAAAGACTTTTGATAATATCTCAGTTTTTTAATCTTAATTTTTGTTGTCTTGTTAAAATAATTCAATGCTTCAGGACAATTAGTTATTTGGCTCCATACTTATTTCAATTTAATCTTTCCTTTAAAATAGTCTATTTTGCATTTTTGTCGTTTCTGTTAGCCAATGCTTAGCTAGTAGCTACCTCCCCCTCACCAAAAAGTAGGTAAAAAACATTCTACAAATAGTAAAAACAAAACGTGTAATTTATTATTTGTTTACACCTACAATCAATTCATATGTATACGTTACATCTACGTATAAGTATAACCACCAAAATTTCTTAAAATACAATACAAGCCCCTAGATTAATATGAATTTGCAATACGCACTTAATGTCCTTTTATAAATTTGCAATTTATACGATTTTCTAATCTAATTACACTATTTTAGGTTAATATCGGTAAATTGCTTACAATATATATATATATATAGCAAATATATTAGAAAAAATAATTGTGCATACTGCAAATTAATAGACAGGTCATAGTAACGATTGAAAATTGATAAACATAACATAAACATATATAGGGTTAATATCAATTTGCAATCTATATTATGAACTTTTATCAATTTGCAATCAGTACAATTTTTAGGTTGCAATCGATCAATCTCATATTGTAGTCAAATAAAAAAATATTGTACAAATTGCAAATTGACGAGACGTGACACGTATGCAGGAGGATTGGGTTATATGCAGAGTGTTCTACAAAAGTAGATCAGAAATACCATCCAAATCACAAGAAACGACAAAACAGAACCAAATAAAGCCATCTCTGCCGCCACTAATGGAACCCGTTATGAGATTCGACCCGACAACGCAGCCCGGCCCGAGTGATAACCAGTATCATCATGAGCAGGTGCCCTGCTTCTCCATTTTCAATTTCAACCAAACAAACCCTACTTTCTCTCTCCCACCAGAAACCATGCACCCGAGCTTCAGCGGAATAATCCCCGATATTGGGAACTACAATTCTCCACCGTTGATGAATAGTGATCCTGATAGTAAGATGATCAGAGCGTTGCTGAATCATCTCACGAAAATCGAAAGTGGAAATGATCAGATTAGTATTAAGGGTGGATCTCCGAGCTTCGGGGAAGGAAGTTCGGACAGTTATTTGTCTGAAGTGGGATTATCTTCTATGTGGAATCAATACTCATGATAATGTACAAGCATAAAGTACTTGTACATTGTGAAAGAGTACGTACAAGTAGTTTATGCAGATTATAATGGGGATGTATAATTGCTTGGACTAGCAATATATATATATATATATATATATATATATATATATATGTTCTGGGAAACCTATGATTAATGCTTGGAGTTTCAAGATAGGAGTTTTGTCACGACAATTATAATGCCACTGGTATTGGGACTAATTATATATATGTGCATGTGACTATTGAGACTAGCTTTTGTTGATATGTATACGCTTATGTTTGATCTTGAAAATTAATGATCATCAAATATGTAAATTAAATGGAACTTGCTTATTAATTAGTTAGATTCGCCCAGAGGAATATTGTTATTTATGATATTAGGTGTTTCAGGAACTAGTTTTATGGTAATGTATGAGTTGGATAATGACAAGCAGTATTTTCGTAGTCGTAAATTTAATCAGGTGTTGCATAGATAAATTTAATAAATGTTTTTAATAAGTTTTGGGTTGCAGCTTCAATGCTTGTACTTGTAAATGAAGTGATCATACAAATGATATATTCCCTCCGTCCCAATCTAAACTGCATTCTTTCCATTTAAAACATCTCACACTACTACACATTTGAGTTTGGAGAGCTCAACTTGAACAGCCTTTTTTTCGAGTAGCTCTCCAAGTGGTCCCTTGGAGAGCGGTTCTATTAAAAAAAAAAAAACAGCGGTTAAAAACCGCTGTCCAAGATCAAATTTTAGACAGCGGTTCATAACCGCTGTGCAAGGTACTTGGAGAGCGATTTTGAAACCGCTCTCCAAGTGAATTTTTTTTTTTTTTTATAAAGCTTGTATTTTTTGTTTTATTTTTTTGTTTAATTTAATATTTTTTTGAAACTCCCTTACATCTATTTTCCAATCTTTTCTCTCCTACTTAGCATTATCCAAATTCCTACAAATTAAATTCTTAATTTTCTCATTATTTTACAATTTTTTTTATTTCTAATATACACTAATCTTATTTTAAGTTTTAACTTCCAAAATTTCTAACTTTCTCATTATTAAATTTCCAGATCCAATGTTATATATTTAACCACTCTAAAAATTCACTATCTCTTTTTTCGTAGTTCTTTTATTATTCTACATTTTTTTTTATTTTTAATTAAAGTTTAATTAAAATTTTCAAATCTAATCTTAATGAAATTAATAATTTCTTTAAGAATTCCGCTTAACATGTGGGAACGTACATGTACTAGTTAACTTCTAAAATCCTTCATTGTATTTTTCTCCTCCTCGTAGATCACTCTTTTTTCCATTCACATTCGTCACTTTTAAAAATTTGAACAAGTCTCTTAAACAATTGTCTCTCTTCCATCCAACTTTAATAAATATTACTCACAAATATTAAATCATTGGCAGACAAATCAAATTCAAAGTTAGTTGAAAAAAATGGATTGAACCAAACCCATTTTGACTAAAAAACCAGAAAATAAATTTATGGACACTGTAAAAGAAAACCAATTAAAACTCGTTGAAATATAGGAAGATGCCACTGCTGTATTTGAAATTCGCCGGTCAATTCAAAAGTTAATTTTAATTAAATTTTGTAAAGTACAAGTAAAAAATATAATTTTAATTTAATTTAATTTAATTTAAATTTATATAAAAAAATTATTATATAAAAATGTGATTGAATTAATAAATAAGATAATTGAAATAAAGAATTTTAAAAAAAAAAAAATAAGAAAAAATGGTTTTTAGAACATATAAATTAATTTTATTAAGAACGCAGAAAAGTTAAAGTCTTGCCTCGGAATTGATCGATCCCCGGGCCCCTAAGGTCCCGTGTTCGGTCCCCATGAGAGCGAATAATTGCCTCAATTAATCGAGAGGCGCCGCCTTATATATGAGATGTTTGGTGGGTCCGTTTAAAAATCGATTTTTTAAAAAAATATATATATTAGACAATGGTTTTCAAATCATTGTCCCAATGAGAATTTGGACAATGGTTGAAAACCGCCTTTGTTTCAATCTTAATGACGGTTCAAAAACCGTTGTCCAAGTGTGATTTCTTGGACAATGGTTTTTTATCACCGTCCCAAGCTTGGATAATGCTACTTTGGAGAGCGGTTATAACAAACTTCTCCAAGGTCATTTTTTCACAATTGTCAAACCCAAATGCCAGATAGTCTTAATTTTAACTGTACATTTTCTTAAATGAAAATACTCACTTTATCACTTTATTACAAAAAATACTAATAAATAACTCTTTCTACCCCCTACTACCCATCAATTTATCACTTTATCACTTTATCATATAAAATACTAATAAACAACTATTTCTACCCCAATATTTTATCACTTTATCACTTTTTTCTTAAAAATCAAGCACACAGTAACTCACCGGTTAAGATTGGGACGAAGGGAGTATATATTAGGGATTAAATTTTTTTGTAATTCACTTGTCATTGTTTTGAAATTGGTCTCAATTGTTTTGACTTTTTAATTTTAGTCCTGAAAATTTTGAAATTGGTCCAGGCGACCTGCTATTGCAGGTCACCTATCAGGTCAATATACATGTATCATTTTGTTTAACTTTTCTTTACAATTGACAATATTGATTGAATTTTTATATTAATGTGATATTATATGATTTAATTATTCATTAAATTACTACAAATATAATACATTTTGAATATTTTTTTTAAAAAATTAGATATATTCTCAAATTATGTTACTGAATTTTTTGTAATATAAATTTATATTTTATTTTTTAAAAAATTAATTTTATAATTCTATAAATTAAAACATTTAATTACCCTAAAGTAAATTTAATTTTGCTAAATTATTTTAAAAAATTAAATTAAAATATTTGAAATATCTAAAAGTAAATTTATTAAAAAAAATTATGACCGTAAAATTTGTAAAATTCAAAATCTTAAGATTTTAAAAAGGCTACAATATAAATAAATTAAAATAAAATGTTAAAAAATTAATTTAATTTTGAAAAGGTTATATATAAAATTCTTTTAAAATTTATTTTAATTTTTTTATATTACAACCTTTTTCAAAATTTTAAAGTTTTTAATTTTTTACAAATTTATTGGTCATGAGTTTTTTTAATGAATTTACTTTAGGCTCCATTTGGATGTATGGATAGATTTAAAATTCATGGATTTCACACACAAATCATCACACTCTCCAATGAATTTATAAATACTTAAATTTGAGAGTCTAGTTTACAATTGGGGGATTTCAAATTATCATCAAAACCTAGTCATTTGAAATCCCCTCCTCTTACCCCCTCCCTCTCTCTCCCCCCTCACTCTCATCTCTTAACAATTCATGATTTGAAATTTATGCGTTTTTTCTTTTATTATTTTTCAAATCCATTCATTTCAAATCTCCTCTATCCAAATGGAGCCTCAAGGTATTTCAAAATTTTACTTTAATTTTAAAAATGACTTAGAAAATTTTGATTTATTTTAAGGTATATAGACGTATTGTGAAAGTTAATAGAATTACAACTTTTTTTAAATAATATATTTTTTATAAAAAAATCAGTAACATAATTTGAAGAATATATTAAAAAAATTATTTTTTTCCTACTAATGTAATAAATTATTAAAAATAAATAATGTAATATTAACATAAAAATTTAATCATCATTGTCACATGTAAAAAAATGGTCAAACAAAATTCATCATATGCATTGACTGAATGAATGTTCTGTAATAGCAGATCATATGGATCAATTTTAAAATTTTAACAAATTTACATTATCAAAATTAAAAAGTCAACAATGATAAATTATTGAGTTGGTATGCTGTGAAATTTGTTCACCGTGAAACTGCATTTTTTTTATAGACATACTCTTTAGTAATATAAGTCACATCCTTTAGTAATATAAGTCACACCCTTCAGTTATCACTACGACACTTTTGCTATAATATAAATCACACCCTTCACTTTTATGAGTAATACTCTTTATAGTAAAACGTCACACTCTTTACAGTAAAAAGACACACTTTTTAGTAATATAAGTTACACTTCTTAACCAGTTTCACCGTAAAACTTGTTCATATTATACTTTGCCTAAATTAATAGACTACCAAAAAAAATTAACCCCTGTGTATGACAAACAAACAGGCTTTGATTTCTGTCCAAAAAAAAAAAACAGGCTTTGATCAACATGTAATATACCGTATATATATATAGGGTGGAGGCAACTTCGGCCCATTAATTCCTAATACACCTTGATTTTTGTTGTACGATAGTCCTAATTAGCGTGTATTTATTATTAATGTGGCGCAATAAGCCGATTTTTGTTTACAAAAACTGATATGAGACGGTCTCATACATGAGACGGTGATGGGGTACAACTTAATACAAATCACATCTACTCCTCCCAAAGTGTTCAAAAGTTAATGCCCAACTTATACTCTGTCTCATCATGAGACGGTCTCATATAAGTATGACTCTATAAATGTAGTTTTTAATTAAGTTATTATTAAGGGTTTAAATTTTTTGTAGTCCTGTAACTTTGCTTCTTTTTTAAATTGGTTCCAATTGTTTTGACTTTTTAATTTTGGTCCTGTAAGTTATAAAAAAATTTGAAATTGGTCATTTAACCTGTTATAGCAGGTTACCAAACAGGTAACTGTCACCTATGTAATTATTTTATTTTTTCCTTTAATTTCGAAATGTCACCTAAACTTTTTTAATCCAAATAATTTGTATCGGGTTTTTTTTTCATATTTTTTTAGGAAGGGAGAGTGGTTTTATGCGTTTATTGATTTAATTATTATTTTTTTGGTCAGTTTAGACCCAGTAAATCAACCTAATTTGCTTTGTCTTTTGATATACAAATTATTTTAAACCTGACCTAAAACCCGACCTAAATTATTAGGATTAAAAAAGTTCAAGTGACGCTTTGAAATTAAAGAGAAAATAAAATAATTACATATGTGGTGTTTACCTGCTTGGTAACCTACTACAGCAGGTGAAAATGACCAATTTCAAAATTTTAGAAAACTTACATGACAAAAATCAAAAAGTCAAAACAATCGGGATCAATTTCAAAATGATACAAAGTTACAGGACTACAAAAAATTTAATCCCTATTATTAATCTTGCACTCGAGGTCGAAATCAGGTGATATTTAGCTTATAAGAATAAGACTATTTAATTTCAAAGTTTTCAATAAGTTTCCGTGTTCGTAAAATACTCTTTGAAACTTAAAGATGCTTTAGTTTAGACATTAGATTGAGCTAATGATCCTAATTTATTTCAACTTGTTTCTTCAAAGAAAGATCCTAGATACAATTAACTTTGGTTTATTTGGTGTTTCGTGAACCCCAGATTAGTTCTTTGATTGTTAGTTGGTTTAATTGGTGTAATACTTTCTGTTAGTTGTGTATAGGGTATTTCTTATACCCATTCTTTCATTCTTAATGAAATTTTCCTTATAAAAAACAATAAAAAAATAGTAGTACAATTAACTTTGGAAAAGATATATAGATATTCTTTAGTCTGTATCTATGTATTATCTGCAATTTGTAGTGTAAAATTACAACATTTGAAAATATTTCAAATATATATATCCGCACATATATATATATATATTAGAAAGTCAAAATATATGTTATAAATAGGGGTGTCATGGGCTGGGTCGGGTACTTGAGTATCTGGACCCGACCCATTCTTTGTTTAAGGCAGGGCGGTGTTTGGATTATACGTGAAAGTATGTTTTTATTTTGTATAACAGACTGAATTTATCACTTATTTATTGAGAATAAATCTTATTATCACTGTTGTTTTAAATATGAATGAATGTTATTTATTTATTGCAAACCGTTCAATATTAGTACATATTGCATTATACTTAATGTGGATACCCGATCACAGAAGATCACATTAACTGTTCCTTGTAAATAAATATATCTTCACAACCTAGATAGAATTGAACACTCCATTGATAGAGGTTGATGTGTAAAGCTCAGATTGACTTGTCTTGACTAAGAGATTACACTAGTGCATGTTGGGTTATACGTGAAAGTATGCTTTTACTTTGTATAACTAAAATGAATTTCTGTCTTATTTACTAGAAATAAATCTTTTATAAATGTTGCTTTAAATATGAATGAATGTTATATATATTTACTGAATAACTGTTCAATAATAGTACGAGTTACATTGTAGTTAATGTGGTAATACCAGATCACACAGGATCACATTAACCGATCCTTGTAAATAAGTACAAATTCACAACCTAGATGGAAATTAACAATCCATCGTGAAAGGTTGAAGTGTAAGGCTCAGATTGACTTGTCTTGACCAAGAGATTACACTAGTGCATTATGATGCGCTGAATAGGACCTACAACGAGGATAAATTCTTCAGTACTGAATGTAGAAGAATTAGACATCAGTGGTTCATTATTTCTTAATATTTGTCTCTTAAACAGGATCGTGTGTAATTAATAATTATTGCTTTGATTCATGTTGGGTAGAGAATCAATGTGATTCAATACTTTGTGTTTTGGACAATATTATTAGTTACATGACGATTGCTAAGATTTAATACGAATAATCGGGTGCAAGTACGTCTTGCTTGATTTGTCCCCTTGGTGGGCTCAGAAGTCTTATCATACTAAATCTTGCAAGTGATATTTGTTTCTGGTATAGATAATAATGTTGAGCTGACCTTACTCCAAGGAAAAATATATTAATTAATATAAAGCTTCTTCAGTGGCTTAAATTAATTAAATGACTGGATAATCTTAAACACGGGAAATAATAATCGGGAGCCATATTATCGTAATACGGGTTAAGATGGATAGTGCAATATTAATTTTATAGTGAAATAAATTAATATTAATGGACTGAATAATATTGTGGCTCAATATTGGAATTCAGAGTACATTGGGAGGTTCAATCTTAATTCTCCTAAAGACCCTCAAGTAACCCAACATGAGTCCATTAATGAAAATGTGATTAAAATAAAAGAAATAATTTGTTGCCTAATTTTTCCTATTATTTTCGAAAATTGCAAGAAAAGAAAGAAAGAGATTTTCTTGGAAAGATTTTATGG
This sequence comes from Stenogyne calaminthoides, assembly GCA_037126765.1. Taxonomy (NCBI): domain Eukaryota; kingdom Viridiplantae; phylum Streptophyta; class Magnoliopsida; order Lamiales; family Lamiaceae; genus Stenogyne; species Stenogyne calaminthoides. The sequence continues at coordinate 39,121,169 of JBBCBC010000004.1, read as the reverse complement.
AAGATAAGTATTCTTGCAATATAAGATTATCTCATAAATTCAAGAATATTTGACTTTGACTTTTCTTGGGGAAATTTTCGAAAATTGCCTAGTATTAAGGAGGAAGATTTTTGTGGAAAATTATTTATGGGAAAAAGAATATATTGGATATATTCAAGATTACTTCTTGCACAAGAATTAAAAGATCTTCCCATATCCAATTTTTGGCTAAATTTTTGCCCCTCCTTGTATTATAAATAGGAGATGATTTTTTCATTCACAACATAATTCCAGTCTTGGAAAAATTAGAAATCCACAAAGGTGGTGCAACATATTTTTTTTTCCTTTTGTTATAATTGTTATTGAGTATCTTCCACCGGATAACGAGCAAGGACTTGGGATATACTTGAGAAGACATTTGGGTTGATCCATCGTCTCAACGTTTGTCTCTTCAAGGGTAAGATTCGTGTAAACTCCTAACTTCCGCATGTGTAGGATTTTACGTGAATTAATTTGTACGTATGTATGTTGTTGGTTATTTGCTATTTGAATTAATAGGTTAATTCATGCTAGTAGTAAATTATTTATTTAAATTTATATTTAAATTACACCTCGAAACAAAGGCCGGGGCGGAACGACCCATTCTAAATAAAATTTAAATTATTATTTTTAAAATAATACATGTTATAATTTAAAATATTTAATATAAATTTAAAATTTTAATTGAAAAATTAATAAATAATATTATAAGCATGCTTATAAATTTGTTTTAACATTTTAAAAATATTGATATCAATATGAATTTTAGTTAAATTATCATATTGTATATTGTATTTAATATGTTGTTTATCAATATATATTAATTTAAAATATATTTATAAAGTTAAATAATTGTTAATTACATGTCATATATTGACTTAAAGCATTCCCAATTAATGCATCTCATCAAATTTGCATTCACTTCACCAAATTTGCTTCCTAATTTGAAGTTGGTCTCCCATAAATCAGGTCTATACTATGAATTTGGATTACTTGACTCATTTAATTCGTTTTCAACACATTTTTTTAAACCAATAAACTTGACTCGTATTATGCACTGGGTAGGATCAAATGTCATGAATTAAAAATAAAGTTCATAGCATAAACCAGGACTATACAAGTTTTTGTCTCAAATTTATCTTCAACAATAAAATAAATTCCAACCATTACACTCAAATTTTAAGTCAACGTGAATATTCTCTTAGAATATTCTTAATTTAATCAAATTCATTTTCTATTTTATCTAATATTTGTATATTATTTATAATTTTATATTTACATTTAAATTTTTTAAATTAAACACAATTAAAATATGATATATTTAATAAAAAAATTAAAGCACAATAATTCAATGATTTAAAATTTTATAGAAATCAAAGTTCAATAACACAATTCATCTCAATCACATATTTTATTCACTCAAAAGAATATTAAATAATTACAGCATCAGACACATGATGCCCTCTCTGTGGAACGACAAGTGAATCAGCGGATCATCTTTTTCTAGAGTGCAAGGCGACAGACTACATTTGGAGAGGCTGCTTTTCTTGGATGGGAACAGCCCTTGCCCTACAGCCCAGCATACGAAACCACTTCCTCCAAATCTCCGGCATCCTTCGGGGAAAAAGAGGTAAGATCTTCTCTATTAGTCTTTGGGAATGTGTGGTATGTGTCATCTGGAAAGCACGCAATAATCTGATTTTTAATGGCATAGAGTTTAATGGTTCAAAGATATTGGATGAAATCAAGAGTCGGTTGTGGAGCTGGGTCCTGGTGAAGAATTTTATTCATTGTAATGCTTCGGTAATCACTTGGATGGAAAATCCACTTGCTTTAATTACTTCAAAAAAATTGTAATAAGCCTTTGTAATTATTTGGTTCTTGACTATACCTTATGGTTAAGAACATGGAATAAAATGTTTTTTGCCTAATCAAAAAAAAAAAGAATATTAAATAATTTAAAGTAAATGAAAATAAAAACCCTAATTAAAAAAAATGAAAACAGAAAAAATAATCATTGCCGTGTATCATCAAATATAGCATACACCAAGCCCAAATTTGTCCACTTTTACCCATCCATTGAAAGTGTATTTCTCAGCAAATTTGTCATTGCCTCCTCTTTTGTCTCCTCATTAGTAATGCCCCAAGTAGATAAGCAAACTTCAATTAGTAGCTTAGAACAAGAGGAGTCGGTGGTTCTTACCTATTTAACTGGAATGACGAATCCCATCAACCCAAATTATTTAATACTTAATTATAAAAAATAATATATTTATATTAATTTATTATTTTTCCTTGATTTCGGAGATCGGTAAAGTCAATGAAGTCGCATACTTGCATTGGTTATTTTATGATTTTATATACTAGACGTTCTTAACCTAAAAGTAATGATAATTAACTACATTAATTAATGACAAACTTGCGATTCATGTCTAACAAAAATGATCAACTTGTGAGTACTATTTTTGGTTCCAAGTGAAACCTAATTTTGGCAGAAAAGAAGCATATGTAATGTATACGAGAGAGAGAGAGAGATTCGTTGCTATACACATAAATAATTAATGTGATATACTACAATTTTATTTAATACTAATTCCTATGTGATTGTCGTATTTTATCCACAGTGGTGCTACAATATCAATATAATTTTATCTTCTTTTTTTCTAAAATTACCCTTAATAAATTATTTTAAACTTTAAAATACTAACCATCTTGTAATTAATGAAAAATATAAGGATATAAAAGGATTTTAATAATCTAATTAATGCAAAATTTAGTTTGTGTGGATGAATAAAATGGGACAGACAAGAGTTTAAATTACAAATGGTCTCCTAACTTTTACCTCAAATAAATTGAGTCTCACAACTTTTTTGTCATCGATTTACTCTCAGTATTTTTGACAATGTACAATTTACATCTCAAGTCTGCCGAAAAATTCAAAACTACTTTGTTTCATTGACCGAATTTGGGGCTTCCCAATCGTGGGTGCGACTAGACTACCACGTGTGGAAAAAAATATATTCTTTTTACACATTGAATTCACTATTACAAATTCGCAGATAGATAACATGTATTTATATTTCCGTCACCTAATGTTTAAATATTCGTCATCTAATATATATCCGTCATCTATTTGCGAGATTACTCGCTAATAGACAACAAGTTTTTGCCCTCCATTATCTAAGTATTTTTTATTTTTTTAAAAAATTAATTAAAGCTAATAGACGACTGGTTTTGACCATTTGTTATCTAAGTGTGGTTATCTAAGTATTTTCTATTTTTTTTAAAAAATTAATTAAAAAGGTGGCAGGTTCGAAACCTGCTGGACGCAAAAAATTTCTTTAAAAAAAAAAAGTAACGAAATTTGTGATAAAAATTTCAGGCGCAATTCCAATTTTCTCTCCCGCTCACCCACACTTTAGAAACTTTTGCCCTAATTATTCTCCCGCTCAGCCACACTTAGAATGTTTCTGCCCTAATTCTTCCGCTTTCACCCACTACGCCCTATTTTTTTCTCCGCTCTCAACACCACTGCTCTCAACACCGTCGACGCCGTCCTAAAGTCGGATGTCGCCGTCCTAATTCTTGGAGTGTCGTCGCCGTCCATCCTTGGAGTGCCGTCGACGTCGCTGTCAATCCTTGGAGTGCCGTCGCCGTCCATCCTTGGAGTACCGTCGCCGTCCATCCTTGGAGTACCGTCGCCGTCCATCCTTGGAGTGTCGTCGCCGTCCTAAAGTCGAACCCCCATTCCCGACTCCAACATTCACGTCCGCCACCGCCTTCCCTGTAATTTCCCTTTCCTTTTTTTCTCTCTCTCTCTATATATATATATCTATCTATTTGTATCTATATATCTATCTATGAATGCGTGTGTAAGAAAGACTTGGACATTGTGTTGCTGCATTATTGGCTCATGTTCTTGTTGATTTTTGGCCCTATTATGATTCTTATATTGTCAAATTAACTTTTCCCTTTTCATATATCTAATCAATTTGAGATTGAAAGCGAATTAAATTGTATTTGAATTATCATGCATCAGCTGCTCTATTTATGTTGTTAAGGAGATATATACTCAAATAATTTCATCGATTGGTGAAAGCACTTGATATAGGAATAGAATTAGTTGAATTAGGATCTGAAATTGATGTGATCCTATATAATATACCTAGTGTAGATTGCGGAAATTAATAACCAGCAGTAGATGCACAACTACTATGAGCTAGGGAGATTGATTCCAAAGCTTGCTAGGATCATATATTAACATATGTATAATACCTGCTACTCTTATGTTTGTGCATGTGAGTCTTATAATATTTCTTGGAAATAGTTTTATGGTAATTAGTAGATACAGTACTACTATGAGCTAAGGAATGCTTCTCAATTCTGAAATACAGTACTAGCTTCCAAGAAATAAATCAAATTATATAGTTTCTTGTATCTCTGTGGCTTTTAGTAATTAACTAGAGAGCTTATATGATGGTTTGCTGTGAAGCTAGCAATATATTTCTATAATGCTTTCCTTATTGTGCATGTTGGCTGATGTTTAGGTTTTATTGAACTACATGTAGATGTGTCTGTTTCAAGTTGCCGAGTTCAACAATCGCACTGAGTTCAAGTGTCAGTTATGCTGCCTCGGAGTAAAGAGACGCCAAAAGAACAAAATAGTGTAAACAGGTAACTATCTTTATAATACTTATTTTACCTTATTTCTTATGCGTCTTTATTAATATTTCCGCTGCTGTAAATTACTGATGTAAGTTTGAATTAGAGAAGTTACATAAGAACATAGGAAGAATTATGGTGGAATTAGTATTTTGTTTGGTGACTTTGAGGAATTAAGGGTTAAGTAAGTGTGGTGGTACATAGTTAGATGTACATTTTTGGGGGCTTGATTTTGATAGTTTTTTTTCCCTGTTTTGTCATATTTTATAAGCCTCTATAATATGATGATTTAGTTGACCCAATTTGCTTTTTCTTTTCAACAGTTTAGAGTCTTTAGACATCTAGATTTGGTAACAATGATCTGGAATCATGTGTGGTCTATTACTATTTGTCTTTCCTTGAATTCAGCTTTTCGAAAATTTCTTGTCAAGATAGTGGTTGACTGATTTAGCTTTGTTTTCTCCTTATATTCTACCTTTAATTGGTTTCTTGAACATTGTGGTGCTGGTTTGTGAGTTGTTGGTAGTATTATACATTCGTGCCCTGTTTTGTGAATGATAATGTTGTCAAGATTGCTACTTACCTAACTTTTTGCGTCTCTTTTGCTACATGGCTATGGCTGATCTGTACATTTCTGAATTAATTGTTTTAATTTGTTCCTGAATTAGGTTCCTAAGCAACCAGATTTCGAGCAATGTCGATTTTTTGTACTCCGATTCATGAGACAAATAACTGAATTTGATGGATCATTGGATATATCTTCAATGCAATATTAGGTAATATTAATGTTCCTTTCCAAAATTATCTATTCCTTTCTTTAATTTAAAATGTGTTGTAGTTTGTAGTATTAATATATATTATTTCATAGTTCAAAGAGAGAAAATACACTAAAGCTCAAATTGATGAAGTGCGGTCGGAGTGGGCTCAGTGCATTCAGTTATATGTTGTTGAGTAGTGAACGTACGTAAAGAGATACAATGAGTTCTTTCCTCATTTTGGTTTTTGTGGTGTAGAGTGTATGTTATTGTTTTTTTTATGGTTATAGTTGATGTTTTTGTTGATTGAATTATTTTGTGAATTGAGTTGTAGAATTATTATTTTGATGCGGTTAGTCACTATAGTTGTTGGTTTGATGTGTTTGAGTTGTTGTTTTTTCCATTTTGAGGGGTTGTTTGGATGTTTAATACGAATGTATTGGGAGGATTCCCTTTTATATATTAGTATTGAAGAATTATTATAGATTCATATATTCATGTAAATTGTAATTTTGTTTTGCAGTTACAATAGAGGTTGGTTTTACCACAAAGATCAATGGTCATGCATGGTTCACTCATTAGAGAGGCTGCTAAGTTGAAATATGCTAGCACTTTCCATGTTTTTGTGTCTTGTGTACAACTAATTTTACTTTTTGAAATGATGATTGAGTGGGATGGATATTGGAACTTTTGGTACTTGAACTTGAAATGATGTGAGGAACTTGACCTTGAACTTGAAATGGATATTGGAATATTATTGCATTTTGGTATTTTTATATTATATTTTGGTGTATTTTGTTTATTATTTTGTTTTCTTTTAATTTAGTATTAATTATTTTTTAATTAGGGATTAAAAGAATACACAACGAATAAGTGTTGTTTGTTTATTGGATTAATTAGAACGGGTAACTTTGTTGTCTATTTGTAAATAGTTAACAAGATTTTATTTTTTTTCCAGGATGATGCAAGGCAAAGACAACGTTTAACTTGGATATTGGAATGTTTTGGTATTTTTATATATAGTTAGATAATTTAGTATATATTTTTTAATAGAAAGAATACACAACGAATAAGTGTTGTTTGTTTATTGGATTAAATTATTGTTTTGTAAATAGTTAACGATTTTTTATCTAGGAACATAAAATGGATATATTTTTATAAAAGACAACAATTAAATTATAATGTTTTTATAAAAGGTATGGTTGAGAATAGCCTGAGATGATATAGTTATAAAAAGACTACAGTTAAATTCAGTTGTCTATCTATGAATAGATAATGGATATATTTATAAAAGATAACGGATAATATTCGTGGTCCAGTTGAGAATAGATGACAAATATATGTCTGTTATTTATTACCGAGGGTCTATCACAACCCCCAGCTGAGATAACGGAGATTTTAGTACATAGATGACGGATAATATCCGTCATCTATTAGCGAATTTGTAGTAGAGATTACATGTCATAGAATTAAAAAGAAATATATCAAAACAAATAAACACTTAAAATCAAAACTGAATTCCCGATATGTATAAAAATAAAATTACACATGACAATCATGCGGTCTAAAGCCCCAAATTCAATCAGCGAAATAACGTAGCTTTGAATTTTTTGGTGGACTTGAGACATAAATTGAACATTATTAAAAGTTATTAAGACTAAATCGACGACAAAAAAAGTTATGGGACGAAATTTATTTGAGGCCAAATTTTATATAGGAACAGTTGTGGTTTGAGCAAGACAGACAATAAGAAATGGAGGGAGTATAATATATTTTGACCAAATTTTTGTATCTAAAAATAAGACTCAAAAGGATATTTTAGAGTAAAAGTACTCTATAAATTGTATCTTAGAGTAACTTCGCCTATAATATTTCTCTGGGTGGGAGTTGGTCGGTAAGGATCTTCTGTTACACAATGGTGTTACATCTCCTGTTACATCATTTAGATTTGTGTCATATGTTGATCGCATAATCTCTACAAATATAAGAATAACATCCTAACATAACCATTTTTTTTTATTTAGGAAATTATATTCATTTTTAGCAAAAAATTAATTCTTCCATATCTCATTTAAAAAATATTCTAAATATATTTATAATTAATTAATTTAAGCTACACATATATAAATTAATCAATAATTAAATTTGTTAATTATTTAATTGGAGTGCACATATTATAATCTTAATCTATCGTATAAATCTAAAATTCAATTAAAAAATAAAAACTTATTAGAAAAAAAAATTTGACAACACATCTTATAGAGAAATGAATTTTTAATATTTAAAAATATTATAAATTTTATAAGTAAACTCGAGAATTAATAAATATAAATTTTTTACCTATTAATATAAATTTGTATGCATTTATAATTAAATTTGATGTAATTAATATAGCATTATACGTAATTAATAGCTATGAAAAATTATAAAACTTTATAAAATTTGTAAAAAAATAAATTCGGAAGAAATTATAATTTTTACAAGAAAATTCTTGCAAAATACACATATATAAAACATAATAATCAGTTAAATTTACATAAAAATATATTAAACAACATTCAAATAGAATGAATGATTTTTCTCATTCTTTTTTAATCTTTTTTTTTTCAAACGTAAGTTTTGTAAACTGTGATGATATTATGGAAGGAATTATTTGATTAAAAAACATACGTTTGAAAAAAAAAAATTAAAAAAGAATGGAAAAAATCATTCATTTTATTTTAATGTTGTTTAATATATTTTTATGTAATTTTAATTTATTATTATGTTTTATTTATAAATGTGTGTTTGCAAGAACTTTCTTGTAAAAATTGTAATTTCTTATAAATTTAGTACTCCTATTAGGTAAAATAGTTATATTTCTGCAAATTTTATAAAGTTTTATAATTTTTCATAGCTATTAATTACATATAAATTATATTAGTTACATCAAATTTAATTATAATTACATACAAATTTATATTAATACGTAGAAATTTTATATGTATTAATTCTCGAGTTTATTTATAAAATTTTATAATATTGAAAATATTGAAAATCATTTCTCTATAAGATATGTTGTCATTTTTTTTTTAATTGAATTTTAGATTTATACTATAGATTAAGATTATAATATGTGTACTCCAATTAAATGATTGATAAATTTAATTATTGATTAATCTATATATATGTAGCTTAAATTAATTAATTATAAATATGTTTAGAAGATTTTTGGGAATGAAAATTGGAAGGAATTAATTTTTTGCTAAAAATAAATATAATTTCTTAAATAAAAAAAAAATTATGTTAGGATGTTATTCTTATATTTATAGAGATTCTGAGATCAATACATGACACAAATCTAAAGGATGTAACATGAAATGTCACACCATTGTGTAACAAGAGATCCTGACCGGGAGTCGGGACATGCTTTTCACATTTCCTCAATCTTTTAATTTTAAGTAATGATCACTTTTTCATTCACTTAAATATTTTGGGGAAAATAAGTACGTATCAATTTGAAACCCTCAAAATATCGCGCGATTTGAAATCCACACAGAAAAGAACATAAATTTAGGGGGTGTATTGGTTGTGAAGTATATAGAATTTTTTTAGACTTTCAAAGTCTGAGGGGCGTTTTGTTCACATGATTGAATTGATTAGGTGTGATAGGATTGAGTGGGATTGAGTAAGATTGAATTGGTTGGACTGAATTTGTTTGAATCAAGATATGCGTTTGGATTGTAGGATTTGAGTGAGGGATTAAATGGAATACCTATTGAAATGTCATAAACACCATGAAATTGAATTGAAACAACACACATCATTCTTGTGAATCTATTCAAACAATATAAGGACAATTTGTAATTTTGCATTTGAGATATGTTCTATCCCACCTTTCCATGTGATTGGCATATCCCTCCATGGAGGGTTTTGACACATTTTCTACCCGGGCTTGAAGCATATCATAGGCCCTCATCTCACAAACCAAACGGTAGATTAGTTGGGATTAAAATCTCAATCCTAGCCTATCTCAATCAATCACGCGAATCAAACGGGACCTGAGGGTATTCAATCCGAATTTTTAAAAGTCTTTAAAAATCATGAGGTATTCAATACGAATTTTAAAAAGTTTTAAAAAATCTTTAAGTATTCAATAGTCTATGGATTTTAATTCTCTATGGATTTTCTTTGATTATCTTCCAAAAATATAAATAGATTTCACTCTCCAAAATCTATTCTAACAACCAGAGATTTCTACGTATTCTTTCAGAGAATTCTGAAGACGAAAGGTCAGAAGAAAAAAATATTCTCTGTTCTTTTGTCATCGCCCCCGCCCGCTGCCGTCGCCGCCGTTCTTCTGCCACTGGACGACGCAGCGCTTAAAAATCAATGAATCAATGAATCATTGCAGGTTAGAGATTTAATTCCAAAATTCTTAATTATTTGCGATCTTTTATAATTACTCCTAAACGAATATGTAATTCTTTTTTAAAAATTTGATGTTTTCTTGAATTTTTTTTTCGTCTTTCGTTTCTTGAATGGGATAAAATATTTTGTTCGATATTTTTTAATGTTTCGAGTTACTGTCTGTATTTTCATACTGCCTCGATTGGACGTGTACAACCAATTGAAGAATTTTTTATGATTAATATTAGCTCCATTCTACTAAGTGATCTTCTATAAACAATTAGATAGAAAATCCAGCTCCATCGATAAAAAAAAAAAAAAAAAAAAAAATCAGCTCCATCGATGAAGCCCAATTTAATTTGTGTTTTTTTTGGTAATGACTCTTGGTTTTCAGCAACTAAGTGATCTTCTAAACAATTTGGATAACTTTTTTTATATACAAGTGTGTTCCATATACATTTGCATCGGAATCTATGAAAATCCATGTAAATTAATAAAAAAAATGTATTCCACAATTCTGTCGAATCTATGAAAATTCATGTAAATCAATAAAAAAAGTCTGTCAAACTCTACATGGAGTCTATGAATTTTCTAAATCTACGAAAATAAAAAAAATTCAATAGAATCTCAATTGAATACACCCCTTAACTTCATTTTTTAATTGTTTGGTCAGCTGCCCTAGTCATACTTTAAATATTATCCAACAAACACGATTACAAAGTCAAATTTCTCATCCTAATTACTCCATCCGTCCCGGGATAACGTGCACCTCTATCCGAACACATAAATTAAGAAAATATTGTTTTATTCGTATTATTTAAATCAATTATAATGATTGTGAGAGTGTAAGTTTTGAGTGTTTTGTCATTTTAAAAAATATACACGTTATTGCGGGATGGGCCAAAAAAAAAATTATGCACGTTATTGCGGGACGGAGGGAGTATTTACTAAAAAATAAAGTTCATATTTATTTTTGTAATATATTTCGTATCATACGTTTATGGCCACCCAGTTTATAAAGTTCAAAGCTGTGATTATAGTATACGTACGTTTATGTCCACCCAGTTTATCAGTAGCCTAGATGCCGACATTATTGCGTATTCAATTGCTAAAGTTTAATCGTGCTCCATAGGACACATGTACAAGTGCCAAAATATAAATTAAAAACTAGCTGTTATTATTATTGATACGAAGTGGGGTAAAATAAGATCATATGAAGAGAAATAAAAGTTCTTGTGAAAAGAAAGGAGTATACGCCAAAAGATTAAAGTAATTGTAAATTTTTTAATCTAATAAGTTAAATATGATTAAATAAATAGAGAGACATAATTAAAGTGAAAATTAATGATTTATTAAAAAAATACTCTCATTAAATAAACTATATGTAAAAAGCTTACTTTGAAGAAATATAACTTTTTTTCTTTTGAGGTATTCTGTTTATTGTATGCATTCATCTACAAATTGGAGATATTCTCCTTTTAGTATTTTTATCTTTCTCTTTTACATGCTTATTCCAATAAAAGAAGAAGAAAAGGAAAAGGAGAGAAAAAGGAATAAACTTAGTGGCATATGTCCCGATCATGCTCTTTATGAGTTTATTAAGACAATAATCACAGTACCAGGCCACGTCTCCAAAAATTATCCTCACTCCTAAATAAAAAAGAAATTACTCATTGTCAATATTTTTATTACTTTTAAATTTCAATAATTTTGATCGGTGAACGGTGAAACTAATTAAAATTTCTATCATTGGCTATTTTTTATTTTCAATGATTTATGCATTTTATGTATTGAAAATTATTTATTCGCTAGACCTAATGATTTCAAAAGTATAATAAAATATTTTTTATATAAAATTAAAGACAAATTTATGATATAACTAATATTTCTAAAATATTTAAGACAAAAACTCATATGAGACAGTTTTATATAAGACAAGAATGTTTAAGATAAATTAATAGATTATTTTTCATAAGTAGACAACTAAGTGTATAAAATGTGCATTTAGTTTGAATTTGTTGCATTACACTGGTCTCGCACTAGAATTTATATTGAGTAGTTTGATTGTCCAATTTATAAGATTCTAACATAAATTAGGGTTGGTGAAAATGGCCTATGGTTATAAAAAAAAACGTATAATTTGAGCAATGATCACAAGGATGCGGAGTGTCAAACATCAAATTAATTTTATATTTGAAAAAAATAATAGTTTAGAGATCAATAAATTGACACTCGGTGCATTTATATTTCTTTAATTTGGCATTAATTTATGTGGTAAGATTCAACCTCCCCATTTTTGTCGAATGTCAAAGTAGATGAAAACAGATAAGTACAATTGCGTGATGAGCTTAAACATGTAGCTAAACACTAGAGAACAAAAAAAAATAAGGGGGTTACGTTACAATCCTAATTATAATAATTTGACTATCACTTTCATATCCATCTAACTCGACAGGTAAGAAAGGAAATAAAAATGTAAATCCCCATTAGCTCATCACTCAGATTTTGCTGATTTGATCCTTCGCAAGATATTTTAATTATGAATATTATAAGACATGAGTATGGATAGTAAATACCCCCCTCCAATTTTTTTTAGGGTTCGTCAGTGGGTCTTATGTGCATTCAGGTTCAACGTGCACTCATAATGAATTTTAAAACAATGTAACTTGTTATATTAAAATATGCAATTTGTTTACACTTAATCGTGCAATTATTTGGTTCAGTGTAAACAAGTTGCATCTTTCAATATAACAAGTTTCATTGTTCTAAAATGCACTATGAATGTATGGATACACCTGAGTATATGCAAGACTTAGTCTTTTTTTATAAATTTTATTTTAACTTTGTGAAATATTTATACAATAAATGTCGTTCTGATATTTTCTCTCCTCATTGTCTCATATAGACATACCCCTAACATGGTTAATTCAATTTTCAATTTATTTACAAATGTGTTGCGTGAAAAAAGTTTCCAACTAATAGTAATTATTATTAATTAAGATTAATTTTAGCATAAAAAATATCTTTAATTTATCTTTAAAAAATTAAAGTTAATGATATTTAAAAACATTAGGAGGGAGTACATAGCAAGGACTAAGTTACAATTAACTAATCAAATATAAAAAGGAATGGAACTAGTACTTAGGGGTATTGGCAAGAAATTATAAATGATTATAGTGTACTCTATTTTTTTAATATTATCACATGATATCAAGACTATTATCAAGTATTATCATTAAATCCTATTATTGTTATGCATAAAAAACTACAATTGTTTTTAAAAAAATTTGTTATTTAAATAATGATAAATTTTATGCATAACATTGATAAATTTTGTGTATAATAGTGATATAGTTTATATATAAATCTGGTTCAAATGAGTGTTATTTAATTTTGAATGACAAATTCACCTAAATAAATTAATATTGTTGAAAATTTATTAACTACTCAAGATTCTCAATAAATTAGTTGGATTGTCGATACAATTATGTTACCATTTTTATGTTCGACTAGCTATATGTTCTAAAAAAATTAAAATTAAATTTTAATTAATCTATTTACCTTTTAAATAAATATTATAGATTATATGATTATCATAACAATCATTGAAAAAAAACTTTATTAAAACTTTAATGAAATGATTGTTTATAAAATATCATGAATTGCATATGTTGTAAAAAAATTATATGAAAAAAAATAAAATTTATTAAACTCAAATATTATATTAATTTTAACATTAAATATAATAAATGTTATGATCAATCTATAATCTCTATAATGCAAAACCTCTATAAGTTGATATGGCAAGTCATAAAATAATGTGGCAAAATCATATTCTTCTATTTAAAATCTCTATAATCTCATTCACTTAGATTGTTGTTTTGATCTCAACCGTTGATTTTATTTTTTATTTCCTATAAATTGTGCCTCTCTCATTCTTTTGCCTGTGATTTCTTTTCTTTTCCTCTCCTTCATCTGCTCTCCATACGGTATTCTCTCTAATCTCTGATCTTATTATACATGTCTAATCTCTGATCTTATTTTTTTAATGATCGGATCTTTTATTATTTCAATAATTAAATTATTCTTATATCGTTTTTTTCCCCGTAATTGCTTGGTTTCACTATGTGCTTTGTTGTTGTTCTTATTTCATTCATTGTTTTTCTTATTCATTATGTATTTTATTGTTGTTATTTACAGGATTCTTCTCACAATATTTCTTGATCAATATATTTTTTTCTCATAATATTTCATGATTTCTTATTTATCTTAGATTACCAATCTTATTTAATTTTTATATATACTTTTTGCAGGTTGAATAAAAATCGAGTATATTACATGTCGATGAGGATGAGGTTATATGAAGATTATGTTTTTCTACTAAGAAGATGAGGGCATGATTATATTTATATCGATCTGATTCAAAGATCATTGTAAAAGTTTCATAAATTATTGTTAGATTTAGTTACATCTAATGTTAGATTGTAGATTCTTCCCATTGTATATTCGAAGATATTTAATAAAATATTTTAATTATTTCGTTGTGCATATCTATCTAATGAAATTCATTATTTAATACTTTTGTATAGTGCATACTAATATTTTTCTTATTAATCATGTAATGAAATCCACAATTCAAGCATAATTAGTCAACTTTGAATTTAAAATTGATTTGATAATTAATGACATCTTTCCAATTATTTGGTAAATTGCATAAATAATGAAAGAAGATAAAAATTATAATAAAGAGTTAAATGATTTACCATTTAAAATGAATTCGATAATTAATTACATCTTTCTAATTATTTGGTACATTCCATAAATTATGTTTAGCCGACTGAAATAGATTACTTTAAATCTTTTAATTTGTTTAGAAGTATAATTTAAAATTAAGATGTAAACTAAAATTTGATCATAATATTTTTATTTGATTTTTATTTAATTTTAAATACAATTTTTTTTATCATTGATAGATAAATCCTTGCAAGCAAACCCATGTCTTAAAAATTATAATAACCATTAAACCTAAAAATTTATATCCGATTTAATTTTAATATTTTAGTTTCTGTATCACTATAAAAAAAATTAAATAAAATTTTATTTCTAAATATATTTGCAAAATCGTAGGTGAATATTAATTTGAAGTATTTTATTTTTTGTTATGATGTTATATTAAATAATCCTAAAAATATCTTAAATTCAAATGATAAATGAACTGAAATTCATTTTTTTGTGGACAACTTTTAGATGTTTGACATTTTAAACACCGAAAATCATGGAAAATATATGTTGACTTGAAAAGTTATTGATGATTTGCAAGATTTAAGCCCTAAATTATGAAATTACTTAATTATTTAATCAAATACTTATTATTGTAGACGTGCTTTGAATTTTTACTAAAATTTGATAGAATATACTCCTAATACTGTCTAATTTGATAGAATTTTTAAGGAGTATAAGTTATTATAGTTCTTACATTAATAATAGTCAAGCCCCTATTATATTTAATATTTATTATATTTTTTTAAATCAAACTTATTTGCAGAATTGTAGATGAATATTAATTTGAATTTTTTTTCTATATATAAATTTAATTATATTTAATGTCTAATTAATGATAATTAATAATAAATTAATAACCAAATATACAAAGTCAAACTATACTTAATTAGATCAATATTTTTTTTATGAAAAATATGTAACGACTAATTGAACATAATTTATATGTCTAATTTATTTATATATTTTAAATTATGTACGAGTGTATAAATATTCGTAAGTAAATAATCTGATATTAGACAAACAAATGATAATTTTTTTTTTTGGATAAGGCAGTTAAACTTACAAATTAAGAGGAACAATTAATTACATATTTAACTTAATCAAAGAACTCAAATTTATATATTATATTATCATGGTTGGTTAGTTTAGTAGTTTTTTAATGGAGTATTAATTTTTTAATAGAAAAGTATCGATCATTTAAATTTAAAATAAATAAAATTCATTATGATATATTAAATTTTCTGATAAAAAATCAAAATTTACACTTAATTAATTAATATAATTGATTATTTATTTATATAATATTATTAATTATCTAAAATTATCAGACTTAATTTTTTATCTTAACTAAAAAATATTCGATAATTACTGAAGATTTCTTGAATTTTAAATAAATTGAAGTATATAATTAATGTTACATGAAAATTCTGTATTAAGGTATATTAATTGTGATGAACTATATATATATATATATATTGCCGCTATAATAGAACAATTTTTTTAATTGAATATATAAATTTATATAATTAATGTTAATGAAAAGATTTCAATATTGATTGCCAATGTACAATTAATAAATGTAATTGTGTTTGATTAAAAAAATCCAATAATATAATTAAGTAATATACTTTATTATTTTATTAATTATTTTATTAATTATTTAAAGTTATCTGATTTAACTTTTAATTTTAACTCAAAAATATTCGATATTTATGGAAGATTTTTCTCTACTTGAATATATCCATCTTTTCAATTTTTAATATTACAAAAAAAATCCTCCAACATGATTATTAAGTTATCTCATTCCTGATGAATTAATACTTTCTTTTTCGCTATAATTATGAAAAAAACATTTAAATTGAACATACAAATTGGTATAATTAATATTGATATAATAATTGCAAATATTATTTCGAAATTTATATGCAAAATTGTAGATGAATATAAATTTGATTTTATTTTCTATATATAGGTTTAATTATATTTAATGTTTAATTAATGATAATTGATAATAAATTAATAACCAAATATACAAAGTCAAAAGACAAACTATATTTAATTAGATCAATATTTTTTTATGAAAAATTGTAAGGACTAATTGAAAATAATTTCTCAGTATAATTTATTTAAATATTCTAAATTATGTACGCATGTCAAAATATTCGTAAATGTAAATAATCTTACATTAGACAAACACATTTTTTTTTTGGATAAGGTATTTAAACGTACAAATTAAGAGAAAAAATTAATTACATATTTAATTTAATCAAATAACTAAAATATATATGTATTATATTATCATGATTGGTTCTTTTAGAATTAGTTTTTTAATGGATAATATTAATTTTTTAATAGAAAAGTATCGATCATTTAAATTTTAAATAACTAAAATTTATTATGATATATTGAATTTTTTGTTGTTATTATAAAAAAAGTTCAAAATTTATACTTAATTAATTAATATAATTTATTATTAATTTATATAATATTATTAATTATTTAAAATTATCTGACTTAATTTTTTATCTTAATTCAAAAATATTCGATGATTACTAAAGATTTTTTGAATTTGAAACAAATTCGCGTTTATAATTAATGTTACACGAAAATTCAATATTAAGGTATATTAGTTGTGATGAACTATTTTTTTAGCTATAATTACAGAAAACTTTTTTTAAATTGAATATATAAATATATATAATAAATGTTGATGTAAAAATTTCAATATTGATTGTCAATGTAGAAATAATAAATATAATTGCATTTGATTCAAAAAAATTTTGATAATATAATTAAGTGATATAAATTATTATTTATATTATATTATCAATTATTTAAAGTTATCTGATTTAATTTTTAGTCTTAATTCAAAAACATTCAATAATTATTGAAGATTTTTCTCTACTTGAATTTATCATCTTTGTAATTTTTAATGTTACACGAAAATTCCTCCAATTTGATTATTACGTTATCAATACTTTCTTTTCCGCTATAACTATTAAAGAAATTTTTAAATTGAATATATAAATTGGTATAATTAATATTGATATAAAAATTGCAAATATTATTTCTAAATTTATTTGCAGAAGTGTAGATGAATATTAATTTGATTTTTTTTCTATATATAGGTTTAATTATATTTAATGTCTAATTAATATACAAAGTCAAACTATATTTAATTACATCAATTTTTTTTTATGGAAAATATGTAACAACTAATTGAACATAATTTCATGGTCTAATTTATCTAAATATTTTAAATTATGTGCGCATGTCAAAATATTCGTAGATGCAAATAATATGATATTAGACAAAGAAATGATTATTTTTCTGAATAATATATTTAAACGTACAAATTAAGAGAAACAATTAGTTACATATTTAATTTAATTAAAGAACTATAATGTATATATTATATAATCATGAATTCATGATTGGTTCTTTTAGTATCAGTTTTTGAATTGATAGTATTATTTTTTTAACAGAATAGTATTGATCATTTAAATTTCAAATAACTAAAATTCATTATGATATTTTGAGTATTTTGTTGTTATTCTAAAAAAATTGAAACTTATACTTAATTAATTAATATAATTGATTATTTCTTTATATAATATTATTAATTATTTAAAATTATCTGACTTATTTTTCTTATCTTAATTAAAAAATATTTGATAATTACTGAGGATTTTTTGAATTTGAAATTTTTTTACGTTTATAATTAATGTTATAGGAAAATTTTGTATTAAGCTATATTAGTTGTGATGAACTTCCTTTTTTTTTTGTCGCTATAATTACAGATCAATTTTTTTAATTGAATGTATAAATTTATATAATTAATGTTGATGTAAAAAATTTCAATATTGATAGTCAATGTACAATTAATAAATGTAATTGCGTTTGATTCAAAAAATTATGATAATATAATTAAGTGATATAGTTTTTTATTTATATTATTTTATTAATTATTTAAAGTTATTTGATTTAATTTTTAATTCTAATTCAAAAACATTCGATAATTATGGAAGATTTTTTTCTACTTTAATATATCCATCTTTTCAATTTTTTAATGTTACAAGAAAATTTCTCCAACATGATTGTTAAGTTATCTCATTCATGATGAACTAATATATTTTTTTCACTATAATTACGAAAGAAACTTTTAAATTGAACATATAAATTGGTATAATTAATGTTTATATAAAAATTGCAAAATTTATTGTCAATGTACAATTATTGTTAAGTTATCTCATTTATGATGAATTAATACTTTCTTTTTTGCTATAATTATGGAATATTTTTTTAATTAAATATATATATATATATATATATATATATTTGTATAATTATTGTTGAAATATAATTGTATTTTATTGGCAATGTAAAATTAATAAATGTAAATGCTTCTTATTCAAAAAAAAATCAGATACTTACGATTAATTAAGAGATATAAATCGCGACTAATTTGATGTAGTAATGAAAATTGTTAAAATTAATTAGTTGGCCAAATTTTAAAAGTGATTGCTTAGGTACAATTAAATAATATAAAAGTGTAATAAAAATGTATTATATCAAATAATTTTATTTTATTTGTAGAATAAAGATAATCGAGTTAGTTAATAAAAATATATTTGCATTAGATTATTTTTTACATTTATATCTTTATTTTTTAAAAATATTATATTTAAATATTTTTTATTAAATTTATGTAGTAAATAAATTGCACTTGATTGTTTTTTTTTAACTACTTGAATAGTTCTAATGCAATAAATCAATATTTTTGAACAGTGCGCCAGATACGGACAAAACCAAAAGATTGGATGACGTGATTGTTGTTTAACTGAGAACAATGATTGATCATTTCTATCCATTTGCAGTTCAATTCCAAAATGCAAAAGTGTGTTTTCAATATGGACAAGAACTATCATTAAGTATGAGGTTGGTAGAGAAAAGATAAACGGATGGTACAACACATAACCTTCCAGCAATATCAGAGGTTACATCTCTTATTCCAGGTAACGTTGACTTGAATATGATAAAAAGAGACGTGATTCTTCATACGTGTGATGGGAAACTAAAACAAATAAGTGAATTCCATCCATCGTATGTCCATTGCAGTATCCTCTTTTATTCCCATATGGTGAAAATGGATATAGACTTGATGTTGTTCATAACGATGTTGAATCTACCTCGAGAAAAAGGGTGAGATTAACTATGTGTGAGTTCTTTGCATTCAGATTACATGAACAACAAAATGAACCTACAACTTTGTTTATATCGAGAAGTCTTTTCCAATAATTTATGGTGGATTCGTATACCATGATAGAGTCTAAGAAGTTATGCTATGTGAGGAAGAACCAGGTTAAACTCATATCAGAAAAGTATGCAATACAGAAAGTGTAGTGGAACGAGGTATTATTCAACCATCTTCAACAAGTAAAAGATTCACGTCATCTTCATTTACCGGGGGTCCACGGTACATGCCTCAAAACTTCTAGGATGCTATGACAATATACAAGCATTATTCATACCCGAATTTACTAATCATGATTACATGCAACCTCAAATGACCAAAGACTACTAGATTATTGAATTCAATGTGAAAGAACTAAATTACGTAGACAGGTCTGACATCCTTTGTCGAGTATTTAAGATGAATCTCGATCAAATCATAAAGAATTTTAAGGAAGATCAATTATTTGACAAAGTAAATGCAATTAAGTTTTAAATGTAAATATTTTTTATTTTTTATATTACATATTAACATAATAATTCGGACCAAACAATGTCTTTAAAGTTAAAAAGGAGACAATTTTCAATTCTGTTATTTGTTGTGATGATAATAAATAAAAGTCGGTCAATTGTTGTTGTCTACTGTGTGTTTGAATCTTTCAAAGCCAGTTTTCATACATGGGCAACTATATGTTGCAGTCTCTAAAGTCAAAAGTAAAAGATAATGAAAAATCCTATTTCTTAGTTCTGATGTGAAATCCTGCAAGTATATAACAAATGTTGTTTACAAAGAAGTTTTTCGAAATTTGTAATTTGTGTGTGATGTATTTGATTTTCAAATATAAAATTGTGAACTATTTTATTTATTATAGAAAAATAAAGTATAATGATATGTAAAATCTCATTTTGCATATTTAGATTAACATTATAATTTTTTATAATAAAAAATACTCCCCCGTTCCACAACACATTGCGGGGACTTTTCGATTCGTACTTTAAGAAATATGTATAATGAGAAGAGTCTTGGTGAGTAATTTTGTAAACTTTTATATATAAAGTATATAAAGTAATTTGATTGAGTGTATGTGTAGGTCCCAAAAGTAATGATATTTTGTGTGAACATTGTAAGGGTGAAGTTTAATGAGGAGTTTCATTTTTTAAGTATGCAAATTGTTGTGGGACGTCCCAATTAATAAGAAAAATATGCAATGTGTTATGGAACGGAAGGAGTACATAAATAACAAATTATATAAAAAATAAATTAATTTAATTATATACAAAAAAAATCTTTCAGTCCGCGTAATACGCGGGTTTAGCACTAGTATATGATATTTATATATTATATTTAAGGTTCTGCGTAATAACACGTGAGTTCTATACTAGTTAAATGTACATTTCGCAGAAATCTTAGGATTTTCAATTATGATTTTGCAATAGTTGAACACTATTTATTCTCTTGACCAAAATTACTAATATTGTATTTAATATAAAAATTTAGTACTAATATTTAATCGGATGAACAACTTGGGATGGAATCTAGGACTGGGTGCACTGCAATCAATTTTATATCTATTCTGAGCTCAGCCGACTATTAAGAACATAGTTGATGGGTTACTTATATATAATCTATGACTAGGTTTTATATGCACTATATGCACGTACATTTTTATAGTATATTTTAAAAAAAATATTACACTAAAATGTTTAATTTATTTACACAAAAAACATGCAATTTTTTAAGTGAAATTAGAGTTGAACGTTTTAGTATAAATAAATTGAATGTTAAAAAAATACATTTAAATTTTACGGTGCATTTAGTGCAAATGAGACCTACGCAACTCTATTCGTTTCATGTTACTTCATATTTTCACTACAATAAAATAAAAAATTATCTACGAAATTTTCTAAATAGCTATCGAGTTTTTCAACAAGAAAAAATTGATCCTTAAATAATGAGGATTGTCTACAACCTGTCTATGAATTTGTAGAATTTTAATAAACATACAAATTACCTATGAACAAACTGCATACGCATTTGTAATTCTCTAGGCAATTATATTTGTAGTTTAGAAATGACCTACGAACAAATTTACGTATGAATTATATTTACATTAGGCAAATTTATTCATGAATGAAAATAACTATATAATTAGAAGATTTTGTAGACAAATCGTAGGCGGTCTTTACTATTTAAGGACGAAACTATTTTCGTTAGAAATTTTGTAGGCAATTTGGAATATTTCGTAGACAAATCTATATTTGATTATTTTCTTGAGGTGTTTGGAGTAAATATATTTTCGAATTATATATATTTAAAAAATTAAGAAAAAGTATGTCAAATCTTCTAATATTATCCTCATATATACAATATTAACAAGAGATTTTTAAAATGTTCTTCCCTCCATCCTGTTTTAGATTGCTTATTCATTGTTTGACTCATGTTTTAGTGAGCGAATTGTTTATTAGTGTATGAAATGATAAAGTGACTTTTAAGGAGGTATATATACTATAGATCAATGTTTTCAAAACCGGGTTGAACCGGGAACCGGCCGGTAACCCGGTTAAAAAACACCTATATAACCGGATTTCAGGTTGTTCCGGTCAAAACCCGGTTCAACCGGAAAAAAATCGATTTTTTTCTTTTTTTAAAAAAAATTAAATTATTAATTTATATTAAATATTTAAAATTTTAAATCTATATTTCTCTCACATTTTTCTCCAACACTTTCGATGTGGGATAAATGTATGAGGTGGGACAAAATTTATAAAATATGATATGAAAAGTTATAAAATATATATTTAAATTTTTGTAGGTGTATATTTATTTTGTTTTTTTAACTAAACATAGAAAACGGTTGAACCGGTCCGACCCGTTGAACCGCTGACCGGTGATTTGTCCGGTTCGATCACCGGTTCGGTTATGAAAACACTGAGTAAAACTATCATACTCCACCTTAAAAATCTCTTTATCATTTTAAATACTAATAAACAATTTGACCGCTAAAATACGAGTCATATAGTGAATGAACAATTTAAAACATGACGGATGGAGTATATCATAACACTCGTTTTCTAAATAATTATTAGAAATTGAAATAGAAATAGTTTGGTTAATTATTTTATAACACACCTCGATTTGTTAAAATCTTCTAAATCGCCAAGTAAAATGAGACGGAATGAATAATATGATAATATTTCATATATTATACGAGGAAGAAATCTTCTTGACTATGAGGATTACATTATTAGAGGTGAATTTGGTAAGTCACGATTATTTGGTTTAGAGTAACACCATTATGAATTAGGTTTATACAAAAATTATATCACTGGTATGCATAAAAATTAATTGTTATGCATAATTATCACTATTTTTAATTTTTTTTTTTTTTATAGTGATAATTTTTATACATAACCGTGATAATTTTTATATATAACAGTGATAGTTTTTGTGCATAATTACAATGATATTGAAAAAATAAAATTAACTGTGAACTTGGGTTTACACAAATAAAGTTTTGTCTATGCTACAGAATAGTGTAATGTCAAGTACCTATATATCTTGATATTATTAGTTGAATTAGAATAAAATATATAAATATAAAAGAATGTGATAGACTCTCACATATGTATTTGATGAAAAAAAAAAGGTGTTTGAACAGTGCGTAACACGCATAGACAAAATCCAATTATTATGAGTAAATCTTAGTTTCTCCCAGTGTGGGGGGATTATTGAAAACAACTTTTCACCAAATTCATCAATAGTCGCATATCAACAAAAAAAAAAATACCCCTGTATGTCCTAATTTTGATTCCTAATATAATATTTTATTGACAAATCTCGTGCATAAAATAGAGTATAATTTAGTACAAATTACCCTCACTCCTTTCAAAGTGTTAAATGTTCAATGTCCAACTTATGTCTCAGTATCACAATGAGACGGTCTCATGCAAGTGTGTCTCTATTTTGTTTGAGCAAAATTTTATGTACATTAGTTGTATTGTGTAAGTGGTGCAATATAGATTCTATTTATATTTATATATTTTATTGATGCACTGTTCACATAGTGCATTTTTAAATGATACTCTCCCCGTTTTATATTTATTTGGACATTTTTCATTTTGGTTCATCCCACACTTGTTTGGACATTCTTAAATGACAATAAAATAACCTTATTTTTTATAATTATATCATCTCAATAACATCTCAAAATTTACACCTCATGTCATTACTTTATACACACTAAAAACCATTTTATCATTGCATTTATTTTAATAATAAAGTAGAAAAATCTATAATACTCTCAACTAAAAATCATTTTATCTCCTTAAATGTTAATAAATAATTCATATATTAAATATCGTATCTATAGTAAATGTCCAAATAAATGCGGAATGAAAGGGGGAGTATTAGTTATTTTTACTGAATAGTATTTGCATTAAGGTACAAAAGACTTATTCGAGTAAATTTTATGTGAACATGGTGCCAAGACAGAAGTGCAAATGGGCCCTGGCAGCCGAATGGGCCTGTAAAACCCAATGGGCCATTCCACGAAAATATCAGCATCTTCTCAGAGAAGATTCGTTCGTTACTCAAGAAAAAGACGCTCGCAGTTCATCACACTCTACACCTCCTTGCTTTGTGCAATCTCATAGGATACATATTTCACTTTTCCATTCCATTACTACCAGTATATTTGCACTGGATAACAGAAAGATCATTGATATGGATTTGATTTTCCCGCTACAATCTCAGTATGTATCCTCAAAAACCAAAAATGGAAGCTATCCGAGCCTCACAAATGCTCATTCGCTGCGAGGTTCCATTCAGACTTGTCGTCTTTCGCGGCTAAAGCCTAAAAGAATTAGGGTTCGCTCCGAATTCGATGGGAAAGTGAATGGCGCCCTTTCTGCTGATTTTGACCCCCGTTTTCTCGACCGGGTTAGCAACCATAATCTACTTTTCTGTGTTTTTTTATGTTTTTGGAGAATGGGGGTTTGAGGTTCAACAGTATTGTTTCTCCATTTTAAAGGGCTGTGGAGTTGCGGCTTGTGTTATATTGAGTGGAGGAGAAAATAAATTTATTAGTTTGTAGCCTCCCGACCCCTTTTCATCTTGCTTGTAAAGGCTCTGCCTAATTTGTGGAGTTAATTGAACTTTGGGTTACTTGATTAGGAAATACAATTGGAATTGATGTGGGAGTGACTATTAACTTGTTTCCTACCACAGCAAAAAGCCCTTGAAGCTGCCATGAACGACATAAATAGCTCATTTGGGAAAGGAAGCGTCACGAGGCTTGGAAGTGCTGGTGGAGCTTTGGTGTAGGTGTTTTCCGTTAATGCCTACTATTTCTATTATGGAATCATTCCCAAAAATAACAATAAGAACATAGAAATCGTGTTTGAGACCATTAAGTCTGCTTACTAGAGAATTTATGTTGATTTCTCTAGAAAAAAGGGTGACTACTAGCTGTGGATACAGAAGGCTATGCTTGCACATGTTCTATTTTTCCCTAATTTTATAGTTCTATTTTATATCTTCATTGTCTTTATCGGTGTTTCTTTTTTCATATCTCTTTGTTCATGTAGCGAAACTTTTCCGAGTGGCTGCTTGACCTTGGACTTTGCTTTAGGTGGTGGCCTTCCAAAAGGAAGAATCGTAGAGGTTTTATTTCTGTTATCCATGCATTTCCAATTATATGTTACTATTTATTTTGGGAGATTGAGTGAGATATGTATTATTCAAATATGAACTGGTGTTCATTTAAAACATTTACTTGCTGTCAAATCTTTTGCCAAATTATGAAACTTGAGGGGTAATGTTAATGTATAGTTGCGTACGCTATTGACAGATAAACACATGTAGTTGGGAAAATTCGTTTTTCTTAGACATCTATAGAACCTGATTATTTTTTGGTTTTCCTTTTCAGATATATGGGCCAGAAAGTAGTGGGAAGACCACTCTAGCACTCCATGCAATTGCAGAAGTGCAGGTTTAGTATGTGCTCAATTTTACATCTATCAGTTGTTTAATCACGTGCAATTGGTTTGCATTTTGTGTGTACTTTAAAACATTATTAGTTGTTTAATTAACACGTATCCATTTGTCAGTATTAGTTGTTTCATTCAAAAGTCTTTAGTTGTGATACTTGTGAATCAGCTTTACAGTAAAACTGTTTTATACCAACTCCACATTTCATTTGAAGAACAACTTGATATTTATTGAACATCTACCGAACAGAGACTTGGTGGGAATGCTATGCTTGTTGATGCTGAGCACGCTTTTGATCCAGCATACTCAAAATCTCTGGGGGTTGATGTAGAAAATTTGATCGTATGCCAGCCCGATAATGGAGAGATGGCTCTAGAGAGTAATTTTTCTTACATTCCATGAAATCAACTAGAGTTTTAGGATTGATTGGTCTTTTTTAAGGTACATTTATTTGGCAAAATCTGGTTTTCTGAGTTTATTTGTTTATGTATCAGTTGCTGATCGTATCTGTAGATCTGGTGCTGTTGATCTCATTTGCATTGATTCAGTCTCAGCATTAACTCCACGGGCTGAAATTGAAGTAAATTCTTAACTTATGTTACACTGTTTTTTTAAATTGATGGATTTCATTGTCTTCGTAAAGCCTAATTTTTTGCTTGGTGTGTATTTTTTCTGCAGGGTGAAATTGGGATGCAACAAATGGGTTTGCAAGCGCGTCTTATGAGCCAAGCATTGCGTAAAATGTCGGGGAATGCTTCAAAAGCTGGATGTACACTTATATTTTTGAATCAAATAAGACACAAGGTACTTTTGATTGATATTTTCTGATAGTTGCTACCTTATCTAGAGGCAAATGGCTCATCATCTTTTCTGGAAAATTGAATTGTATGATTAAAGATAATTGTCCTTTCATTCAGTTTTTCTTTTTGTACTCACTTACACTTATTGTGTTTCCAGATAGGAGTATATTATGGAAATCCTGAAGTCACGAGTGGTGGGATTGCTTTAAAGTTCTTTTCTTCTGTCCGACTCGAGATACGACCTACTGGGAAGATAAAATCAGTAAGCCCTATTCTGCTGAAGTTAACAAATTTCTGTATGTTCTATTTGGTCATGTTGTTTACTTAGTCTTTAGAGTTGGCAATAATCATAAATGGTGTGTTTTGTTAAAGGTGAAAGGTGATGAAGATATTGGTATTAAAGTACGTGTAAGAGTTCAGAAAAGTAAGGCAAGTGACACAAGAATACATTTTTGCTGTCCAGTGTATTTCACCTTGGTTAAATATTACATACTATTTTAGGGCATGTGCTATATTTATTTTAGTTCAAGCTAATTAGTCTATTACAGGTGTCGAGGCCATACAAACAAGCTGAGTTCGAAATCATATTTGGAGAAGGAGTCAGCACACTGGTTCGTGTATTTGTGCATATATTGCTTCTTGTTTTTCTATTGCTATTTTCTTACTCCCAAGTTTCTTATAATTACTGAACTTCCATTTTAGGGTTGTGTATTAGACTGTGCTGAAATGGTTGATGTCGTCTTAAAGAAGGGTTCGTGGTACAGCTATGGAGATCACAGGTGTGATTTTTTTTTTTGGTCGAAATGATTGGATACTTCTAACATGCAGTGAACTATTTGCTGTATACTTTCCCAGATAGAAATGCATTTAGTTGTTCCATTGTTGGCTAGTTCCTTAAACCATTATAGTTATATATGCATAAGTAAAAGTGGACAGTTTCAAAAATATTGAAAAATAGAAATTTTTTAGAAATATAAACAATTTTCTAATTCTAACTGGCCCAGTCTTTGCAGTGTGGAAACCTTGTTTGCCTTTATATTTAGCTCAAAACTGTACTTGGTATTCGAATGCAGGCTAGGTCAAGGAAGAGAAAGAGCATTGCAGTACCTAAAAGAGAATCCTCTTCTGTCTGAAGAAATCGAGAAGGTACTACACTCACTGTCCTCTACGTGTTTCTGTGTTACAGATAATACCTTCTAAAATGAAGCAAATGTAAAATAAATGTGTTCTTTTTCTTTTTTGCAGAAAGTTCGAGCTGCCCTGACAGGACAAGTAGATTCTTTTGTAAAATCTTCACCCACACAACCTGATGAGGAAGATATGTTCCAAGAAATGCAATGAGAGGATGAAGAACATACTCACTGCAATTGTAGAATTAAAAAGGACAGGTTCTATTGAATCTTCCCAACTCAAACAGGCAGATTTCATTGAGTTAGTTTCTTTTTTCATGCTTTTAGATGTAGTTGTGTCCAATTATGGCTACTCCTTGGTGATCGGTGGTGGGGGAATGAAGAAAGAGCATTGTTCCGGTTTTTGGTCCAGAAAAGAATATTTAGGTACTCAAAAGTCCTTCATGTACCATCTTGTATCTTAAATGAGTTTTTGCTATATTTTTGGTAAAATTATTGGTTGTCCCTTGCACTTTTTATTTTTACTTTTTGGTTCCTGGATACTTGTTAGTTAACTTAAATATAAGAAGTGTTTGGCGGCAAAAAGTATAACATAAAAGTAATAATTTTCATATAATTCTTGTCCTTTGAAGCCTGCGCTACTTCCTGGTGTTTTAAAGAAATGCACCTACGTTTGAGCACCCAGTAAGCATAAGTTTCCATATATTTCCTCAAGTTTGAAAGTTGAAACAAATTATGGTTAGAGGCACACTTACGTGACACGAAATATAATTTGGACATTAACGCTTTAATACTTTGGGAGAAGTGGATGTTGATTTGTGATAAGTTGTATCTTGTCTCATTCAAACGAGTTTTTGTCAACAATAGTGAACTCATGAGCAGTTTGCCATTCGTATGCATCCTTTTTCTTTGTGTCGAATAGATCTTTGTAATTGTATGACTTAGACATAGTTTATAGTTGCACAAGAAAATTGAATATTTCTTTGTGAAATAGCAAGTCTCACTCATTTTCTCGAAAATCATAACTAGAAAAACAGAGAGAGAGAGAGAGTTGTAGGTGACAAAAATAAAAGGTAAATGTTATCAAGAGTAGAATAAATGTGCTTTAAATTACAGACGAGGATTTATGTAATATTGAAGCAAACATGGTTTTACATAGTGTTATTACTGGACCAAAGCACTGGTGTTGTAAACAAGAAGAGCTCCTCCAGCTAGGATACCTGCAAGGGTGACTGCCCATATCGCTAATCCTGTCGTTCCTGCACCATTTAATAATAAATTAATTTCCCCTCATTTTCTTAATCACACACTGCATTTTTTTTCAACAATCTAGGAATATTTGTTACCTCCAACATAAACATCACCACTTGGAGACCATTCATTCTCGTTGTAGATGGGACTACATGCATCACCATTCATCGATTCATCAATTACTATTACTATATTAATATAGAATCAGAAATTAGTTGAATATGGCATGGGTCACTCACCTGTATCCGTCCACGTTAGCACCGTATTTGTCCACGAATTGGTAAACACCCTTTCCCTGATCCACCAACACTATAATTAAATTCACTGTCTAACAAGCTAATACCGTTCAATTAAATTAACCAATACTGTTTGTTTAAAAACACGAATTTGCCTTAAAAATGAAGTAATTAATTAGTGACACAGAGAAAAATTGACCAACCTTGGGTTTCCTGCCAGAGGCATCGAGGCCATCCCTCAAGTTCATGCTCCCATTAACTCCTAAAATTATTTATTAATCTCCATCATAATTAATTACACATGATGTGAGTGTGTGTATTTATGTATGTGTACAAGTACAAGAAAGAGCAGTAACTAACTAACTAACCATAAGGCTTGTCAGTCTTGATCTTCTTGCCACCGCTGGCCACGACTCTGAAAGTGGTGGTTCTGGCGAGCGACGGCAGCCCTCTCACGGCGGCGCTCTTCTCCACGGCGAACGACGACGGCTTTAAGCTCACCCAACTCATCACTGTGCTTGCCATATCTCTCTCTCTGATTAATTAATTAATTAATGTCTTTGTGTGAATACTGACTTTGATGAGTTGATAATATTATGAAGCCCGGATTACCAAATATCACGAATTCGCGATTCCCATCTCGCCACGTGGCACTACCGCTGTGGTTTGGTTTTGGATATGATTGCTAAAACGTTATCACAATTCCCAATTCCTTTTTTAACCACTTGTGTTTCCATCCACACATGTCAACCAATTTATTTTTTTGACAGAACATGTCAACCAATTTGATTCGCTGGAAATATATATATATATATATATGAATAATGATATAGAACCAACTATCTGGTTTTTTATGAAATCATATTAATGACGTGTCATGCCAACTATTCCTTAAACCATGAACCATAAATCCTAAATCATGAACCATTCGGGTCGGGTGAACTATGAACCACTCGGACCGGGTTCAGTTCTGGCCGAGTTGGGTCCGGGCAGGGTAAAAAAAAATGTAATTTTTTTTTCTGTTTAGTTTTATTTTTTCAGTTCAATTCAATTTTTCTTTTTACCAGGCCCGAGTAGTTCATGGTTCACCCGATCCGAATGGTTCATGATTTAGGGTTTATGGTTCATGATTTAGGGAATAGTTGGCATGACACGTCATTAATCTGGTTCCATAAAAAATCAGATAGTTGGTTCTATATCATTACTCATATATATATATATATATATATATAATTACGATTAAATACAAAATTTGTCTAAAATGATCACTATTTACTCGAAACACAATATTATAATACTCTCATGGCCTTCAATTTTATATGTTAAGTTTTGTTTCAAATTCAATGTCGTTTCAACAATTTTTCTGTAACTTTTTTTATTTACTCTTATATATTCCTCAAATGTTCTTTAAAAAAAAACGAACGTACTCTAGGATATATATTATTTTGACTGAGGGTAAATTTATCAAAATTTTATATATTTTTTGATACATTTTTTTTTAAACGGCACTTATTAAGAAACGGGGAGAGTATATGTGAATGATATAATGTGAACGGACAATTGATATCATGAGTTAGTTCTCTTATTAAAAATTTATTTCAAGTAACACTTAATTTTGACCCATTAATTTTCAACTTAGTTTTTTTTTTTCCTTTTCTTAATTAAGCAATTCATATACAGTATTCAAATATACTCAACTTTGTTCACAATAATATTTGATCATCTGCGAAAAAAGTCATGCTACTTGTCTCCTCCATTCAAGATTGCAATTGAGGTTCAGTTTCGTAATTTCCCAACCACTAATTCAAACAATTTGTTCAAACTTAATATTGTAGTAGTAATAATAATAAAAGAAACATATAGTGTTACATGACCTCAAATTATGTGTGAGAGAGATACTAGAAGGCATAAATTAGTAAAATACAATAAATATGACACATCCCCCTATATACTAATAGGGAGTTTTTCCTTGGTGATGTGTCAACTCCACATTCATTTAATCTATGTGTCATTCTATGAGAAGTTTGATAGACATGTCATTAAAAAAATCATATGTGTCATTCCATGTGTCATTCTATTTCAATACATCCTAAACAAAATCTAGATTTTTTGTTCAGACCTCTCACGTCGTTCTTTCTGCCTCCATCGTCCCACCATTCCCTTCTCATCGTCTGCCTTCTGTCATGCCTTTCTCGATGTCAGTCTTCCGTAGCTCACGCTCTCAGATCTCTCACCGTTGTTAGCAATCTCAATTTCTGAATCGGTTTGCTTAGTTTAAACTTTTTGTTTTTATTATTTTTTATGTTAGATGTTCATTCACTTCCCCTTATACATGTTTTCATTAAGTGAATAAAAAAATAGTGTTTTCATTATACGTGTCTTGATTTAAGATTAACTATTATACAAATTAATTACATCTATATTAAATTATATTTTACTTTATAATATTAAATTTATATTACAATATTGTTATATAATAATTTATCATACAAAGTAAAATGTTAAAATTTATATTAACTAAGTTAAATAAAAAATTAGTATTATAACTTAAAAAATTTAATTAATTTAAAATCCCGTGTAACACACGGGTTCTACACCAATAACTTAATAAAATCGAGTTCTTTTCTTATGTAATTACAATTTGTACTCGCGCGATGGATTAGGGAGAGCCTTTTAAAAATAATAAATTAATGACCTACTAGTTTAAAACAATACCTTTTTTAAATAATAATTTACAATTGTTTAAACAATATTAATAAAATCAAGTTTTTTTTACGTAATTAAATAATTAATAATTTACTGTTTTATTAATAGTTTTTTAAAATAATAAATTACAGTTTTTCAAACAAAATTAATTTTATGGAAATTTTAATCAAAATGAATTTAAATTTGAATTTTTACCCAAAAATAAATAGGAGATATAATTTGACTTCAAGTTACATAGATGAAAAATAATAAAAAGAGATGACGTAAAATTACGTCCGAACCCGCTTTGATTGGGAGAAAAAATCACGCCTTCACCTACAACTAATAAAGTTCTTTGTAATAAGTAATTAATAAAACTCATAAGTCAATATCATTACTTGACAAAAATTTATATGAGATGAGACGGTCTCATATATGAGACCGAGTGTAAATAACACAAATCAATACTAATTTCTTTCAATGTGTTAAGACGGTATGCCCAAATTATATTTCGTCTTACCGTGAAACCGTCTCACACATATATGTCTCGTTGATGATCCGTTTCACAAAATGAGATCCGTGATCTCACATAATTTTGTCCTTAACAAAAATGCTAAGGATAATAGGGTCCACTTAATTAAGATATATATATCCTGGATATCCTGGTAATAATTTAAAAGTAGATCTAGTGTGAAATTTTTCAAGAATGAAAAATTATAAAATCGTCCTAAATCATGACTTATTCGGGCCGGGTGAACCATCTATACCCTAAACACTAAATAATGAACCCTAAATCATGACATATTCGGGTCTGGTGAACCATGAACCACTCGGACCGAGTGAATCATGAACCACTCGATTTTGTCTTATCTTCACCATATACAAAATTTGTTTGTAAATAAAAGTTTTTTCATCTATGCAAATTTTCAAACTAGACTTTGTCATAATTTAATCACACTAGCCCCATTTGATGATTTAAATAAAAGCCTGTTGATTCACTGGATGAACAGACTGTTGTGACCCTGGATGGACTCAAATCCCCCCATTGGTATAATATTGTCCGCTTTGGGCCAAACCCGTATGAATTTGTTTTTAGGTATCTCCCAAAAGGTCTCATACCAATTAAGATTGTGTTCATCCTAATAAATCACATGATCCTCTCATATTATTCCGACGTGGGATATTGTTTGATACCCCAACACAGACCACTATTCTTTTTTTGAAATACATGGATTACAATTTGGAAAATATATAATTAAACATTAATAATCTCACACAAACTTGATAGTAATGGTTGCATGTCGCTAATCTTGACTGGCATAAAAGTCTCCAGAAACTGGTATATAATATCTTAAAAAATGTAAACATGGAAAATGAGGTTTATAACATTTGAAAAGCTTGACTGGGCATAAATACCGTTATTTGGGTGTAGTTAAATTTCGAAAAAACTTGAATCTGATCCACAAACGCTATGCATCCGACAAAAAAAATGAAAAAAATAATTAATTATATTATTTATGTCTTTTTTTTCTTCTTCAAAAGTTTGACCTAACTTTGTTTGTCAGTAATAACATAAAAGTAAAATAGTCTTATTTGATTTTATAATATACTAGTTTATACCGCGTGTGTTGCACGTGACACGTAAGTAGTTAGTAAAAAATTATTATAGAAAAATAAGATCATTATTTAGAAAAATCAAGACTCTATGCTTGAATTATTCAAAAAAATAAATCTTTTATTACTTCAAATAAAACATATTGAATATATACTAACCAAATAATAAAAATATTTTCGAGGAATATAACAAAAGAAGCTATCTTTGGAGAAGACTGGAAAAATCTTAAATATCAACCCAAGCCACTTTTTAATACTTTGTCCGCTTAAATTTGTGCCCACTTGTAACCCTTTGAAAATTTTGTAACGTATGAGTTGTATAGATGAAACAGTATTTTAATTACACTATTTTAATAATTAGATAAAAGTAAGATAAAGTTATAATTGAATATAAATTTAAAAAGAATGAAAAATATGTAACTTATAACTATTAAGTAAAATCATAAAATGAAATATGGATAAAATTGAATAAATTAAAATATTACAGATAAAACAAAGGTAAAATTATAATTTAAGATAAATTTAAAAAAAGAATAAAAATTATATAACATATAATTATTAAGTAAAGTTTTAAAATAAAATAAATAAAAAATGGATCGAGATTGGACAAATTTAAAAATTTCAAAGTAAAAAGGTTAAAAGATAAAATTCACGACCCCAATCCACAATTTATAATTAAATATAAATAATGGAAAATAAAAGTAATTATTAAGTAAAATTATAAAATAAAAAATAAAAAATATGGAATGTAATCATAAAAAATAAAGGACGGAACAAAACTGTAACAAATCAAAATATATGACTGACAAAAAAATTAAAAGTAGTTATTAATTAAATTTATAAAATTTAAAATAAAATAAAATGAAGGACCAAATTGATCAAAGTAAAAAGTGACAGGGGTAAAATGGTCCGAAAATGTTTCTCAACCCTTAAGGGATGTGCAGTTGACGTAATTTTGAATTGTCAATAAAAAATGGATCGAGATTGAACAAATTTAAAGATTACAAATTAAAAAGGTTAAAAGATAAAATTTACGACTCCAATCCACACTTTATAATTGAATATAAATAATGTAAAATAAAAGTAATTATTAAGTAAAATTATAAAATAAAAAATAAAAAAGATGAAACGTAATCATAAAAAATAAAGGACGGAACAAAACCGTAACAAATCAAAATATATGACTGACAAAAGAATCTATACTATATTAAAAAGTGGCTAAATGTTAAGAAATATTTTCGAACCCTTTTACCCATGTTACTTTTTACTTTGTTCAATTTGGTCATTTCTTTTATTTTTTAATTTTATTTTATTTTAAATTATGTAAATTTAATTAATAACTACTTTTAACTACTTCAAATAAAATTAAAAAATAAAAAGAAGGATCAAATTAAACAAAGTAAAAAGTGGCAGGTGTAAAAGAGTTCGAAAATATTTCTCAATTCCTAATCACTTTCTAATATAGTATGGATTATTCAATTTTATTTACAAGTAACTTGCCTTAAGGTTAAAGGGGTAATGGATTAAGTGTGATA
Source organism: Stenogyne calaminthoides (assembly GCA_037126765.1). Lineage (NCBI taxonomy): Eukaryota > Viridiplantae > Streptophyta > Magnoliopsida > Lamiales > Lamiaceae > Stenogyne > Stenogyne calaminthoides. The sequence continues at coordinate 39,086,091 of JBBCBC010000004.1, read as the reverse complement.
TTTGATTTTAAAATATATTTTCAATTTTATTTACATATATTTATACTCATGAGGTATACGCTAATAGAGAGTTTTGTGGATTATGTGTTTATTATATGATTAAATTTGGTGATGTGCTATATAGAGGATATGTACAATACATGTGCCATGATCTCATTGAGTTGACACATATTTTTTAAAGGGAAAATACATTTTTTTATCATGTAATTTTGACTCATTTTGATTTTGGTTCTATTAAATTACAATTTTTTTTTTGGTATTGTAATTTTACAAAATTCGACACATTAATCTTGTCACCATTTTGCTTCATAATTTTACAAAACATTCCCTAATAATATCTATATGCACTCTATCTTTTTTATCAATTGGAAGTCAAATCCTTCAGTATGTGTTCTTCAATTCTTTCCTTTTAATTATTGTACATTTCATGTTATTGGAATTTTGTGGACTTAAGTACCCTTGTTGTTGGCCCCGGTGCAAACGAGTCTTACACGTGTATGGGGGGAATACACGTGTTCAGTGTTTTTAAAACTTTTTTTTTTTCGAGGCTCATTTGGGTCGATAATCCTGAAGATTAGGTCCTGAGAAGCACAACTCGCTCTGAGTCAAAGTCTCATCGAGACAAATGATCTGAAGTTCTTTCGAAACCTCGATAATCCCAACCGAGTCCCGAAGTTTGAGAGATCCCGAGTTGCTTGGATCGATATAACTAACTTATCAACCCTCGTAAGAGTAAGTTCATTTGGTAACTATCTGTTCTCTAATACTCGGATGTCTTGAATGGTTGGCCTTTAGTTTATACTGCGTTTTAAGCTTTCTTTGAAAACCTTCCTTTAATGGAATAGTGATTAGGCGTGATTCAATTACATGCAACTTTTCGGTGGATTGATTCCAACCGAAATCTCGGTGAAAATATGCTTTGATTTAAATCAATGCAATTAAAGCACGATAAAGAAAAACAATAAACAACACAAAGAATTTATAGTGGTTCGTAGACTCAAGCTCCTAAGTCCACTCTCTCGATCCTCGAGAAAATTCACTAATCACTTCCTCGAAGCTTTACACTACCTCGCCAGTTTACTTACTCAACTCTACCGAGCTTTCTCGACTACTCCACGTAGTTTACTTACTCAACCCGACCTTGAGCTTTACGACTACCTCCGTAGTTTACTTTACTCAAACACAAACAAGCTTTCGACTACCTCAGAAATTTTACTAACTTCACCTCTAGAGCTTTCTGACTACTCCACGTAGTTTATTAACTCTTTACAACTCTTCTCACCAACAATCACACTCAAACTACCTTCTAAAGAGTTTGGGGTTTCTTGGTTGGTTTCCAACTAGGATGAGATATCCTTTACAATGAAGTACAATGCAAAGGCTAGGATATCTCGACTAAGCTTTGAATATATCTTATCAAGCTAGGCTTAGTTTATTGAGCTCTCTTCGATTTAAAAGCACTTGGGAAATTCTAAGTTTTTCGAGTGCTTTAACTTTGCGATAATAAGTTTGAGCTCTTGAGTTGCTTACAAATTTCCCGTAACCTTTCAATGTAGAAGGTCACAAGTATTTATAGGCATACACCAAGGTCACTCTTTGAAAACTATCCGTTGGAGAGATAGCTCCGAGAGTTTCCTCTTATGGTGTGTGAGGAACGGCTATATTTAGGGTTTGACACTCTCTAACACGTTTTAGGCAATAACCTTTCATGTAGCCGATCTTCACTTTTTGCAGTCTGGAACTTTTGTACTTCTGACATCTTTTTTTTCATGACACATCGCTTTGTCGATGTCGATATGGACAATGATGTCTCCTCTTCTTTTGACTTTTGTCTCTAGTTAAAGGTAGACACCTTCAACTCTTTTTTTGGTTACAAACTCTGAGTTGATATAACCTTAACAACACTCTGACTTAGTTCCTTTTGTCTGCATTTGAATGTCTTGGGCAATATCTAATTTTCTAAGGAATCGCGACTTTCTCAGTGTTGCATCCTTCAAATAGATATTCTCAGTGCCTATGAACATTCCGGTTTATACTGAGCATTCATACATTCTTGAGACTTGATAATTCTTGTGCCTTGATATTCTTGATCTTCGATCTTGATCTTACGTGTCTTGAGGGTCTTACGAGTCTTGAGGTCTTCGAGTCTTCGAGTCTTTACATGTATCTTGACCGATATCTTTGAGTCTTCATCTTTGAGTCTTGATTCCTCGGTTTCATCTTTGAGTCTTGATATCTCGATTTCATCTTTGAGTCTTGATATCTCGATTTCATCTTGAGTCTTGATTCTCGATTTCTTCTTGAGTCTTGAAACTTTAGTTTCATCTCAAAACTTCGGTTTCTTGAAAACATATCTTGAGTTCTTCAGAGTCTTCAGAACCTATCCTGATCTATATCTGCTGACTATACATTTTGCAAATATCATCCTGAATACTCTAAAACTGAATCCTGACTCAACTATCAAGATTATCCTGAACATGTCATACTCAGGGGTTTTGTGATCAAATCAAAATCATATATCTTTATTAAATTCATCTCCCAACAATTTCCCCCTTTTTGATGATGCCAAAACCTATCTTGTTACAAACATATAACCTAAACTCGTGTTTAGAAAATCCTATTACAAGATTGGTTTCTGAACAGAGAATCTCCCAACAATTTCCTAAGTAGAGAATCTCTTATCAGTTAGTCTCTCAACAATTTCTTCAGTAATGAATTATTCAAAGAATTCATCACCAAATACTTAAAACAATTTCCCCATAAACAATTAATTCAGAGACATCATTCAGCATATCAAAAGTAAAAGACATGAAAATAAGATAATGAGATATTAGATAAGTTTTCATTGATGATAGGTATACTGTTACAGATTACAATGAGTCTTATCAGACAAAATCAAAAAAATAAAAGACAAAAAGATAGAAAAATTTACAAGTGTCTTCAGGTAAGTCTTGATCTTGATCTTGATTTGGCTCTTCTTCTTCTTCTCGCTTTCTTGATTTGATCTTCTTCAATTTCATCAACGGGCACCTCCAGGTTGAACATTCCGAAATACCTCTTCTTCAGTGCATTTCTTTCCTTAATGATATCCGGATTGTTTCCTGTTAAACCCAATTGAGTAGCATATTGAGCAATTTCTTGAGTAATGGCTTTTTCATTCACCAAGTCATTATCAAGTCTTGGAGGAGGGTAGGTATATGGACCGGGGGCTACTATCTGCACCTTTCCTTCATCCGCAAGGTTTATCCAGCTTTGGAGATATTTAAGATAGAAGGTTAGGAGATATTCAATAAATGCTTCATTTGGAGCTGAGCTTTCCCATTTCCATTCCCTGAGCACATCAGAGTAGAACCAGAAGGTTCTATTGACCTCTTCCCAACAATCGTTGAATTGGATGGGCATCCATTTGTCAATGTGTTGCCATTTCTGTGCGTTTGAAGTCCCTCTCCGTTTGCTCGCAAACTTTTTGTATCCACTCCTTCGCTTCTGCTCTTCATCCATTTTCTTCCTGATCACAGGCACGCCTGAGACCGAAGCAACAACTTTCTTTGCTTGTTCTATCTGGAGTGTCTTCAGAGCATTCCTTATGTTGAAGACTTTTCTCTGAGGTTGACCTGCAGACTCTTCTAAATCTTCAATCAACCTTCTTTGTACTGGCTTAGAAGCCTTAACACGCTTGCTCTCAGGTTCAACAATGCCCAAGGCTTTCCTCTTCTTAGGCAATTCAAAGAAGAATGACTTGTTCCAAATTTTAGCTCTATCACTCGGTTTCTCTTTGCAACTTCAAGCATGGTTTCCTCGAAACTCGAGTGTAGATCGGCTTCTCCACCTTCTTGAACTTCATCTTGTCGGTAAACCGACTTCCTTCAAGGCTTTAGATAGATTATTCATTTTGAACTTCCTTTTGCGCCTTTTTTTCTTCAAAGTGCGTGCCAATAACTTCCGAGGTCTTCACCGACCTTTCCCCTTCGCAATTTAATTTGGAAGGAGTCTGAGAATGTTGTGTCCATATGGTATTGCTCTTTGCTTACACAGTGCACCTCTCCTGCTAACTGATCCTGTTCATCTTCTAGCCTCCTGAGGTGGTTCTTTGCCACATAAAATTCTTCAGAAAGATGGGCAAACTGGCCAGAGAAAGCATCTTTAAACATCTCTGTCATCTTGGTCATGAGCATTGAGCTCATTTCCTCAACAACAGACTTGATCAAGATTTCCGTTCTTCTCTCGCCAATTTCACCTCTAGAAACTTCGTTCTCTCCCGTGCTTCATTTAAGTTCAAAGACTCACCAAATTTTGACTCCTCCAAACTTCTCATTCAACTTTGTCTTCCATGGAGGTCATCTTTGAGGTCGAGTGTCTTGAAGTTGCACCGATTCTCAAGATGAACTTAGATTCTCCATATTCCGAGATTGGGCCGCCAATGTCTCTTCCATCCGAAATGATCTTGTTCAAAGATTGCTCAACCTTCTCAAGCTTCTCCATCAAGGGAGTGAGGTCGATCTCAGAACATTTTGCACCTTCAGGCCGATTGATCATCCCGAGGTTCGATACCTAACTTGAGGGTCGGTCCAAGACTGAAAGCATCGCCTTCATCCCGAGCTCCAGCCTCTAATCGAGCCTCGATCCAGACATCGAACAATTCAGAGTTAAAGATAGAAACTTCAGAAACTTTGGCATAATTGTTAATAGTGCGAAAAGGTACCAAGAGTGCTTAACCACCGAGGTTGAATGATTTCACAAAACAAGAACTTTCCTTCTCCATTTGAGACCGATCCTCAGCATCTCCCTGTTGGTCCCCATCTTGAGATTTGTCTCTGCTGCTAGGGGCACCAACTTCAGTAGCTTTCTTCTCAGCAATCTTCTTCTGAACTAGCTCATCAAAATCGGAAATTTTCATCATGAGCTTTGTCTTTTTGAATCCTGAGAATTCAGTTAGGTAGGTTGTCTCCTCATTCCACCAGTCTTCCCCTCTGAATGCAGCAATATTAAGCATCTCCGGAAGAGTCTGATTGAGGATGAAAACCGTCGTCCTTAATCTGAAGAAGATATCTTGTAGATCAGGGTATGAGCTGAGCTCAGGGTAGCGGTCAAGGATGAACCGTTCCCCCTTGCTCCTCCACTCGGTTTCTTCAGCTTCACCTTTCTTGAGCATCGGGCTCTCAGGTTCAGTTGGAAAATCAGCTGAAAGATCTTCTAAGAGCTCATTCAGGAGCTCATCAAAATTCACTTGCTCCTGAGGCTCAGCAAACTCTGAGGTTTGGGCGGTTTCGCTCCCCGGTTTGAATCGGCTGGGTTAAGGTCCGGCGGTAGCCCTCCTCGATGGGATTTTCGGTTTGCTCTCGAGAACCGAATCGGGCACTTCCTCGGCGGGAATCCCGGCATCTTCAGTAGTGCGAGCCGCCACATCCTCAGATGGAGTCTGAACATTTTCTGAGGTCTGAGGTCCTTGAAAAATTTCCTGAGAAAATTTATCTGAGCTGAGCGATGTCTCAAGCACCTCAGAGAAGACTTGCTCCTCGATGCCCGTCTCGTGCCTTAGAGATAACTGAGCCAAGACTTCCAATGACGATTTATTTCGCGGTTTGGCTCTCGGGTTGAATCTCTTCGAATCATCGCCATCTTTCATCCGGTGAGAACCACCATTCTTTTTTCAAGGCTTGGGAATGAGGGTTTTCTTCTTTAATTTCTCACCCTTTCTTTCTTTCTTGGCCTCCAACAAAACCTTCCCCGGTTTGTTGGGTTTTTTTTTCAAGAACGCACCTCGGTGATTCCACTTTCTTCTTTTCTTTCCCTTAATAGTCCTCTTCGCAGCAATGGGCTTGAACATCACTTTGGACTTGGGAAATGGGGTCTAATTGGCGAAGATGTCCTCCTCCTCTCTGCACATCTCCAAAATAAATGCTATTTTGGTGGCATGGTGGATCTTGCCTTTGATCGAGATAGCCCCGTCAACCTTTTTTGAAGACCTTGCTTGCTCACTCACCATCCCGAATCAAGAATCTGAGCCAGTTTGAAGTCGGTGGTGGGTGAAGCCTCGATCGCCGCCATTAATCGGAGCTTCGGGGTACTAATCTGCTCAAAACTCCCCGAATGACTCATGATGCATTTGCTCACAATATCCAACAAAACTCTATATTGTGGCTTCAAATGCCTCTTATGCAGTGTAGCCTCAAATTTTACAGGATTCTCAGCAATCCTATCTAAATACTCCTGCTCTCTACCCAACAAATACATAGCAGGATCCTCTCCTCTATCACAAAGCTCAAAAACATCGTTTAAATTCTTCAGAATTATATACAATTCCCTTTCAAAATCGATGTATTTAGACGAGTGTTCTAAATGTGATACATTAATCTTGGAATGTATACCATCCTCTTCATCTATCTTCATATTACAGATGAATTCGATTACCTCTTTCGCGTATTCTTGGTCCGGTCGGTTTGCGACGAGATTGGTGAGCTTGGCCAAATGAATCATATGCAGAGCCTCCTCTTCTGGTTTAGAGTTGGTTGTGCTATCGAGCGAGACAACGAACTCGTACCAAGGTTTATTGGTTTCGGCTAATTTGTCGAAAACGGTAGGAGCCATTTGAGATTTGAGGATTTGAAGATTTAGGGTTTAGGTTTTCTGGGCAAAGGGGATTTTCTTGCAGAGGATTTTGGGAACAAAGGGTTTGATAAAATTTGGCTTGAATGGCTTCATGAGGAATATATAGTTTCGAGATCGTGGGGAATCGCGTTGGTTAGGTGAAAAGAATTGAGATTGAGATTAATCGGCGATTAATCGGGTATCTGAAACAATCGATCTCTCTGAAAGCAAACCGTCAATTTATCCTTATTGGTCATTAAATGTAACAGAGCATTAAATGATTTAATGACCTTCTTTTCTAATTTCAAAAAAATCCCGCCAAAAAAAAAAAACATTCCTTAGGTGTTTTGTATTTATTGCAAATGATTACTGAACTTCACTTAAGCAATAAATGAGTCATGAGTCATTACTTCTTCAGACTAATTTCCCTCTATTAGTCTTACTGAGTATTGACCTTGATAAAATGTCAAGATGACACTCGAAGTCTTGAATGGGTTCAAGATCTTTCGAAATCTTGACCTTCAAGAACTGAGTTTCACGAGACTCGATTCAAGATTTCCATTTTATCCTCGAGTTTCTCGGTAGAGAAATCGAGAAAACTTCATGCATCCGAAAACCTTCAATTTTTTGATTTTACTCTATACACCGGATCTAACATTCCTAATTCAACTTAAAGTTCCTCAAAAATCTTGATTCAAATAAAGGTTTAGTCAAGATATCGACTCTCTATATCGGTATGAATTTTCTCCATCCTTATGTCCTTTTTCTCGACATGATCTCTGATGAAGTGATGTCTGATATCCACATGCTTGCATCTGGTGTGCAATATCGGATTTTGTGAAATAACAATGGCACTATTGTTGTCACAAAATATTGGTACTTCATTGGCTACAACTTTATATTCCCTTAATTGTTGTCCGAGCGAATAATCTGAAAGCACAACAACTTCCTCGCAGACCATGTATTCAAACCAAGAATCTTGGTTGCTATTGAGGTATGTTTCTTCGAAAACCAAGATATCGAACTTTTTCCAAGAAATTGACAAGTTCCAGTAGTGGACTTCCTGTCAATTCTGCAACCTCCATAATCAGCATCTGAGTAACCACTTAATTCAAAGTTATCATTAATTTGGATACCATAATCCTCTATTCATCGTGCCTTTAAGATACTTCAAGATCTTTTTTGGCGACCTCCATGTGACTAGCCTTAGGATTAGCTTATCTTTGCGTATATCCCAACAACAAATATTATATCCCGGCCTACTTGTCGTGAGATAGAGCAATGATCCAATGATTCCTCTATAATCGCAAGATGACTTCTTCGATTTGGTTTTCCGAATCGGATCCATCTTGTAGTTAGTATTCATGGGAATCTTAATCGCATTGCAATTTCAGACACCATATTTGGCAATCGATCTCGGTGTACTTTGCACGGTTGATGAATATTCCTTCCTTTGATTGTTTCACTTGAAGACCTAGAAAGAAATTCATCTCTCCCATCATTGACATCTCAAACTTGCCTTTCATCGTTGTTGAAAACTTTTCACACAAATTGATGGTTTGGAGATCCAAAATGATGTCATCAACATATATCCGAACCAACCGAGATATCTTCCCCCCATCTTCTATCCCCGAACAGAGTTCTATCAACAGCCTTTGACAAAACCATGGTCAAGAAGAAACCGAGAAAGAGTATCATACCATGCTCGGGTGCTTTGCTTAAGACCATACAAAGCTTTTCCGAGCACAGAAACTTGGTCATTCTGTTTGAAACCGGAGGTTGTTCTACATAAACCTCTTCTTTAAGCACACTGCTCAGAAAATGCACTTTTCACATCCATTTGATAGATCGTGAACTTCATGTGCATATGCAAGAAACAATCGATGGCTTCTAGTCTTGCAACAGTGCAAAGGTTTCATCATAATCCAAGCCTTCTTCTTCTTGGAATAACCTTGTCTAACTAAATTTGCCTTTGTTTCTTATAATATTGTTGTTTTCATCTCTTTTATTCTTGAAAACCCACTTGGTTCCAATGACATTGTGCCTTTTCGTGTCATCTACTAGCTCCCATACTTCATTCCTTGAGAATTGATTCACCATCTTGCATAGCAAGAATCCAATGAGAATCATGTAGAGCTTCACCAATCTCAAAGAGTTCTTTTCTCCTCGATAGAAGCAGCAGAATATAGTGCACTCTCACCATGGAACCTTCTTGTTTTAACACCTTCAGCTTAGATTACCCACAACTCGACTTGTAGGATGACTATCTAACCATCTTCTTCTAGATGTTCCCCTTCAACAATATCCTCAACATTTGAAATGTTAGGTTCGATTAATTCAATAAACTCGAGGAACAACGTAAAGGAGAAAAAGGAATCATCTTCCTCGGGGAAATTCTATTCGAAACATTGTCGAGACATTTGTTCCCTTTGGTTGATAGATTCGAATTTTGCCTCACCGTGACCACATCTTCATTGGCATCACATACCGAGTCCGAATCGGTGTCTGTTCAGATTGGTCACCTTTGGTGTGTTGGCTTTCTGAGTTTCACCATCCCGAGTTCCATCCTGAACTCCTTTATTCGAGTCTGAGTCACCCAATCATAGATAGTGACCGACTTCTTCTTTTTCGTGTTCGATTGATGATTTGTCATTCTTTTTCGGGCTTAATCTGGTGATCCTCTTGGTCAGGTTCATCTCAAGATCATGTTCTGTTTTTCCGAACACAAGTAGATTCATCAAAAACAACATGAGGTGTTTCCTCCACAATAAGAGTCCTACAGCTTGTAAACTCGAAAGCTTTTTTCGACTTCGAAATATCCTAAGAATATTCCTTCATCGCTTTTACTATCAAATGCTTTCAACCCGATCTTTACCATTATTGTGTATGAAACACTTCAGAACCAAACACACGAAAAAGAAAAGAAAACAAAGAGGCTTCCTTTCATTCCAAAGCTCATAAGGTGTTTTGCCTTAACTCTTTAGTCAAGATCGATCCGTTTCCGAGAGTAGCATGCAAAGGTTGATGGCTTGACTAAAACCTTTTAGGAATATCAACTTCATTTATCATTGTCCTTGCGAACTTTCTTTCGAGTCCCGTTCTTCTTTCAAAGAACACCATTTTGTTGAGGGTCCTTGCGGTGATGTTTCATGAGTAATTCCATTTGTTTTTTAATAATCGATATGATACGATTTATAAATTCGGTTCCCTTTGTCGATCCGATTTTGACCACACTCGATTTTTTTCTCAATCTTGAGCCTTTTTCAAGAATTCTGGCGAACTTTTATCTGAGTCTCTTTCTTCTTGAGTAAGAATATGACCCAAGTATATCTGGAGTAGTCATCAACTACTACCAATGTGTATTTCCGCCATTAGTGCTCATTTGGTGTTATAGGACCAAAAAGATCCATATCAAAGAATCAAGTATTCTTTTTCAAGAGAAAACATCTACTTTGCTTTTAAATGATGCTCGATTTGTTTTTTTTTGCACGCATCACAAATATGTTCCTTCTTGAACACTTCATTAAGCAACCTCCCACAAGAGCTAATCTTGCAAGCTTATTCGTGGTTTTGAAATTCAGTGATTCATTCTTTTATGCCATAACCAACTGGTATCTGTGGAACTCTTAGCAACTAAACATGTATCTTTAGGAGTTGAACTCCAATCAACAAGATACACATTTCCTTTTCTAGTAACAGACAGTAATATTTTCTGTGTTGTATCATCTTTCACATAACATAAGTTCTTAGAGAACTCAACATTAAAACCTTTATCACAGAATTGGCTTATTGAAAGCAAGTTATGCTTCAATCCAGATACATATGAAACACCATGGATATGAACTGAGTCGATTTCCAAAGTTCCATATCCTTCAGTCTGTCCCTTGGAGTTATCTCCAAAAGTGATCTGAGGGCCTCTTTGTTCAACATAGTCACTGAGTATCTTCTTGAATCCTGTCATATGTCTTGAGCATCCACTGTCAAGATACCATACGTCAGGAGCTTTTTCATCTCTGCTCATCAGTGCTATGTGATCTTTAATCAGCTCAGTGCCCTTGTTTTCCTCCTGAAAAACAGATCAATTTTTAGGTACCCAATTTGTGTAGGGTCCTACAAGGTTAGTTGTACCTTTCGGAATCCAAATTTGCCTGACAACTCTAATTACTTTAGAGTGGCTAATTTGTCTTCCATAAACATCAACATACACATTCACTACTCTGGGTGCCTTAGCAGTCTTCTGTGTATGTGTGCTAGCTTTAGCATGAACATGTGCCTTTGAATTTTTCTTTGGTTCAGGCCTTTTGTTCAGATGCTTTGGCTTTTGTGCAGCCGGTCTAAATCTTTGATGACTCGGGTTTAGGTAACCTTTACCCTTAGGCAAGTGGGGTTCAGGTTGCCTGTACTGAAATCTGGGTCTTTCAGTATACTGAGGACTTGGTTTCTTCAGTTGAGAATATCTCTGCTGAGTGTTTCTCATCTGAGGATTCCTCTGATGGTTCAGTGTGGATCCTTTCAGGTTTGCTTTCTTAGCCTGAGGCTTTGAAGTACTTGCCTGAAATTTTTCAACTGAGTGCTCAGGTTTTCTAGCCTTCACCTGAGGTTTGGGCTTTCCTACCTGATCATTCAGTTTTACTGAGACCATAGGTCCTTTTCCCTTGTCTACAACATTTGGCATTTCTTTAGTTTGAAGTGTAGGTGCCACTGGTTTTACAAAGATTGTCTTCTTGCTACTTGATGCAGCATTCAGATGACCTTGTGAGGTTCCCCCTGGAATGTATCCCAATCCAGATTTTATAGTGGCAGATCTCTGGTAACTCTGAATTTCATCTATTACTTTAGATGCAGTATTCAATAGAGTTAACTTCTTCTGTGCACTATCCTCACAGTTCTGTAGAGTTTCATGCTTCTCAGAGAGGTCATTGAATTTAGTTCTGATCAGCTGAATCTCTTCAGTGGATTTCTCTAGCTTTTCAGTTAGGGTCACTATCAACTTCTCTTTCTCTGAGAGTTGTACTTTCAGAACATCGAGTTCATCAGTAGCTTTCATTAATTGAGAAGTGATTTCAGTATTGCTAGAGTCTTTCCATTTTAGATTTTCAGCCTTCAGTTCCTTATTCTGCTCTTGAGTTTCATTTAGCAGTTCTTGTAAAACAACATAGTCCTTCATTAGACTCTCAAAAGAATCCATCAGGTCAAAATGACTGTTTATAGTTGAACTTGACAACTCTTGTGCTAGTGTAGGAGCAACAACAGAGAAAGAAGAGTTTACCTCCTCAATGGCCATCAGACAAATGTCATCACTTTCACTGTCTGAGAATATTTCATCTGAAGAGCTAGATCCCTCCTCAGAATGTTCTTCTTCTGCAACCATGGCCTTTTTGCAAGAGAACTTCTTGTCTCTTTTAGCTTGCCTTTCTCTTCTCTCCTTAGCACTTAGGTCAGGACAATCATACTGGAAGTTACCTTTCTTTTGGCAATTGTAGCATCTGTTGGCATCATCATCCTGATCACTTTCTTGTTTGGACTTGGAGTCCTTCCTTTTGGATGAAGATCCCTCAGCTTTCAGGTCCTTCTTCTTCTCAGTTGATCTGTCCTCAGGTTTCTTCTGGTACCTGTGATTCCTGTAATAGCTTTTGTATTTTCCATATCGACTATTAAGTCTTTCAAACCTCCTTGCCATCGTCTTTAGCTTATCCTCAAGCTCATCCCGATTCTTAGCAAGGAGTTCTCTCGACTCTCTAGTTTTGAGGTTTTTTATCTTTGGCTTTAAAAGCCACATTTTTACTAGATGATGAATCATCTTTCTTTGTCGACCTTTTTTGGATTTCTTATCAATTCTTAACTCATAGGCCTTCAAATTTCGAGAGAAGACTTGTTGATATGTCATTGAATTAATGTTTTTGGTGTTTTCAATCACCACTTTGCATGTATATCCCATTTCTTAGAAAGACCTCTAAGAATTTTCAATGCAACTTCTCTCTGTGGATATTTCTTTCCAAGTGCATTTAGATCATTCATAATACTAGTGAATCGACTTCCAATTTGTCAATTGATTCACCTTCTTCCATTTCAAAACTATCAAACTTTCCTATTGCAAATCGAAAGTTTGTTTTCTTTTGATATGATCTGCGCCTTGACACATTCATGACTAGTGTATCCCAAATTTCTTTTTGCGATATTGCGGTGAGAGATCATTCCCATCACACCATCATCAATTGTATTTATAGTGTGTCTTTAGCTATATAGTCTAGATTGACTAACTTTCTCTCCTCAGAGTCGGGTTGGTCATCGAGACTTAGGAAATTTTGCTCTAGGATCGTTTCTCTCATTTTACGTTCCTCTCCGATTCACCACGATGAAATGGAATGGCCCTTCAGAGACCACTCTCCACATTCGCTCATGTTTAGAATACTGTGAGCCTGCGCATTCTCGGGTTCTCCATATATCATAGTTCTCCATTTTAAGCGAGAACATGGGAAGTTTTTTAAATGAAGACATTTTAACTTAGTCTTTTAAGAATTCATCAAATAAGATCGATTCGAGATAGACCCCACAATTATTTTTAAAAAATAAAAAATTGGTCAACAAAAAGTACAAGGTCAAGTTGAACCACCGCTTCGATATATTCCACTTGTTGGTCCCGTAAAAAAACGAAGTCTTACACGTGTATGGGGGAATACACGTGTTCAGTGTTTTTAAAACTTTTCTTTTACTTGAGGTCACTTGGGTCGATAATCCTCAAGATTAGGTCTGAGAAGCACAACTCGCTCTGAGTCAAAAGTCTCTTTGAGACAATGATCCCGAAGTTTTTCAAAAACCTCGAGATAATCCCAACTGAGTCCTGAGTTTCAGAGATCCTGAGTTGCTTGGATCAGATAACTAACTTAATGAACCCTCAGAAGAGTAAGTTCAGTTTGGTAACTCTCTGTTCTAGCTACTCAGATGTGCGGAATGGTTGGCCCTTTAGTTTATACTCGTTTTAAGCTTTGCTGAAAACCTTCCTTTAATGGAATAGTGATTAGGCGTGATTCAATTACATGCAACTTTCAGTTGATTGATTCCAACCGAAATCTCAATTGAAAATATGCTTTTGATTTAAGTCAATGCAACGATTAAGCCTGCAGATAAAAAAGCAATAAACAACACATCAATTTATAGTGGTTCGAGACTCAAGCTCCTACGTCCACTCTCTCGATCCTCGAGAAAATTCACTAATCACTTCCTGAGCTTTTACGACTACCTCGCGTAGTTTACTTACTCAACTCGGCCCTGAGCTTTCTGACTACTCCACGTAGTTTACTTACTCAACTACCTCCGTAGTTTACTTACTCAAACACAAACAAGCTTTCAGACTACCTCTGTAGCTTACTAACTTCACCTCTAGAGCTTTCTGACTACTCCGCGTAGTTTACTAACTCTTTATAACTCTTCTCACCAACAATCACACTCAAACTACCTTCTAAAGGGTTTGGGGTTTCTTGGTTGGTTTCCAACTAGGATGAGATATCCTTTACAATGAAGTACAATGCAAAGGCTAGGATATCTCGTACTAAGCTTTGAATATATCTTATCAAGCTAGGCTTAGTTTAATGAGCTCTCTTCGATTTAAAAGCACTTGGAAAATTCTAAGTTTTTCGAGTGCTTTAACTTTGCGATAATAAGTTTGAGCTCTTGAGTTGCTTACAAATTTCCCGTAACCTTTCAATGTAGAAGGTCATAAGTATTTATAGGCATACACCAAGGTCACTCTTTGAAAACTATCCGTTGGAGAGATAACTCCGAGAGTTTCCTCTTATGGTGTGTGAGGAACAGCTATATTTAGGGTTTGACACTCCCTAACACGTTTTTAGGCAATAACCTTTCATGTAGCCGATCTTCACTTTTTGCGATCTGAACTTTTGTACTTGACATCTTTTTTCACGACATTGTCATTTGTCGATTAACCGATATAGTGGCATGTTGTTGTCTCATCTTTTTGACTTTTGTCTCTAGTTAAAGGTAGACACCTTCAACGGCTCTTTTGGTTACAAACTCTGAGTTGATATAACCTTAACAACACTCTGACTTAGTTCCTTTTGTATGCGCATTTTGAATGTCTTGAGCAATATCTAATTTTCTAAGGAATCACGACTTTCTCAGTGTTGCATCCTTCAAATAGATATTCTCAATGCCTCGGAACATTCAGTTTATCTTGAAAGATTCAAGACATTCTTGAGTCTTGATAATTCATCGTGCCTTTCATATTGATCTTCGATCTTGATCTTACGTGTCTTGAGGGTCATCCGAGTCTTGAGGTCTTCGAGTCTTGAGGTCTTCGAGTCTTCAGACTCTTCTGAGTCTTCAGAGTCTTCTGAGTCTTTACATGTATCTTGACCGATATCTTGAGTCTTCATCTTTGAGTCTTGATTCCTCGATTTCATCTTGAGTCTTGATATCTCGATTTCATCTTAATCGAGTCTTGATTCTCGATTTCTTCTCGAGTCTTGAAAAACTTTAGTTTCATCTCAAAAACCGGTTTCTTGAAACATCTTGAGTTCTTGAGTCTTGAACCTATCCCGATCTATATCTGCCGACTATACATTTTGCAGATATCATCCTGAATACTCTAAAACTGAATCCTGACTCAACTATCAAGATTATCCTGAACATGTCATACTCAGGGGTTTTGGGATCAAATCAAAATCATATATCTTTATTAAATTCATCTCCCAACACTTGTATTCAATCAGTGAATTTTATATTTACATTAAAAAAAACTATGTACTCTATCTATGTGTAACCAGACAATTATTTTTTTTATCAAAAAAGATATATTATTCCACTATAAAGGGGTAAAAAAAAATGCCCCAACAACAACATATTTACAGAGTCAACAATCCAGTATCATTCTAGAATTAGCTAGTCAATCAGAAAATGAAAAACTAGAGCACCTAAAACCTTTAACATTTAACCAATTCCAAAGTCTAGTTTTTATTTCATCTACAATATTTTTCACTGACAAACTTTTACTGTTAAAAATAATAGCATTCTGTTCTTTTCAAAGTACCCATACCACATCAAGCCATAAAGCAACCGCTACATGTTCCCCTTTTAACCTTTTTTGCCATTTAATAACCTACTAAGAGCAAATAGGTTAGTAAGGGGCTGAGAATAAAGAACAGTAGTGATCCCAAGTCATTTCAAGCATTCCATCCAAACCGTATAGCATATCCAGCATTCGAAGAATACATGGTTACTCATGTTTCCTCATGAACACCACAGAAAATATAATTTGCATCTATATTCTGTAACCAGGCAATTATTAGAGAGCAAACAGACATATTTAATCTTATTAGAGAGCAAACAGATATTAAAATAAGATGTGCTGATCTGCGTGTAAAAATATAAATGATTCGGAGCAACTAGCTAGGTCTAACTTGGGAAGAGGCAGTATTGTAAGGTGTCAGACTGACTTTATACTCAAACTTTCATAAACAATTTCTGACATGTATATTTATATTAGACAAAACTATATTAATGGAGTATATTTTAAATAAAATTACTTTTTAAACAAGTTTATTACACTGAGTTTGTTAGACTGAAAAAGAAGAGGAAAAAGAGAATTAGAAATATTTTTTTACAATTTCAAGTGTTTATTATTATTGATATATTTTCTTCTCGTCTGAAAATTCATACTCTATTTTGTCATTTTAATTGGATTATCCATATCACCTCCTAATCCTATATGATATTGTGATATTGCTAATACCAAGAACTATTATTTGAATTTTTATATTTTTTTTGGTCAGTGAAACAAAATGTATTAATAATTATATTATAATGCATCTTAACAAATATGTGAAAAATCAAATATATCGCATATGCAAGTAAAATATATCACATGATTTGATGTCCCTTCTAATCTCATACTACCTCCGTTCTCAACTCAATTGAACATTTGTCAAAAAAAAATTAAAATCAAATTCAGTTGAACATTTCTATAAATGATAATAAAATAATTTTATTTTTATTTATATCCTTCAAGCACCTCAATATTACATTTAATGTTATTACTTTTTAATACTAAAGCTAATTTTATCTCATTTAATTTATAAAAATATTATTATTTTATTATTTAACCCCCAACTTTATTCCTTTTAATAATAATAAATAATTATTTATTTAAAATTTATGTGTACAGTAAATATTTAAGCATCATTAAATAAACGGGCTCCAAGTGGTAGACACTGCGAGCCATTGAAAAGAAGACACGCTGAATTCCTTCATCCATACAAATCTTCGGTTGAACACTTCCAAAAAAAATTGATACTCACGCGCTTTAGACAAGGAATTAATTATACATCTTAACTTCTTCATGGAATATGTACTAGTGTTCCTTATCATTAGATAGGAAGCATTAATGCTTATAGTCTATATGGGTTGTGAACTTATGATAGTTCAAATGAATTTGAAAATATCTCATACAAGACCATTTCATGGATTCAAATTAATACATTTAAGTCGTAATTAAAATTAAATATAATCTATTTGAGTGTAGAAATTAGAGGATGCTAGGTGCGATCCCGGACATTGAAGCACACACAATAGTAAAGACGATTAGTCATACCTCTAGAGAGATTTCATCTTAAAATTAATTGGTGATATGAGAAGTAGTCCACTTTGATGTAAGACAATTCACATGTGAATCTCAATATTAATATATTAACATAACGTACCTAGGTCGGAGGAGAGAAATAAATGGTATGATTGTAATGTCAAAATATAAAATCTTTGTCCATATCTCATGTAAATGTATACACATGTACCCCATTTATTTAAAGTATGAAGTATTGTATAGTAATCCTCCATTTTTTGAGGATCAAATATTCTTAGTAGGGAGACTTCATTTTGTTTTAAAACTTGATGGAGCATGTGTATAAGTATGACTACATCTTTTGTGCATCATGTAATTGAATACTCTGCACAGTGCATAAGAGCGCTCGGTTGAAACACACTCAGTAGTGATGGGGACTAGCCACACCCCAATAAGGTTCCATCCTAAAATCAATTGGCGGTAAGAAGAGTAATTCACTAAATTTATAAATTAATATCACTTTTTTTAATATTTAAATGTGGGATAACTTACATGTAAAATTCATATAAATATATTCAATATGTTCTGTGACGTAATTCTTTATTCAATCTGTCATTTTGATAACTCATCCAGCTACATTACATTGAAGCACACCTACGAGTCTACATCCAAATACCACTTGAAACTATATTAGTGCATGGCGTGCTTATCATTTTGATTTTTTTTACTCCATGTTGTTAAAGATTCAACCTCAATATCCGCGTGGTTTCTTGAAATGAAAAATGAAAACTCATAACACTTGAGTTGGGCGTTGTTGGAATAATTAATATCAACTGGATTAGAGGGAGGTGTGAAATGGCGGGTGGGGCCATGAATCAGAAAGGAGGGGGGGCAAAATCGAAGGGAAGTAAGAAGTTCGTGGTACGCCATGGTTGACTCTTATGGTCGCCCTCTCCATTCTCAATTACTCCAATTACAGTCCCACTAAACACCCCAACAATTATTCAACTCTTCAATTTTGATCTTTTACTTTTTCCTCTTTCGTATTAATATGAGCTAATCTTCAATTGAAATTTTTTGTGATTATTAGTCCATGACGGAATGCGAAAGTTCCTGGCGCTTACGTGTTGTTTTCTAACTTTTAAGAGAGATTTCTCTAAATCTAGATATTCCGGATTGAAGGCCTGACCATTACTGATTGATTCGTATCTCCAGAGGACTTTTGCTTTCTTAACTTCTGGGGGTTTTAGGTGATTTTTCTCACCTGAGTTTTTTTTAATTTCTTCTATCTGTGGATTTTAGGTGCTTTTTCTCACCTGGTTTTTTAATTTCTTCTGTATCACTACGTTCCTTCTTTTCGATTTTCGTTTCAGTTGATAGATCTGGTTCCAGCTAATTTTAATCTTGTTTTTGTAATGATTAACGAATTAAATTTGTTATGAATATCGTCCGCGCTTTGTTTTCTGCTTTCCTTTTTCCCCTTCTAAGCAGTGATCTTATGATTTAGATTGATTGATGAAGTGATATTGCAGAAAAGCTTCAAATGAAACCAATCTCTCAGTTTATGCCTTTTGTCATTGTCAGTCAATAATAACCTGGTGCTTAGAGATTGCTTAATTTTTTTGCCTTTCATGTGCCACATAGTATTCGATTAACAAGGAAATTGCCTTTCAATTCCAATCTGTTTCAGAAGATGTTATATTTTCACTACATATGGTATGATTCCATTTAGACTAGTTGTGATTGAACTAATACTTTTTGAGAACTTTTTGGGTTCTTTTTTTTTTTTTTTTGGAAGCGAAACTTCTTGAGGGTAAATATTAGTACATTTTGTGATAGACTTTTAGGAAATAAATGTGGATTGTGATATCACAAGGATTGTTTTAAGTTGAGGAAACATTTTTGCAGAAAAACCAGTCCACTGCGTATAAACTCAGCAATGTGATGTATAAATTTATCACATCATACTTTGCTAGTTACCTGACCTTACATCTGAAACAAAAAGCATATAAATTGACAATTCTAAAAACCTTTTTGGAATTTTAATTGATCAAATAGATATTTATTGTATAAATTCTCTAGTGATGTAGTATAACCAAAGACACATTATCAAACTATTGCTTTTGTTTCGTACTATTTTTTTATGGATGTAGTACACCATTACACTGCCTTAATTGATTTCATGTTACCTAGCAGTACAATTTAACATGGAGCATTCCTCGACTAATAATTCTGATCCATTTTTTTCTTTTAATGGCAGCTCGTACATTCTGTTCTTTCCCAAGTAATCTATTCGTAGCTGTAGCAGGTGAAGCCACTGGTTAATCCCAGAGTTATGACCTGCTTATCGTTCTTACGTAGAAGAAAACTGCATTCAGCAAATAGACACCCTGAGTTTCGCAATGGTAAACCTCAAAGCTTCTTCTTGTAAATGATTTCTGAAAAGTTTGAACTAATTATTAATCCATCTTATGAATTTTTTTATCATATTTCCTTTTTATTTTCGTAAGCTACCATAGCTTATTTGTTCGTCCATACCTTTTTGTTTTATGTATATTTTTTTCCATTGATTGGTCGGTTTTAATGGAGCTAAATTGTATACAGAGCTCTCAGGAGCGGATAATGTTACCATGTACACGTACAAGGAACTTAAAGCTGCAACAGATGAATTTAGTCCAGCAAATAAAGTTGGGGAGGGAGGTTTTGGTTCTGTGTATAAGGTAAATTAAGTCTCGCTTTGATTTTTCAATTGTTAGAGGTAATAAACTAACTTTTACATTTACAGAATTCTGACAATAGATCTGTTGTGCCAACAGGGAAAACTTAGGAATGGGCAGATGGCTGCGATTAAGGTTCTCAGTTCCGAGTCAAAACAGGGAGTAAGAGAGTTCTTGACCGAGATTCAAGTGATTTCAGACATAGAGCATGAAAATTTAGTGAAGCTCTATGGTTGCTGTGTGGAACAGAATCAAAGAATTCTTGTCTACAACTACTTAGAGAATAACAGTCTAGCACAGACACTTCTTCGTATGCTTCTTCCGCATTTTATCTCTATCTGTATGTATCATCCTTCAGTCATTGTAATTGTGGACATAGATAATATATGACAAATACTTCTATGCATCAGTTGCACCGTGCATTTATAATGGTATTAGTTATTTTACTAAAAGGTATTACTTGGTCAGTATAGTTGTTTTCACTAAACATTATTAGTTGTGCACTGGTTGCACGATGTAACTGGTGCACCCAAGTGTTACTCTAGATATATATGTTTTCCATTCTGAAGTATATAATTTAAGACATAAGAATGTGACTACTCCTTTTTCAATGAATAACTGTGAGATAAAATAAATTTAAATTATGTATTTAGTTGATCTGATGATCTTTATCCTTCTCCAGGTGGAGGTAACAGTAATATCAATTTTAGCTGGAGAACGCGAGTTAAAATTTGCATCGGAGTTGCAAGGGGGCTTGCCTATCTTCACGAGGAAGTGAGACCACATATCATTCATCGAGACATCAAAGCAAGCAATATTCTTCTGGACAAAGATTTGACCCCGAAAATATCAGATTTTGGTCTTGCCAAACTGATCCCTGCAAACATGACTCATGTTAGCACACGCGTTGCCGGAACAATGTAAGTTACCCCCACCCCTAAGGAAATAATTTTTTGTGGTTTTTCCTTGTAATTAGGCTAGACCTCTCGGGTAGTTTTTATTATTATCCTTCGTTAAATTCAAAATTTCTCATGGATTTGGTTTAAGATTTTACAAATCTAGAACAGTGTACCTTCTTGATTGAACTATGCATCATTTCTTCTCATCCTATGTTTTGCTGCTTGAAGAGATTGTGAATTTTTATTCAAATACTGTTAGTCAAGATACTACATCTACTTATCTATGCCTTCTAAAGTTACAACTTTCTAATTTAAGTAATCCAATATTTTTTTTAGTTTAGACCGCACTTAGGTTGTAATAACACAAAATTAAGACTGTACAAACACTTGTGCCCATATGTGTCTTTTCCCTCATCTTTCTTGTGAGTATATACTAACTTGAATATATCTGTGATGTTGCAGAGGGTACTTGGCCCCAGAATATGCAATAAGAGGCCAACTAACACGGCGAGCAGATATTTACAGTTTTGGGGTTCTTCTTATTGAAATAGTCAGTGGGAGATGCAACACAAATACACGATTACCCATTGAAGAACAATATATTCTTGAGAGGGTAAGCAGTTATTTAGACCCCGACTGTCAACTTTGGCTTTGAATTAGCTCTTTGAAAAGTTTTCCTTGAATTATAGAGGGAGATAATCACCAAACATGCCTAGTTATAAAATTCTGAATTTGCAATAGGATCAAGAATAAACTTTTTTCTTTATCCTCAGAGGCTTAGACACAAAAATGAAGCATCAAGTTAGATATACTTTACAATTAGAAAGTTCTGTGTACTGCATTTTGTATCTGAGATTTTTTTTTTTTTAAGTTGAGGGTTATTATATTAAAATTTAAATGGGATAATATCATTTTTAGCACCTAAAATAATAAAAAAAAAATAGTTTTGCTCCCTCTCCTTTTCTCGCTATTAAATTTGGTCCTTGAAGTACATTTTTGCTCCTACGTTTGGTTCCATCGTTAGTTGTCATTTGTCAACTCATATAATCAACTATTTGGAGGTACTAAATGTAATATATATATTTTTTTATATTTTCCCCCAAATAGTTGATTCAATCAGTCCACGGGATGGTCAACTTAAGGTGGGACCAAATGTGGGAGTAAATGTGTACTTTGAGGACCAAATTTGATAGTGAGTGAAAAAAGAGAATCAAAACTGGAAAAAAGTAAAGTTTGGGGATCAAAAATGATATTTTCCCAATTTTAATTGAGGAAACATGTCTTGTTGATGTCTTCCCTTATTACATCTCTCACCAGCATAAACGCGTGTGCTGTTTTTCAGTTAATATTAATAAAAGGAGACTTTTAGGTATAAAATATTGGATTAGGCAAAGAGTTATATGCACCAGTTGCATCGGGCAACTCGAGTGCAATTTAAAATGATATTAGTTGTTTTACTAAAAGGTATTAGTTGGTACGTGCTAGTTGCTTTCACTGAAAAATATTACTCCGTAGTTGTTTTCATAGAAAAATATTAGTTGGGCACCAATTACATAGTGCAACAAGTATTATATCTTGCTTAGTCGCCCATATGTCATAATATGTTGATAACAACCTTTTTTGCGTGCAGACATGGCAACTTTACGAGAAAAACGAGCTTGTAGCATTGGTAGACACAGCTGTAGATATATTTGATGCTGAAGAAGCTTGCAGATTCTTCAAGATTGGTTTACTCTGTACTCAGGATTCTCCAAAGCTTCGACCCTCTATGTCAGCTGTTGTTAAAATGCTTGGCGGCAAGAAAGATTTTGATGAGAATAAAATTACAAAACCGGGCCTGATCTCCGATTTCATGGACTTGAAGATTAAAAGTGATCCCAAACCAAAGCCCAACAATAATCGCACGTCTTCCAATTTCAACTCAGAAACAACAACTAATGAGAATTCAACGTGGAATTCAACAGCACCTACTTCCCACGCTACCATGTCGTTCACTGCTGTATACGATCGGAGCACTTGAAACGAGTCCTGCGATTAATGGATATAATTTTTTTATTAGTTTGTTAGACAAGAGTTATATTGTTTTCTTGTACAATTTGTGGGTGGTTTGTCTCGATGATTTCCTAACATTTTCATTGATTTTTTTTTGGGTGGGGGTTTTGTTTGTAGCTTCTTTTGCTCTTCTCTTATTATGCCCAATCGTGAAAAAATCATGTGAATGCAGTTGTTTTGTCGAATGAGCATTGATTCTGTATGTATACATTCCATATTCTATGTGCTTAGAATTGTCACATTCTTGAATTGATTGGAAGGAATTTAGATAATGTAATTATATAAGGTCCAATTTGCAATAAACCAATTTTGCGTCCAGTTGTAATACATGTAAAAGAGCCCAATAAGCCCATATCACCAATGGCCTATAGAAACTCGTTTATTTTAAAAAATAATCAAAGCCTCCATTAAAAATGCAAAAATATTTTTTTTTCCTTTATAAATTGCTGATATTATAACATAAATGATATTTCCCCGATATTATGTACAGTTTTTACTCAAAAACCTTACTTATCCATATTAACTATAATATCTCCAATATTTTTACGAAACCTAAAACAACTTTCTTTTCTTTTTTCTCAAACTTATTATTGTAACCTATTTACCCATGCAAGTCCGAATCATTTGTTACATGACTACTTTTTCCAGACATAATGAAATATGACTTTGTTTTGATGGTCAACTAATAATTAAATTACTCCGTTAATTGATGATTCCATCTCCATCGCTTTCGTAAAATATAATTGTATGTTGCTTCAAAGGAATGAAGAATCCAATACTCAGAGAATGTACAACCCCATTATTTATTTCATTTTTGTAATTAATATTAATATACGACAATTTCAAATAGGCTGTTGACAGCCACGTCTATTATAAAGTAATAAATAATAGAATAATATAATAGTTTTGATTGGACACTTTTATTCTGCACATTATATATTTAGCACTTGAACATTGTTTTGACTGATTTACTTAGTAAACGGTAATGTTTAATTTCCAAAATAATCAATGTAGCTATTATATATAATAAAATCAAGACTTACAAGTTGTGTTTTGGTATATGTCAACCATGGCTCATTCCAAGTCAATGCTTGATATCTTCTTAATTCGACCTTTATTTGTTTTATTTTAATCATCAACTGTGTAATTGTTTTATTAGTAAATATTTATTTATAAATTTAGAATTACGAACTTTTGTATATTTATTGGTATTGTTGGGGTATCAAATAATCTCACATCGAAATAATATGGGAGGATCATGAGATTTATTAGAATGATCCCTATCTCCATTATTATGAGGTCTTTTGGGAGATACCCAAAAATAAATTCGTACGGGTTTGGCTCAAAGCAGACAATATCATACCAATGTGGGGACTTAGGTCCATCCAGGGTCATAACAGTGGTATCAGAGTCATGGTCCCAGACGAAACGGTGTGGAGTAGTCACCGGTGTTAAACAAATAAGACAGTGAAGCCTTGGTGAAAAAACGGGGGTCTCTATGAACTAAGCGGGGTTGACCTAGATAGAGCAAGTCGTTTGTGGGGAGACTCGGTGGTCTTTGTTTGAGGGGAGGATTGTTGGGGTTCAAACAATATCCCACATCGAAATAATATGAGAGGATCATGGGGTTTATTAGGATGAACACTATCTCCATTGATATGAGGTCTTTTGAGGAGATGTCCAAGTTTGGCCCAAAGAGGACAATATCATATCAATCCAGGATTTGGGTCTATTCGGGGTCCTAACAGGTATTGGTATATAATATGCTTCTTTGTTTTTATTAAGCAAGTACATGTGCATATTAGTACAACAAAACGACCATTTAAGTACATTGCATATTAACTAGAATTGATGTTTTTTTTTTAAAGACAATCAATTACAATAGTTTCCAAATATAATAAATTACAATAATTTTTTTTATCATTGGGCACATGACAATATCATTTCATCTCGCTGTAGATCGGAACCACAATCATCACAAGCGGGGACCACCCAAAACCGCAACTCGAAACCACAACCGCACCGCAACCCAACAACAGGGGGACCACCACCCCACAAGAGGGAGACCACCATAGGAGAGAATATTATTTCCTCTCCGTGTCTCGAATCCGGGACCTCAAGATATCAGGTGGTGGAGCTCTAACCACATAAACTATCCACACTTAACTAACTAGAATCGATGTCACTTCTTCTCAACAAAAATAAATTTATTTTCTAAGAATTTGTCAAAATAATCTATATTCTTACCCAGAAAGTAGTAGGAAAATTGGTTGTGCAACTTCCGAACAATCACATCCAAATATTATACTGTGATTAATTTTAGTTTCCAATTCCTTTATAACACATAATATACTTACTAAATAAATTTGTTTATAATTTTTTATTTGACATCAGTATTACAAAATCATAAGTACAAACCTCAAATATATACTGTGATTATCCTTTCATTTAAGTCGAAGTATTTTTAGTTAAATTTAAATTGAATATTTTACATCGTGTTTGGTTTATAATAAAACATATACGTACTCCCCATTTTTTATTTAATTGTCTCATTTTATCCACAATTATTTTCTTTTTTATTTGTCATTATGACGATATCAATTCAATTTTTTTTTTTTCTAAAATTACCCATAATAAATAACTTTAAAGTACTAATCATCTTGAAATTAATAAGAAATATAAGAATATATATAAAACTTTTTTTATACTGTAATTAATGCGAAAAATTGATTTGTGTGAATGAATAAACGAGAAATATAATAATAATAATAAAAAAACAAAGTGAATATATTCTATATGTGAAATAGTGCTTGATAAAATTATGAGAAAACTTGTCGTTTATGAAATTTGACCCATATTCTACTAGGTTACAATATGAATAAGAAAAAAAAAGGAAAATCAAAGTTAATATATATAGAAAAAATAAAATTTACTTTGATTCATTGTGAGACGGTCTCACGAAAAAATGTCAATTTATGCGTTGAATAGTATCAATACTTTGAGTAGGTCAAATTTATGGATTCGAATCTGGTGATGTGCGCACACACACCATTAAATTATATACGCGCACACACACCCATGCAGGTATGTGTAATCCAATTGTGGAAAGAGTGCACAACACTCTCCTGTACAACACCGTATCCCTCTCCAAATTTATACCATTCTACCAATTTGAAAGTACAAAAAAAATCGTACTCCATAGTGCACCCCACAAAAACCAACCTTTTGAATTAATTATTAGTAATAAAATCATACCTACTAAAACCAAGTAAGAGGGTAATAGCGTTTTTTTCTATACCAATTACTACTAAGTACTAACCTACCAACAATAACAATTAACAACATTGTATTTATTATTTATATGCGGAAATAAGAGTTACTCCTATAATAATAATAAATAAAAAAGAAAAGCATATACTAATATTACAGATAAGTAGGTCCCTATTTAATGATCTGCCATTTTCTATAAATTAAATTCCCCCACCACTTTCTCTCTCTAATTCCAATTCTATCATCACTGCTTGTCTCTAGAGGTGCTCACGGTTCCGAACCCATGCTTGTTCCAAAATTTTGGAGGAACCGAACCCAACCATAGCCAAGGCGGTTTTTGGTTCGGTTTCTCGAACCCCATTCGATTCGGTTTCAACCGCCGTTCGGCCGGTTTTTTTTTTTTTTCTTTTTTTTTCATATAGTTTTTTTTGTGTTTCTTAGTTTTTTGGATCTAAAATTTGAAGGAATATATAGATAGATCATGAAATTGGACATTGTTATTGTTAATATGAGAATTTAAATTGAAGATTACATTAATAATTGAACTATTATAAATTAGTAGCTATTACAAAGTAATTGAACTATTACAAAATAGTAATTCTAACTTAAAATAAGCTAGTAATCTACTATTACAAATTAATTGAACTATTACAAATTTACAAATTAAAAAGTGAACTATATCGAATTAGTAATTACAATTACAACTTAAAATTTTAAACTTTACAAAATAAATTTGGGGGGGGGGATTTAAAGAAATTGGACTTGAGCTTAAATTTAAGAAATAAACTTAGAAATTCTAAGTTTGAAACTTAAAATTAAGTTGTCTCACGATCCAAATAGAATCAAAGTCCACGTAGTTCTCTTTACCTCAAACTTACCTCGTTGATTTGAATCGATTCGATTCTTCATGCATCACTTCCTTGGTAGTTTCTTCGAGCTATCTTGATCATCATTATCAATTAATTCTTGACTTCTCTTTTCGGCTCTTACCCAATCATCAAGCAAGTATTGGTTTTCCACGTTTTCAACGGTCATATTCGACCTTGTTGCATCCAAAGTGTAGTCTCCCAAACTAAAAGTTTGTTCAACGACAACGGTTGAGGCGGGAGATGCAAAAATTTCTCTTGCTAGCATTGACAATGTTGGATATATATTTTTCATCCTCGACCACCACTTTAGTATATTAAAAGTAGTATCTTCATCTTCATCAAGCCGAACAAATGTAGAGGATAAATAATGATCAAATTCGTAATAAGGGTTAGAAGTAGACCTTGGACGTTTTTGAGAACGCTCATCATAAAAACCCGTTAATATATCTTCATCTTGACTCATAGAAGAGCCACCACCAAAATTTGCTTCAAAACCGGGACCACTATATTCTCTAAATAAAGATATTAAAAGTAACTTTAATCCCATTACCAATCTCTTCCTAATTAGGATATACATCATCTTCACCGTGACCATATGTCTATTAGGAAATAAATAATTATAATACATATTTAACAACATTATTAATCTATCCAATCTTACTCTAGGATCAAACACTTTAGCAACCAAGAATAGATCGGGAATATTTGTAAAATATTTTTTCCATTTTTGCATCATAGAGAAAGTAGCACCACTTAATAAAGGATTTGTAATATTTTCATTTAACACATGAACAACTTTAATACAATAATCAATTGTTAAATTACTAGTAGGATAATAAACACCGGATAACACTTTTGTGGAATCATTAAAAATTCCCAAAATTTTACAAAAGAAGTGCATGAATCCCAATATTGAGGATATAAATGAATACCACAATTTTATTGAGTAAAAAAAATACATAAAAGCGTCTTTTATAATCCATAGACTCTTTTAACAATTTATACGGAATTCCAACGAGTTGACACATCAAGAGAAATTTTTTTGGGATGCATATTGTATGTTCTACAAAAAACTTTCCATTTTTTCAACAATTTTGAATGTCTCGACATATAATAAATAGCGGATCTAATAGGACCAACTTGTTCTTTCAAAACATCTAAACCATCTTGAACACATAAATTTAAAATATGACACATACATCTAACATGAATTTTTTTTCCACCAAGATATGGTTGACAAATATTTGTAAGATCTTCAATAAGAAATTTTGCACTAACTAAAGATTATCAAAACCAATATAAAATATTTTTTTAGTAAGAGCATACTCATTTAAAATATCATGCAATTTATCTCTAATATTAACGACATTGTGTTCCGTATCAAAATCTCTATAAGCAATCAATCTTTTGTTAAGAGTCCACGAATCATCAATCCAAGTGCATGTAACTCCTATATAACTATGCATTTGAAAATTATCACTCCAAATATCCGCACATATACAAACTTTAACATTTAAATCGGCAAATAGATTAATCAAAGCATATTTATACTCATAAACAACTTTAGCAACATCACGAGTAGTAGTATGACGTGAAACTTTTTTTGCCGCGGGTTGAAGACCAAGGTTAACAAAATCATTCCAAAAGGGACTATCGGCAAATTGAAAAGGAAGGTGTTGTGTGAACACAAATTTAGCTTACAATTTTCTATATTTCATTTGATCAAATGTAAATAGAGAAGTGGGGTTACTTACCTCGCCTTGAACTCCACCACCGCCACCGGTTGGCGTAAATCCACGGTTGTGCTTGGTTTGAACTAATTCCAACTCTATCCCGGTTTTTTTTTTCAAATGCTTCTCGAATGTCCCATATCCCCTTCCTTTGACAAAAGAATATATTTTCTCACAATAGTTGCAATGAACTTTAATAGTACCATCCTCGTTGATCACTTTATTAAAGTGACGTGCAAAAATATCTGACTTAAGTTGAGCTCGACTTGGAGTTGGGATTGGAGTTGGCTCGGAATTGGAGTCGGTTGGGTGGTTTTGACTTTCTTGAGTAGGACGTCGTGGACCTCGTGGTATAGCATCATCTTCAAGAGGATTCTCATAACCGGGACCAAGTGTGGCCTCAATATCATCTAAACTCCACTCGATCGGTGCCGGTGGCGGTGGTTGTGGAAGACGAACGGAAGAGGTGGAAGAAGCTTTGCCTTTACCCTTACCCTTGCTTAAATGACTTGCCATAATATGTATGTAAGTGTATATGTAAATAATATATAGTGTAGTGTAATATACTAATATGTAGTATAGTAGTATAGTATATATAATATATAGTGTAGTATAATATGTAGTGTAGTATGATATATAGTTTAGTGTAATATACTAATATATAAATTATAGTGTAGTGTAGTGTATGTAATATGTAAGTAATGTAAATAATAAACTTTGAGAATTGAGTCAGAGTTGAGAGAGATGAGAAGAAAGTAATGAGTTGAATCACTTTGGGGTGAATTTTGGAGTGAAATGAGGTGGTATTTATAGATGAAATCTTGAAAAAAAAAAAAAAAAACGGTCGAAAACCTCCGGTTCGAACCGGAACCGGCGGTTCCTGTAACGACTCTTTAATCTCAGTCTTTGGATCTCAACGGCTCTTTAATCTGGGCTGTTGGATCTCAACGACTAGAATTTTCAAAATTGGAGGCGGTTCCGATTTGGAACCGGCGGTTTTCGATTCTGGTTTTACTAGAACCGGAATCGAACCGTGGATTTTACGGTTTCGGTTCGGTTCCGGAACCAGAACCTCGGTTTGAGCATGCCTACTTGTCTCACTCTCATGACTCCTTTTTCATACTTTTTTAACCTCTTCTTTTTTCTTCACAGGCATTCCCTCAAAAAGTGTACAAAGCCTAGGGTTCCAACCTTTTTCACCCCCCATTCACCACTGATTCTCAACTCTTCGTCCACATTTTTGATTCCTCTTCACAATTTACTCTCTTGCTCTTCTTTCGTTTCTATAAATTTTGCTGGAATTCCCTTTTTGTGATTTGTTCGGGGTTTCCTTCTCTTTTGCTCCTTTTGTGCGATTCTTCGGGGATTCTGCTGGTGTTTCTTTTTTCGGGGGATTGTTGGGGTCAAAAAAGTGGAATGCTGTGAGTTTATTTAATGAGCATGCCTTTAAGGAGACGTACATGTGAAGCAATTTGTAGTGTTTTTTAGTTTCGGGTTGTTACTGATTATCCAACTGGGTGCTCTTTAATCCTGCTATTAACTCTGTGGAGAGGGAATATTCTGGATCTCTTTTGCTGTTGTTTAATGCCATTGGCGTGCTCAGAGTCTGTGGATTCGCAATTCCGATGCTGCAGATCGCTTTTGGTGCCCTATTATAGTGGAGACTGAGTTAGATTTAAGACTTGCTTTGTGGTTTAGATTAGGGGATTCTGCAGCGACAAATCGCTGCGCATTTGTTGGTAGAAATCTCGTTGCTGCTCTGGCAAGAGCCCGTCAGTAGGGATGTTGAGCAATTTTTTGAGCTTTTTGGTATGGGATTCAATAGTTGCTGTTAAGTTAACTTTTCATTAGCGATATATTTAGGATTTTTAGGCGATGGAGGATATTGGACTCTTTAATCAAGGGTTGAAATGGTTGCAATCAAAGGATTGCTATTCTGTAGCAAAGACTGCGGTGAGCTGTTTAAGAGACAAAATTGGGATTTTCATGGAGCGGCATTGGCCGATGGTTTGTTGTGGGTGTGCGAAATTTGGGAGAGGTCTTCTGTTCTTGCTGGTTTATTGGAAAACCTGTTCTATCTCTGGATTCCGATCTTTTATTGGGCTGGGATCAGCTGCGCTGCTTGTCATTATGTGGGGTTGCTTTCTTAGCTTGACATCAATGTCATGCCTTCTATATGTGCTTCTTAGTATGGTATGTCTCTCTCGGTCTTGCTAAATATATTCTGATGTCTAATTTTGCTGCTGTTCATTATTTTCCTGCTGCTTATATTCTTATTGCTGTTAGAGATTACCAAGATCTGATTTGTTTTGTAAATGCTTGGATCGGATGCGCTTGCTTGTAAATAAATATATATGAGTTTTGGATAATGTAGGAAAGGGCATGGCCTTGGGTCATGGTCAAAAGAACAGTTTCCTTGTATAGTTGTCTGAGAGTAACTTCCTCTGATATGATGGGAATAGACACCACAATACTAGTGAAATACATTTTTAAAAGAAGAAAGGTTAAAATAAAAGTTTGCTGGTGCGACAATATTAGAAACATTGAACTTTTCTTTCCTATTTGTTTAAAATTGCTGGTGTAACATCAAAGTTCCCCAATTAAAGATTCATGATCTGAATCTTTCTGCATATTTTTGTTAGATGGATTGTTGAGTTGTGCTTTTATAGTGCTTGTGGCATTATAGGGCCTGGCTAAATCATGCTTGTGGCAAGATGGGTGTGATTGGCTAGGGCTCCACCGTCCACACAGAATGATTGATTCAAGACAATATACCGAATTTCTTGCTCAACACTGTTTGATCTCCAGATGGGAAAATCTGATGGTCTATTGAAAAATATTCACATGTCACCATGTTAAAATTGAACATTGTATATGATTATTCTCTAGAAATAACCATATTGTGATTTTCTCATCGAAAAGGAATGAAATGGTTACATGTGAGAAGTAAGCGCCTATAGACAAGGAAGCAAATCCTAGCATAATATGACCCGATAAAATCTCATCTACCTGTAGACAGTTCCAGGGAAAGATGATTGATATTAACGACAGAAGTTCTCTAAGTCTTTCTTAAGCAGCAACGTTTTTGAATTACTTGTTTTTGGTTGATATTTTGTTGTAAAAAATGATCTATCTATGTGATGCTGTGAACATTTTCAGACAGAAGGTATTTTCTGCAGAAGTTATCTCAGGCCTTGTCGAACAATTGCTTTTTATGAATCCTAAATTTTGCCTATGTGATTGCAGGGAGCAGCTGGGGTTGCTGTTCAGTATCTAGGCTACACTCCTGGACTTTTTATCGTGGGGCTGTTTGGCATTTTGATTTTGTGGATGTATGCTAACTTTTGGATAACGGGTACCTTGTTTATAGTGGGTGGTATGTTGCTTCTCTTCATTTATTTTGACCTCAAATTTGGTGTCATTATAACTAATTAATTGCCTTTAAACTACTCTATTTTGGTGATAACAGTATAATTTTTGGGGGGTTGCAGGTTATCTATTTTCATTAAATCATGCACGCCTGGTGGTGTTTATGGCAACCCTGTATTCTATGTATTGCGTCAAAATGCGTGTAGGCTGGCTTGGCGTTTTTGTTGCGATTAATCTTGCTTTCCTATGTAATGATGTGTTGAACTACTTGATCAAATGGTGTGATAATTTGAGTGAAAGCAGCACTCACTTTGAGGAAAATAAAGAATCTGATTCATTCACAGAAGATGATTTCTGCACTAAGTGTGAATATTCTTCCCCAACTGAAGTGAAAACAGAAGAAGAAGAGAAGCTGAAATCATGTAAATCAGCCACTAAACCTGCCAGCCCTTCATCTTTTGTTGAAAAGCCAAGAGAAGCTGCTGCTAAGAGTGTGGTTAAAGAAGATGTGAATTCTGTGATTGAGATGGAGAGGATTTTACATAGTGGCAATCACTATGAAGCCCTTGGGTTTCCATGCCAAAAGAAAGTTGATGTTGTGTTATTGAAGAAGGAATACCGTAAAAAGGTGCTGTGGTTTTCTTGCACATGATTTTTATTTAATTGAATTCATGTAAATTTGTTGGTAAATGTATCTCTTTCTAGTGTACTTTGATTCTTATTTACTGCTGGGTAATCCATTCTTTATTGAACACCATTTTTTTTTTTTCAATATGTTCAGGCCATGCTTGTGCACCCTGACAAAAATATGGGTAGTCCTCTGGCAAGTGAATCATTCAAGAAACTTCAATGTGCATATGAGGTGAGTAATCTTCGTATATATTGGCTATTAAACACCTGAAATAGAACTTTATGAATGGATTCCAATGGTGGCTCATGTTGGTAGGTTCTTTCTGATGCTGTGAAGAAGAGGGACTATGATGAACAGCTTAGAAAAGAAGAATCCAAGTGTGTTATGCAGAAATCAGCTAGCACCTCTTATCAGGTGAAGCTTAATTAATTTTCTAGTCATATTTTGCGAATATCTCACAGAAATGATGGCATGAATTAGTTGTTGTGCACTGAAATCTGGAGAAAAGGAACAATTATCATTGGAGTAAAACTTGGGTGCACCAGTTGCCCCGTTCAACTGGTGCACAACTAATACTGTTCAGGGAAAGTAACTAATACTGATAAACTAATACCTTTAAGTAAAACAACTAATTCCATTTTAAAATGCACTTGAATTGCACGGTGCAACTGGTGCATAGACGTATTTGCCTTATCATTGATATTCTTTGGAACGTGTACAATTATGTTTTTCACATATTCTGTACTCTATATTCCAGAACCTATGTAAATGCCTCCTTATTTCTGTATCTAACTTTGGTAACCAATTCAGGGATGTCTTTCACGGATTCTTGATTTTTACTTGTGATTAGTCAGTTTCATGGCTATTTTGTGTTAGCACTTGGTGAGAAATGAGTTCAGATATATATAATATATACATAAATATTATGCAGAGTACTGCTGACATTTTCTCGGAGGAGTCGAGGCGCATACAGTGTACAAAGTGTGGTAATTCACACATCTGGGTTTGTACGAATAGAACCAAGGCAAAAGCAAGATGGTGTCAGGTTTGATTACCCTCTGAAAAGTATTGCATGTATTGTCTTCTGCTTTAATGTAAACTAATTGATGTGATTTTTCGGGTACAGGATTGCTGTCAGTATCATCAAGCCAAAGATGGTGATGGGTGGGTTGAGTACAAAGGCTCGCTTGTGTTTGATCGTCAACATAAGGTATGCCTCATACAAAAAATATATACTTTTTTTCTCTATGTGTGGCTGCGCTATAATGTTGATTAAGATTTAGGAGATTCTTATTTCTTGATTTGTCAGTCATTGAGCCGTTTGATACCAAAACTCATTTTCAGGTTCAATGCTTTTAGAATAAGATCCAACTCTTGAAGAGATGTTTATAGAAAAGCCATTTTACCAATGTTAGATTTTGATTTTTTTTATTTTTATTTGTGATCTATACTCTACCATAAAGCAAAATCTATCTTATTCAAGTTTACCTGATACAAGGTTCCCACATACAGCAAGATCCCACACTCCCAGGAAATGGATATGGTTCATATAAAGCCCATTTCATGTTCCTATTTTCATCTCTTTGTTTCCGTTTATTCGATTCATTAAGAGAGTCGAGATCTGGTTTCTTTTGTACTCGCAAGATTCTTGGGTGTATGTTGTGCGCCCTTTCTTTCTGATGCAATTTCTGTTGTGTGATTCAATATGTATATTGTTGTTTCGTTAAACAAAATGTTTAACTAATAAGTGTGTTATGTCATATACAGGTGGAAATACCCCGTGCTTTTGTATGTGCTGAAAGCAAGATTTTTGATGTGTCAGAGTGGGCTATATGTCAGGTTAGTCTATTTATTCTTCACTTGCTTTTGGCAATATCGTGTATGCTATGGCCAAAACGATATGCATCTGGACTGGAAATTAACTCAATAAAACCATTAGCAATTGTGCGTAAAGTTCTTTCAGTCTCGAGTCATGTTTTTGCGGTGTTATGTAAAACAACTTTACAGTATAACAACTTATACATTTGAATGAAACAATTAATACCGATAAACTAACTAATACATTATAATGAAACAACTAATACTGTTTACTTTTATGAATACAGGGGATGGCTTGCAGACCAAACACACATAGGCCGAGTTTCCATGTAAACATGGTGGGATTAGAAAAGCCGAGTCAGAGATCCAACTCAAGTCGATATCCGTGGGATTTGGATGCTGAGATGATGGACGAAGAGGATGAGTTTGAAATATGGCTTCAACAAGCCCTGGCATCAGGGCTGTTTTGTGAAACTTTGAAACGCAGGAAAAGCTGGAGTCCATTCAAACTGCCTCAGAAAAAGGGAAAGAACCACTGGAGGAGATCATCATAATTTTGGAGGAAGTGAAAACTACTTGTTTTACACGATGATTAATCTGTAAATATTTCTTGTGATTCTTGATAGTAATTTTTCCCCTGTTTCTGCGCGTTGGAAGAGGTCTAGAATGGATTTTGTGAGGATTAGAGAAACTGATGCAGCTCAGCTCATTGTGTACATTCCACTCATAAGTGTGTGTTGTAAGCACTTGAGCACAGATAAGAAAATAAAGTTTGATGAATTCTTTTTTCCACCATTTCCTCTCAAGTTTGCTACTATGCCATATCTATTTTTTTTTACCAATTTATTGAAAATCTTCATTATAAAATAATTATATATCAGGAGGCGAACCCGATATGAATTCAGGTCGTTAACAAAAAACTCTATTGAACTTTAATAAATCTCTCGTCTCTTTTTTTTCTCGATTACATGTTCTTATTTATAAAAAGAAAAAAAAAATTGGACATGGGGCACGTGAATTTCTCATTTCAATTTGCGTTTCATTTCATTTTTCTAAGTAACCGTTTTTCTTTTATGAAACAGCATACTCCTTCCGCCCAAAAATATTGACATATTATTGTTGATCTTATTATTTTTATTATATATGATATAAAAATATATGTTAAATAAAAATTATATTTATATATTTTGTTGTTAAATAGTTTTATTAGTTTTAAATAATAATATGATTATTTACAATTTTGAGAATTATAATATTGTTATTATATTTTATAAAAACAATATTATTATTGAAAATAAAAAATATGTTTTTTTATATTTTATAATTTTTATATTTATTAGCATTGTTAAAAAATATTACTATTGTTTAAATTATTATATTATTATTTATGTTTTTTTAATTTGGTATATTATAAATTTATTTTTACTGTTATTTATATTATTGAGATTATTATATTTATATTTTATTAAACATAGTTATCTTGTATTTATTATTAAATATTATTATTTATTATTATTGTAATTATTTTAAAAATTGGTTCATCAAATGATGGAATAGCTAAAATCAAGGGGGTTGGAAGGAATGACAATTCCTTTATTTTTTAGAATTACCATTCTTTATGGAATCATGATTCCAAATAAAAAATCATACCAATCATAGAATTAGGAATAGATCCATGAATAATGATTTCAATTCTTAAGCTATTCCACCATACCAATCATCCTCTAATGCCTCGTTTGCATTATTGGATTAGGCCCAATTAACCACCTCAATCCATTAGTACCAGACGTTTGGTTTGAAAGTCATGGGCCCGCGTGGAAAGGAAAGCCTGAGAATCTGGTCCGCCAAAATCACGCGGCCTTGAGTTTATTTGTCCGGGGAGGGCCGTGAGTTAATTCTATCCAACTTAAATGTTGTTCTGCTAAAAGACTATAATGCCCTCGGTCTTCACCATTATTTCCCATTATACCCTCAAACATTAGGGTTTGAGTATAAATACTCTACTTTGCCATTTCCGTCAATTTTGATCTTCGTTTTTATCTGAGAAGGTAGAGTAGTCGCCGTCTTTAATCCATTAACATCTTTTGAGATACCCAGTCGATTGTTACCTCCAATTGTCGGCGTCGAACGTCAAAGCTCGCAAAAACACTAGCTAAATTTGGCTTCGATCAAGATGGGGAAATGAAGAAATTGAGGATAAAGATGGAGGATCAAGATCTTATTACCTGCTGTTCACCAAAATCGACAAATATATTATAGCTTGAGCTTGAGATCCACCTGTGAAAAATGAAGTAACGGGAAAGGGGGGAAATCGTATAAAGAAGAGAGTATGGGCAAAGGCACTGATGTGTTTGGTTTATGGGATAAATCAAGGGGTGAAACGGACAATTCACCTATAAAGCCTGCATTATCAAACAAACCAAATTTATTTCCGACCGACATAGCATCAATATTCATTTCCCAATCTTGCAATCCAAACATACAACTCAAAACTCAATTTTGTCTTTTTGAACAGTGTTATCCACTGTATTCAGTCCTTTCCATCATTTTCCTATCTAATAATCCAAACGAGGCCTAAGAGTTTATAATCTTGGTTTTCTCATCAAAAGTAAGGAATATACTTTTTATTTCTTTTCTTCCAAATTTAGATCTTGGTGCTTTGATAAATAAACCACTCCAATTTTATCATGTAAATAATCCGGTAAGCAAAATACTCTGTCTTACTATATCCAAACACTCTTAACAACTTAATTTTTAAAATACAATAAAGAATCGTATAAGCTGTAAAGTAAAGGTGTAAGATCTACTACAAAATAAGCTCCGCCAAGGATTTTCTGGCCTTTAACCTTCTAACAATTGTTCAGACAAAAGCACAGTTTACATTTGACTATACCAATGGATTCGGAAGCTTAGACTCAGTGCACGTACCATATATTAGTAGAACACTCATGCTCTATAACCAGTCACGAATCTTTGGATTCCAGCGAAATCAGAAATAATATTAATGCTGCAGAAACATCCTCTTATATTCTTATCCATGTAATCCACAACA
This sequence comes from Stenogyne calaminthoides, assembly GCA_037126765.1. Classification (NCBI taxonomy): domain Eukaryota; kingdom Viridiplantae; phylum Streptophyta; class Magnoliopsida; order Lamiales; family Lamiaceae; genus Stenogyne; species Stenogyne calaminthoides. Next base: position 39,048,523 of record JBBCBC010000004.1, on the reverse strand, counting down.
AGTTTGCTCTGTGTTTCACCATTTGTCTGCACAGCAAAAGGAGCAACACAAGAAACATGACTGCCCATCGAGATCACACGTTCACTTCTAAAGAAGAAACATGCATAAAAAAAGTGTTTGATATGTTGCATCAACTGGGAAGCAATCTGTGCTGTCTTAAAGATTATTTGAAATCTATGCGGTGGTCACTATTTCTTGAAAAACAGAATCATCTGTTGGCGTCATGCGTATACCACATAATTCAGTTACAAAATAGGTATTGTCCTTTTTAAGCACCAAATCATTCAATAGCATTATACACTGTATGTATTCTCAGTCATATGTGACATGATTTGAAGGTAGACGGGCTTAATAATCAAGAACAATGAAATTACAATGGGAATGGTAATGAAAATCATCGAATGGAGAATTGCCATGAGAATGATGGTTACAATGTTAGTGTATTGTCTAATCTTGGAAAAAGTTTACATAAAAAATTATTGTTGGTCGAGAAATAGTGGAATGATTAAGGAGACATGATTATAGGGCAGGAGGTAGTTATTTAAAATGGGATAATGACTAACTTATTTCTAATCTTGGAAAAAGTTTACATAAAAAATTATTGTTGGTCGAGAAATAGTGGAATGATTAAGGAGACATGATTATAGGGCAGGAGGTAGTTATTTAAAATGGGATAATGACTAACTTATTTTGAGTCATCTTTTATTTTCATCAACCACCACAATGACCCTATATTATATTTCCATTCCCATTCCCATTCCCATTCAAGCACCCCCCATACTTTTTCCTCTATACTGCCTTATACACCAAATCATTTAAAATCATCATTCTTACAATAAGCCTATAAGGATAGATAAATATTTGCAGTACGAGAAGGGAAATTCCATCTCCAAACAAGAAATTCCTATGCACCCTTTTATGTGGGGTCGAGCAGCATTAAGCAGAAAATTGAGTTGAATTTTTACTCTACCGTGCAAGCAACAGTCTCCTCTCAGATAAATGTATTACGCATCTTTCAACTATATATGAAGGGATACCCGATACCTAGCTCCTTTTGAACCATATAAGGGCTCGTTAACTTGTTTAAAGCCCTTCAAAACAGAGGGACTTTAGTGGGTCTATAGCCTTTGTGAAAACAGAGCAACTGTATTACAACTCTGAAATGTTCATCATCTGGAGTCAAAAGGGTCAAAAAATGCTAAAACTATTTCTAACTATCAACTACATAAGCACATAGAATCGATTAAGAGATAAATAACTAATGGCTTGTTCATTGAGATGCTTGCACACTCTTTAACTATTAAGCATGCTCTTTAAATAACATTATGGAGACAAGAGGAATAAGGACTGATACCTCAAACGCAAAAAATCCACCAGGTTTCAACATCGAAGCAGCTCCATTGCAGAGGTTGATCAAGTCCTTCATGCCATTTGGTCCCCCATCCAGAGCAAGCCTCGGTTCATATCTAGAAACCTCAGCTTGTAGCCCACCAATGTCTTCACTTGGGATGTACGGTGGATTGCTAACAAATCCACTCAGTTCCCCTTCGACATTCTTCAGTGGATCAAACCAAGATCCCTGCCTTACCTCAATTCTCTCCTGATTGGACAAAACGGATCAACAGTGAAGACAACTATCAATATGGTCATGATCAGCTAATATTAACCAATTTATACCTTTTCATAAAACAACTAATAACATTTCTGAATGCAGAGGTCTAACCTGCAGATTATACCTCTGTACATTGCACGACGCAACAGCAACGGCAACGGGGCTCAAATCCGTGGCAACCACTCTCGCACAATTCGGGCCAAAAATCCGGGCTATTCCAACCGCTAGGGCCCCACTTCCAGTCCCCAAATCAGCCCACACGCCATTCCTCAATTCTTCGTTTCTCTTCACGGCATCATCGACCAAATCCACAATAATCTCAGTTTCGGGCCTGGGTATCAAAACCCCTTCCTCAACATTCAAAATCAAATCCCTCCAATGCTCGCACCCCACTATATACTGAAACGGCCTCCTTTCCTCAATCCTCTGTTTCCACAGCTTGTACAGATCCTCCAAACACGCCCTTATCGGAACCGGATCGGAATTTCCCCCCTGCGAAAGCGTGGAGGGCTGCTCAATTGCGTCTTCGACAAGCCATTTGAGCTCCCTGTGGAGTAGTGTGGAGTCTGGGCCGTTGTCTAGGTGCAGGAAATTGGAGCCCACTGAGGTGACCTGATTTTTGGCCCAATTTTGCCATTTTTTCAGCTCTGAGACGGAGGCGCGGAATACCGGCGGCCGGAGGTAGAGAGGGGTTTGGGGTTTTGGTAGAACGGCAGAGGAGATTATGGTCCGACCCGGGTTTGGGCGGAGCGAGAAAACGGGTTGAAGTATGGAGGAGAGAGAAGCACAGGTGAAGCTACTGGACTTCATTGTTCCTCTAGTTTCAGAGGCCCATGTCTTTTGAGCTCTCGTTTCAGATGGAAAGCTCTATGCAGTAGGTGGAGGCGCTGGAAAATGGATGGGAGGAGATAGGAAGGAGGGAGACTGTGAGAGATTGGGTCGTTGTAGGTGGAGGATGAGATATATGGTATTTTGTCAAGAGAAATTAATTGCACCGACGAAGGAGAACTGAGGTGTGAAAAATTAGGATAAACAAGGAGAAAATAGGGTATTTTGGGAAATTAATGGGTGGTGTACTTATCTTATAACAGATGTGGTGTACTTACTAAAGATGGTGGTGCGAATAACCGAAAAAGAAAATTCAACCAATTACTCCAATGAAATGTCATAAATTCTATGGCGTTAATTCGACCGTAACACGAAGAAAGTGTTGTTTGGCTTTAGATATATTCAATACAATTTCAACAACTTCACAATTGATGTGAAAATTTCTCAAATTCTAATAACTAATGGCAGCATACTAAAGAGTAATTGTTCATTCACCCTCCTGTGCACTCTATGCACCAATTAAATAAGAAAAAAATATCTTCTAAAATTAAATTGCACCAAATTGATTAGGTGCAAATGGCGCACATGAGAATTTACCGTAATTGTTTGTCCAATGTTTATTACAGTATTATCCATCTATATACTAATAGAGAATTTTTTTTTTTTTTATGATGTATCATCTTATGGTTAATTTGAATGATGATGTGTCATCTTAAGGTTAATTTAGATGAAATATTACATTTTATTGTATTGGTGTATTATTTTTTAATTGGTTTGTAGCAATATGTGACATTTTAATATGTAGTTTAATAAATAAAAAATTGCAATTACTAAAGTTTGAACCATGCACATCTTAAATTATATTTATGTTACTTAGAAACTAAGTTAATCTATAAAATTTTAAATATCTTGAATATTTATTTTATTGAGCATTAGTTTTTTTGTATTAATCTTTATTTTATATATAATATTTTATTATACATCGATTTTGAAAACATCACTCAACAAACTAATATGAAATTTATACTTCATATGTGTCGCATTATTGTGAATTTCGATGATGTGTCGCCTAATTAAGAAATGAGAATTATGTAAAAAGAAAATAATGAATTTGATCTATAGATAATGATGACATGTCACAATATAATTATTTTCTAATTATTTAGGTAATTAAAGTATGTATGAATGTTATAAAATATGTAATTAATATATATTATTTTATATTTTATTTATTTAACTTTATTATATGCTTCATTTATTTTTGTTTAGTTAATTTTTATTTTGAATTAATTTAATATAAGTAAAATATTCAATCTAAATGTATTTTATGTTAATGTGAATTATATTTAATTATTAATTTTGTTTTATTATTGTTCTTATGTATATCTTAATTTATTTTATGTAACAAAATATTTTATATTATAATTCATTCTCTTTTATTTTTTTATTAATACATATTAATTAATATATTAATATTTTTTTAAAGTTGTTTCAATTTTTTTTTTTAATCGGTTTATGTTGTTTTAATTTTCAGGTTTCAACTTCATATTAAAAGGAATGATTAATATGTGACATAATAATTTTATTCTAAGATTTAAGCAAAGTTGTTAATATACCCTTTAAATAATTATTAATTCATATTTCATGTATATATTTATATTTTTAATTATTAAATATATTATTTAATGAGAATGTTGCATTTTTTAATTGAAGACCGCGTAAAACGCGGGTATTAAACTAGTTTATTATATTAGGTAAATCAACTTATATTCCTGGTAATTATTTCAACGCAGCATCCTGTTATTATTATGTTCACAAAATTCATCTTTGTTTGATACACAAGTTGCCAATTTCTTAAGGAACTTGCATTGCATAGATATATAGTTTATAATATAATATATCCTGATTGCCGAATATCTTATGCATGGTTGCATTACTTATGCCCTGTTTGGTTCACAGGATTTATCGGGATAGGCCATAAATAAGATTTTAATCCTAACTAATCTATCGTTTGGTTTGCGGGATGAGGACCCATGATATACTTCAAGTCCGGTAGAAAATGTGCAAAATCCCTCCATGGAGGGATATGTCAATCTCATGTGAAAGGTGAGATAGAACATATCCCATACAATATTACAAATTGTTCTTCTATTGTTTGAATAGATTCACAAGAATGAAGTGTGGCTTTTTCAATTCAATTTAAGGGTGTTAATGACATTTCAATAGGTATCTCATCTAATCCCTCAATCTAATCATATAATCCAAACACATATCTTGATTCAACAAATCCAAATCAATCCAATCTTACTCAATCACACTCAATCCTATCACATCTAATCAATCCAATCCCTTGAACCAAACACCCCCTTAGTATATTATAAAAATATATCCTTCTTACCAGCTAATACATACATACTGTAACATACATATGTATTAACATTTTAATATTGTTTAATTTCTTATCTTTATTCTTTACAGGATAAGACGAAAAAATCGAATTTTGTAAAATTACAAGACCAAGATAAAAAATCATAAACTAGAAAGACCAAGATCAAAATTGATTAAAGTTAAATGACAAAAAGATCAATTTTCCCTATACTCATTGTAACATAAAATAACCACTACCCTAACAATGAGAGGTTTTTTTGCTTAACATTGATAATTTTTTTTGTTTAATAATAATAGTTTTGTGTGCTTATTGTGATAGTTTTTTAACTTAACAATTAATATTTTTTTTTCTTTAACAAATGATAGTTTTTTTATGTCTACGAGATAATTTTTTTGGCTTAACCAAAAGGGGAGCATGAAGATTTATTACGGCAACGGCTGAACGGTTTTTCGGGAAAGTGAGAGGAAGCAACTGAACAGTTTTTCTTCAGGTAAGAGGGAAAAAAAAGAGAAGCGAAAATTAGAAAATGAATAGCAAAATGAATTATATATGACCCGTTTTATAATGCATGTGTCAGGATTGACCTGAGTTCACACCATGAACCAAGTTTATAGGAGTTTTTGTCTTTGTAAAAAGAATAGAGTTGTTTTATTTTTATTTAAGAAAATGTTCAATTATATAACAAACATATTTTTTGAGCAAATGTTCAGATTAGAAGAGGACAGAGGGAGTAATTGTTTTGATTTAAAAATAATCTAAAATAGGCTAGATCTTGTATACACCCATGTGTACCGTGCACTCATAGTGCATTTTAAAAACGTGTGACTTATTATATTGAAAAGTGCAACTAATTTATACTGAAATATGCAACTATTAATATGAGAAAATAGTTGCACGATTCAATATAAATAAGTTGCACTTTTTAATACAACAAGTTGCATATTTTTAAAATGATCTATGAGTATACTACCCACCCTTTAAAATAAGATTGTGTTTAATTGGTGTGAGAATAATTGAATGATCACCGTGTGATTGGTGATAGAGATTTCCACTATAATATACACGTTACAGATTACAACAGATTGAGCGCACAATTAGGAAATAAATAAAGAATATATCTATTCTATATATACAAAGTCAAACTTAAATATTATCCCTTATTACCCCCCCGCAAGCGTTGCGTGGGGTGAAGACAGACGCAGAGCTTGGACCGAAAAAACTCGAAAGCAGGTCGAGGAAGGCTCTTAGTGAAGATGTCTGCTAATTGAAGATGAGAAGGGACGAATCTTGTGGAAATCTTTCCTGAGGACACTAACTCTCGAACAAAATGATAGTCCAAATCAATGTGTTTAGCTCGTTTGTGAGCTACCAGATTTTGGCTAAGAAATATGACACTTTTATTGTCACAAAGCAAAGTGGGACGAGCAGACTTCGTAACTCGGAGCTCGCCAAGGAGATTTGTGAGCCAAACTAGCTCAGCTACTGCATTTGCCATAGCCCGATACTCGGATTCACAATTGGAACGAGCCACTGTGGGTTGCTTCTTTGCACTCCAAGAAACAAGGTTCCCACCAAGAAAGACGGAATAATCATAAGTAGAACGACGGGTCTCAATACAACGAGCCCAATCAGCATCTGAGTATCCGATGATAGAAGAGTCGGAGCGCTTGATAAATGATATGCCAAAGTGCACCGTGCCTTTAACATAGCACAAAATTCTCTTGACAACATTAAAGTGGTCAACAGTAGGTGAATGAAGAAACTGCCTAACCACGTTAACAACATAAGACAAGTCTGGACGAGTTATGGTTAAGTATTGAAGGGCCCCAACCAAAGAGCGATATAAGGTAGGATCATGAAAAGGAGTACCATCACTAACCAATGTCTCTCCAACAGCCAATGGAGTAGCAATTGGCTTAGAATCCACCAAATTTGCCCGATCAAGAATATCAAGTGCATATTTAGCCTGTCCAACAAACAGGCCATCAGATGTGTAGGAGACCTCAAGACCAAGGAAGTAATTAAGGCGGTCCAGATCCTTAATTTTAAACTCCTTGTGCGTGCGAGTGATGAATTTCTTCAATAAGGCATCGCCATTCCCTGTAACAATAATATCATCAATGTACAGTAGAAGATAAATGACGAAAGTACCTTGAATCAGAAAGAAAAGAGACAAACCCGAGCGGCTTTGACAGAATCCCAAACTCAAAGTGAAACGTCTTTGAATCATTGAAACCAGGCAAGAGGAGCCTGCTTGAGGCCATAAAACGCCTTCTTGAGGCGACATACATGATCGAGAAAATGAGAATCAACAAATCCGCGAGGCCGAGCCATGAAAAAACGGTTTGTCAAGAATGCCATTCGAAGGCATTTTTACATCAAGGCGATGTAGAGACCATCGGCCCGAACAACAAGAGCCAGAATGACCCGAACTGTGGCGGCTTTGACAACTGGACTGAAAGTATGATGAAAATTAGTTCCAGGAATCTGAGTGAATCCCTGAGCAACAAGTCGGGCCTTATGACGTTCAATCGAACCATCAACATGATATTTGGTGTGAAAAACCCATTTCGAACCAACAACGTTAGTACCCGAGGGACGAGGTACCAAATCCCATGTCTGATTATCACGAAGAACATCTATCTCTTCTTGCATTGCAGACAACCATTCCGGAGACTTAACTGCAGATTTAAAACCTCTAGGCTCACAATTAGCAACAAGGGTTGACAATAAAACAGAAGTGGAGAGATCTACCGGATAACGGGGCTTAAATACCCCAGCCCGTGCACGAGTGACCATGGGGTGTAGCGGAGCTGGGGGATGATGGGCTGCCTCGGCTGGTAATGGCAGAGCTGCATCGGCAGGAGGCATAACAGGAGGGTCTGGGGTAAGGGTTGGCTCGAGCACCGGCCCTGGCTCGGTGGCTGGTACAGCTGATGCTCGATCTCGTCCGAGAGAAGCCAAGACATTGGCGAGGGATGGGCTGCAGGGGCAGGCTGCACAGCGGGCAAGGCGGGGGCTACACGAGGCAATGGCTGGACGGCCACACCGTCCAAAAAACTCGAAATGTCCAAGTCTGAGACATGTGACGAAGACGGAGCCCAAGAGAATGGGAAGCAAGACTCGTCAAATTGAGCATGATGAGTTATGAATACCCGAGAGGAATGCGGATCAAGACAACGAAAGCCTTTATAGGAGCTGTTGTACCCAATAAAGATGCAAGCCCGACTACGTGGGGCAAGTTTGTGCTCAGCATAATCCCGTAAGAAAGGATAAACACGACAGCCGAACGACTTGAAATTGGAGTAATTAGGAACCGAACCAAAGAGCAACTCAAATGGCGATTTATCATGCAAAACAGATGATGGTAGACGATTGATAACAAACACAGCAGTAGCAAAGGCATCAAACCACAACGAGGCCGGAGCATGAGCATGAAATATCATGGAAAGACCCATTTCAGAAATATGACGATGCTTACGTTCTGCACGACCATTCTGCTGAGGAGTATATGGATAAGATAGACGATGAAGAATGCCATGCAAAAACATAAACTGTCAAACTCGAGAATTAACAAACTCAGTACCACCATCACCCTAGAAGACTTTAATTGAACTAGAGAACTGATTATTGATAAAGGCATGAAAGCGCACCAATATATCATAAAATTTGGATTTTGCACGCATAAGATAAATCGGCGAAAATCTAGAGAAATCATCCACAAAAGCAACGTAATACTTAAAGCCATCAGAAGTAGTAATAGGCGTTGTACCCATAAATCACAATGAATTAAGTCAAGCACAGCAGAAACACGTTTTTCATTCAAATCAAAAGGCAATCTCTTACTCTTGGCCAACTGGCAAGAGGAACAAATACTAGGATTCAGTAATAAGGACGTAACAGATAAATGTCCTAATTTATTCAATAAAAAATAATGGTAAATGGGACATGCCCCAGGCGTAAATGCCACAAATCAAAACTGGCCTTCATAGCTTTATTTCAAATAGTAGCAACTAAAGCTGGAGCACTCCGATCAAGCAAATAAAGCCCTTTATCACACCTTCCCTGAGCCAGGATTGTCTTTGTGACCCGATTCTGAATCGCAAAGAACTTATCATAAAATACCACATCAACAGGATAATCTGCAGTTAATTTACTAATAGATAGCAGGTTCTTAGTAATGTGAGGCACAACTAATACATCCAACAAATTTACACCAGGAGACAGTTTAGAAGTACCAATATGCGAAATATTAAGAGAATTTCCAGTATAAGGCTCAAAAGAGTCAAGTGCAGAGGTCTGATTCGTCATGTGAGAAGATGCGCCAGAGTCCAAATACCAATCAGGAATAGGGTCTGAGACATTGCATGATGAGCTGAAGGCCTGAGCAAGATTGGCAGACGAGACAACACTCCTGGCAGCAATAAACTGAGGACATTTATTTGCATAATGCTCACCTCGACATATTTGGCAACGAGGAGGACGACGAACCCCAGTAGCATTCTGTCCTTGTGAATTGTTGTACGAATTTCCCTTAAAACCAGATTGATTGACCATGCCTTTGTTCTGAAAATTTTGGCCACCCGAATTTTGCCAGAAGAAGAGAAGCTCGAATTGCCCTTATTAGAGCCACCATAATTGAATGATCGCTCCCTATCTCCACGAGAGGCCGTGAAAGCAGCATTAGATGATGAATTACCTTCCATAGCACGAAGCATCAACTCAAATTGCCTGGCCTGGTTAAGCAAATCACGGAACCCTGGAATAGATGCCAGGGCCATAAACGTATCAGCGAAACTAGCAAACTGGACGCCAAGCCCCCTTAAAAACCAATGACTTTTGTCCGCCTCGTCAATCGGACGGCCAATAGCAGATAGTTGATCGCATAAGCCCTTGAACTTATGCCCATAATCTTCAACAGAAAGCTCGCCCTTGCGAAGCGAGAGAAGTTCCTCACGTAGTTGATGAGTACACGAGGCCGACGCATCCGAATACGCGGCCTAAAGGGTAGTCCAAGCCTCATGAGAAGTCGTGCTGTCAATGACCTCCGAGGCAGCCTCGGCAGTGAGAGAGGTGAACATGACCGAGAACAATTTTTTGTCTTTCAAACGCCACACCTGAAAAGCAGGATTAGGAGACCCCACGCCATCGTCGGAAATAATGGTGGACGGCGGCGCAATAGAGGTGCCGTCGAGATAGCCCATCAAGTCGAAACACTCTGCCATGCGAATGACCTGAAGATACCACATCAGATAGGTTGACGATTCAAGCTTGATCGGGACCATGTTAAGCATGGTGTTGATAGGGAGAACGTCGTTGTTGGTTGGTGCCACCATCGCAATGAAACAGAGAGAGAGAGTCGCAATGAAAATCTGTTCGATCGGGATTTCACGAATTTGGGAAAAAACCGGAGAAGAGAGAGTGCACGACAAGATCAACGACAAAGAATTATAGGGTTAGGATCGAGAATACCCGGTGAATGATACCATATGAGAATAATTGAATGATCACCGTGTGATTGGTGATAGAGATTTCCACTATAATATACAAGTTACAGATTACAACAGATTGAGCGCACAATTAGGAAATAAATAAAGAATATATCTATTCTATATATACAAAGTCAAACTTAAATATTATCCCTTATTAACTGGAAAGTGAGATGTTTATTCGCCTTAAAAAAGGATTTATTTTGATAAATGGTAACAAAATATTCGATGCACTAGTGTAAAACCCGCGTAATACGCTGGGTTGAAGAGAAAAAATAAATCATTATTTCTACGAATATCTTATTAAATAGGACTGCGCAAATATTCACCTATCATTTTCATTTGCACATTTTTTGAAATAATTTAATGAGATTTAATTTAAGCATTTTACTATTGAAGTGCACCATTGGAAAGATGCTAAAGATAATGAGACACATTTATGTGAGACTATCTCACGGTGAGATAGGGTGTAATTTGGGTATTGACGCTTTAACACTTTGGGAGAGGTGGGTCTTGATTGTGATAAGTTGTACCCCGGACTCATACGATAATATATGTGATAGTCATCTCTACAGAATCATGAACATCTTCAAAATCAATTCAAATGATATCGTTCATAAGATCAAAAGTTGAAGAGTCGAATTAAAATATCAAAATGCAAGCATATTGCATTAGATGAAATTAGAATTACACAGAAAACTTTGCAGTTGAACTTGGCAGCCCTTATACTAAATCAAGTTGAAATCATCAAAAACAATGGGATTTTGTAAGATGCTGCATAACACACTTCGCACATTTCCACAATTTTATGGTTGATTTAAAGGCTTGTTTTCACTCTTTTCTATTTGTCCAGAAACACTTTTTTTTAAGCAGGTCATACCCAACTTCATTAAAAAAAACGTTTCTTGAGTCAAATAAGTGTTTCAAAACACTACCTTAGTAGTAGCTAATTCATCGATATGCATTACTTGTACTTGTGTGTTCTTTGGATTGAGCAAGTATGTTGTCTGAGTTTTGCACCTGCAGAGACAAAATATGTGAATTCAAAATCAAAGCATCGATAAATAGACCACACCTTGAATTACAAATATATGGTGTAGGCTAAATATCATATCATCAATAAAAAAAAATCCTTATCTCTGTTTCTAAAAGATTTCAAATTCCATCACTGTATCCAAGTATTAAATAGATGAGAAGATTAAATTATACAACTTAAAATCCCGACAAATTGAAGATAGAAGCTATAGTTGAAGTACTAAATTTCATACTTCAGAATCCCCAATACGCTAATATATAATTATCTGTATACATGAACTCTTAAATTAAACTCTACTAAATAATGTACTGGATAATAACATTAATAATTTGTAAAGAACATCAAACAATAAACAATTAATTGTGAATTACTCGTTCAAAACTAAATATTATAGCCAATGTAATATGTGAAGAAGAAACTTTTAATCTAAAAAGAAAGCACAAACCTAACATTTTGAAGAATCCTAAAAGAATATATGACCCTTTTTAAAATCCATAAAAAAAATCTAATAAATTTAATGAAATAATTTAACCCTTACTAATATGACCCTATCACAAAAAATAAAAAAAAATACCATGCCAGTGTCGCATGTATATATGTACAATCCCTCAACATGCCGCACACCCCAAAGCCACACAGCGCATGTCATTTGTTCAACCGCCGTGGATAAAATTCTCATCACATAACACATCGGAGCCCAAAACTAATAACAAAAGCAAATAGCAATCCAAGAGATTAGCTGAACCAGAGAAAAATCAGAAGTTGGTTGCTATATAACTGATTCCCACAAAATAAAAATTTTAAAAATTGAATATAAAAAGAGCATTAGATCTGGGTAAGAAGGAGCACATTGAGTAATATTGTAGACAGACATGTGCAAATCGAGGCAGAGTTCGCAAGAACAATAAGCGGTGGCAGTAGAGCCAAATAGGAAGCGGCGAGAATGATGAATAACAGAGTGGAGAAGGATCGGAAACTCCTTAGAAGTAAAATTTTTGTAAGAAAAAAAAAATATAATTAAGAAAAATTTTGAAATTTGAAATAGAAGTGGTTATAGAAGATTAAGAGAGAATCAAGCGGTGCAGCGGTTTTTCATTATAGAAATTTAAAAAAAAATGTAAATTTAGAGAAAATTAGAAAATTGAAAGGGGGAGATTTGTAGTGAGACACGTAGGATTAAGAAAATTGAGAAATAGATATAAGGAAGATTTTTAAAATACTTACTCCATCTTTTTAAAATATTTTTTATCAGTTCACTTTTTTTTCTCTAATTGGCGTTATCATATCTTATAAGTACTCTCCACTACAAAATGTACCAATTTTACCCATAATTTCAATTTACTCACACTTTTTTATTGCTGTCACATTAAATGCAAACCTTAATTATACAATATAGGAATTGACCCCACCACCCAATCTCTCTCCCCAATTAAATTAGCCCCCATCTCAATTACCTCATTATCTCTCTTCCTCTCACACTCTCTCTCTAAAAAAACTATCACACCCACTTCTCTCTCTCCCTCCTTCTATCGGTGCCGCTCCCTACCCCCACCAAAAAATCGATTCGTCTCTCTTCCTCCGTCGGTGTGGTTGTGATTTTGGGGTAAATGGGTTGTGGTTTTGTGGGGTTGTGGATGGAACTGTTTTGTGCAGGGGGGACCACGGTGGTGGTGTTCGGTGGTGGTGGGGGGCGAAGCGGCGGCAGTGGTGTTCGATGATGATGAACAAATTATCACAAAAACTGCATATTATTTTCTTCTTTTGCTTTTTATTATTTTTTTACTAGATTTGTGTTGTTTTTTTTCACTTTTTTAATGTTGAGAGTTGTAGACAGAGAAAAAACCTTTGGGAATGTAATTATTTGGTTAACACTATCAAAAATGGTGTAGGTGGTTCTTCGGAGAAAAAGGCGGCAATATAGCGGGGAAGACGGTGGCCGTCCGTGATTTTTGGATTTTTTGTAATTTTTCTTTATTTCTTTGTATTTTTTAATTTCTGTATTTTTTTTATTTAGGTAATTTCTGTATTTATTTAATTTAGGTAATTTCTGTATATATATATTTTTTTTAATTCTTTAGGGTTTTCATCAAATTTGTAGATTTGTGTAATTTTTAGAGATTTATTATTGCAAATTTGTGTAATTTGTAATTTAGAATTTCTCTAATTTTTTTTTAAGTATTTTTCTTATTAATTTGTTTAATTTTTTTAAAATTGGCATAAAATACAATTTTAAAAAAATTCACTCTAAAATTGATCTAAATACAATTTTTTTAAAAAAATGCACTCTAAAATTGATCAAAATACATTTTTTTGAAAAAAATGCACTTTAAAATACAATTTTTTTTAAAAAAATGCACTCCAAAATTGGTCCAAAATATATTTTTTCTAAAAAAAAATGCACTCCAAAATATGAACTATTTTTTTTTTAAATTGCACTCCAAAATTAGATTAAATTAATATACACTTCTGGGCTTAGACTAAAATACAATTTTAAAAAAAATACATTCCAAAATCGGCTTAAAAGTGCATAAATCTAAAAAATATGCACTTTGGACCTGACCCAAAATACAATTTTTTTTAAAAGCACTTCAAAATCGGCTTAAAAGTGCAGAAATCTAAAAAATATGCACTTTGGGTTGACATAAATTATGAAATATGAAATACATTTAAAATCTGTAATTAAAAAAAATATGAAATAAATTAAAAAATAGAAAATAGGATCGGTTCTTTTGGTTGACAGATTTTCAATAAAAAGGAGAAGGGGGACAGTGGGTTTTGTTTCTTATGTCAGGAAAAGGTGCGGATTTAATGAAAATATGCTATGAGTGGTGGGGCCAGCAAGAATAGCACCTGACATTGCCTAAATAAATTGGGGGAGGTTGTGGTGGGGTCCGCAAGACATTTTTGTTTGTGGTCAAATAAGTTTTTTTTATATATCTGGGTAATTGTGTCTTTCATGCTATAATTTTGTACCTTATAGTCACAATAAAAGTAGTTTGTATCTTAGAGTTCTTTTGGGAGTGACTTTGTAGTGGAGAGTCACTCCCCCTTCTAGTATTTACACAATATTCTGTTTTAAATCATTATTCAGCAGGGGTAATTCATATGTGATGTGGATCCGTTTTATGTATTAAACATTTTTGTATAAATTTTTGTCAATTTTTATATTATTATTTGAAAGTTATGATACATAAAAGATAAAAAAAATTACCTTTTAAGTTTTAATATAATTTCTTTATTTTAAAAAATATTGATCAATGTTATACTCCCTCCGTCCCAACATTACTACAACACTTGCCTTATTTGGATGTCCCAACATTACTGCAACACTCCCAAAATGAAAATAAATATAATATTAATACACTCACAACACCCTTATTTTATTCCACTCAAACCCACTTTATCCCACTTTTCTTGGTTTGCGGTCCAAATTAGGTGTTGCAATCATCCCGGGACGGAGGGAGTATCTTTTAGTGCAATTATGTAATTATAAATGTTAGATAATCTATGATGTATGTTCTTAATGACCAGAATGATGAGGTAATTAGCCAATAACTTTTTGAATTTAAAATTAAAAGCAACGTAATCTACAAAGATTGTAAAATGTTTCGATAATTTATACTTTGTGTTCATCACCCACACCATGAATACAAAGTGGTGGAAATCTCAAATTGATCACGATGGGCGACAATCTGCTCTTAATCCAGAATGCGTCAGAGAAACCAATAAACAAAATTATCGTTGGCTTCAACGAATGGTCTTCGTTTTGGTTTGAATGGCTCAGGCCATGGCGGGATATTGATGTGAGTCCTAGCCGTGTGGTTTGGACGAGATGGTTTGGAGTGCCACTCCAAGCCTGGTCGATTAAATTCTTCTCTCTGGTGTGTGCGAAATGGGGCCTCTGCTTGGCCATAGATGAATCGACCAGAAATAAAGTCTGTCTAGATTATGCTAGAGTTCAAATCTCTGCATCGTTTTCGGCCCAGCTGGATAAAACAATTCATGTCAAAGTGGATGGTGTTTCCTTCAAAATACGCATCGTTGAGGAGCCGGAATGTCACCATGAACCTGTCTATGAGGATGAATCCAACTCGGAGACAGATTCAAAGGAGGGATCAGAAGAAAGCTCTGAGTCACAACAAGCGGCGGACGCAATAATTTTGGATTCAGAGGCGATCGAGGTTCAGTCCGACGTAAACAAGCCGGAGTCCCAGAATCTCACTCCGGAACTAGGGTTTAGGCCGCGACTACATGAAGAGACGCCGGAATTGTCTCTAGACGTTTTGAATTCCGGGGAGGCGGCGCTCGAAGTGGAGGTTTCGAGAGAAATTAATGAATCCCTTTTGGAAAAAGAGTACCAGTCAATTATGCCCGTTTCTTGAGTTGGGAATAGTTCAAATGAGGAATCTGTTACCAAGAAAATTAAGGAAGACGCATTGAATGATGGGGGTGGTCCTCACTTGACTGATTTTTCGGTTCCAAAAAACGTGCAATTTCCAGGAACTTGCTTAGGAGGACCAAACACACAAGCCCAAGTCGCAGACCGGTCTTTGGAGTGCGAGGCCCAAATTTTATTATCTCATGGGCCTAAGTTCCCAGTGGTAGAAAATCTAAATGAAGCCCAATTAACAGATGAGAATAATGGGGGACGACCTACGTCATTGATTGGGCCTTCTGAAATAATTGAGGATCAAATATCTTCTGCAACCGCTTTCGCTCCTAACCAGATCGACAAAGACGGTAATTCTACCTTTCCCTCACCAATCAAAACAACAGCTATTACCCATACTCCATCCACAAAATATGCGAAACCGAAACAAATTTCGAGAATCCCCTCCCTCAACCTCGCAAAATCGCGATTCCAATCGAAAGACCCATCTTCTAGGAAAAAATCCAACCTTAACCCAAACACCATGAAAAGAAAAGGAGTCAGCACAACCAACAAAGAACGAGTGAAAAACTCCCAGAAAAACGTTGCGAAGAGAACCCACTCCAAACAAAACAAGACAGGAAGTGAGAATTGTTGTGTTGATGAAGACCAAGTGTCGAAGACGATCAGGGACGAAGCCATACTCACTTGGAATTTGGGAAAACAGATGGGTCTTTGTGCTCAGGGACAAGATGAAGTAATAATCAACGAACTGGCAGAATTGAACAAAGCAGCAACCGTGAATTTTGAGAAGAATAAGGAGAAAACTGAGGTATGTCCCCAATGAAAGTTCTGTCATATAATATTAGAGGGATATGGAGTACTGTGAAAAGAGAAGAAATTCGATCATTGATTAGGAAACATAATTTTGATTTCTGTTGTGTTCAAGAAACAAAAGACGAAGATATAAGTGTGGAAACTTGTAGAGAGGTATGGGGTTTTAGAAACTTTGGCTGGGCAAAAAGAAATTTAATTGGAAGATCAGGGGGAATACTGAGCATTTGGAATTCTGACAAATTTTCTGTAATGAGTTCTTGGGATATGGCAGGGGCAGTAGTTGTCAACGGTTTCTGGGGGACTGATAGAATCAAATGTTGTGTAATCAATGTATATGCTCCTACAGTACTTGCAGAAAAAATAGACCTTTGGGACAGAATTCAGGTGGTTATCCAACAAAATGAAGACGATTGTGTGTGTTTGACGGGGGATTTCAACTCTATAAGGATTCCGGGGGAAAGATCAGGGAGGGGAAGTACGATTCCATTGAGTGATATTGCCTACTTTGATGGATTCATCCGGGACACGAACTTGCTCGACCTACCGTTGATTGGTAGGAAATTTACAAGGTATCAACCAGATGGGAGATGTAAGAGTAGAATTGATCGTACTCTGGTAAATAATAATTGGTTTAGAACTTAGCCCTCCTCGTCCCTCAAAGGCTTACCTCGAACGATTTCAGATCATTGTCCGCTAGCTTTGGAGACAAAGAAGATCAATTGGGGACCGAAGCCTTTCCGGTTCGTCAATGCTTGGTGCTCACATCCAAAGTTTCTTGAATTTGTGGAAAAGGCGTGGGTAAGTTATGACATCGAAGGTTGGGGAGGATACAAGGTCAAAGAAAAGCTCAAGAGGTTAAAAGAGGATTTAAAGAAGTGGAATGTAGAAGTTTTTGGTTCTATGGATCACAAAATTGATTTGTTGAAACATGATCTACAGGAACTCGATCTTGTTGATGATGTTTTCGATCTCGAGAAGGAGAAGATTCTAAAGAGGAGGGAAGTAACGGCTGATCTTTTCAGAAGCTTGAAACAACAAAACAACTTACTTGCCCAAAAAGCAAAGATTCGATGGCTCAAAAAAGACGATGTCAACTCCAAATTTTTTCACAGGGAAATAAACTTTCGAAGAGCTGGAAATGGTGTAGCTGGTTTGTTTCTCAATGGGGAATGGACTGAAGATGTCAAGAAAGTGAAGGATGGCGTCCACTCTTTTTTCAAGAATCACTTTGGCCAAATAAGACAAGTCCGCCCAAAAATTTCAGCCGATCTGTTTACTAATAAGATATCGCCGGAAGATAATGAATTTATGTCAGCTTCTTTCTCGGAAGAAGAGGTAAAATCAGCCATTGAAAACTGTGAAAGCTCCAAGAGCCCGGCCCCGGATGGTTTTAACTTCAAATTTATCAAGACTTGCTGGGGGGTGATAAATAAAGATTTTATGCAAATGCTTTCCGACTTCCATGAGCATGGAAAGTTGGTCCGGGGAATTAATCCATCTTTCATTGCTCTCATTCCCAAAAAGGAATACGTTTCATGTTTAGCCAATTTTAGGCCAATCTCTCTTATAGGTTGTGCTTATAAAATCCTTGCTAAATTACTTGCCTCACTTCTTAGTAGGGTTATGGACAAGCTGATCTCTTTCAATCATAGTGCCTTTGTGGGTAAGAGAAACATCATGGATGGAATTGTTATTCTTAATGAAGTTGTGGCAGAAACAAAGAGGAGGAAACTAGAGCGAGCCTTCTTCAAGATCGATTTTGCTAAATCTTACGATTCAGTGGACTGGAACTTCCTTGATATGATTCTTGAAGGCTTCGATTTTTGTGATAAATGGCAGGGATGGATGAAGGAGTGTGTGTCTAGTGCTTACACCTCGGTGCTAGTCAATGGAAGTCCTTCTGGAGAGTTTAAACATGAAAGAGGCTTACGCCAAGGGGATCTGTTGGTCCCGGTGCAAACGAGTCTTACACGTGTATGGGGGAATACACGTGTTCAGTGTTTTTTAAAACTTTTTCTAACTGAGGTCACTGGGGTCGTTGTTGTCCCGATGTTTTGGTCCCGAGAAGCACAAATCGCTTACGAGTCAAAGTCTCACGAGATGGTGATCCCGAAGTCGCTTTCGAAACCTCGGATAATCCCAACCGAGTCCCGAAGTTTTAGAGATCTGAGTTGCTTGGATCGGATAACTAACTTCATCAACCCTCGGAAGAGTAAGTTCAGTTTGGTAACTATCTCTGTTCTAGCTACTCGGATGTCTTGAAATGGTTGGCCCTTAGTTTATACTCGTTTTAAGCTTTTGTTTGAAAACCTTCCTTTAATGGAATAGTGATTAGGCAGATTCAATTATATGCCACTTCAAAGGATTGATTCGAATCGAAATGTCGGTGAAAATATGCTTTCGAAATATATGCAATAGTTAAGCAAAGCAAAAAAGAAAAGCAAAGAACACAAAGAATTTATAGTGGTTCGGAGACTCAAGCTCCCACGTCCACTCTCTCTCGATCTCTTCAGAGAAATTCACTAATCACTTCCTTGAGCTTTACGACTACCTCTTGAGTTTACTTACTCAACTCGACCTTGAGCTTTCTGACTACCTCTGTAGTTTACTTACTCAACCCCGACCTTGAGCTTTACATTTACCTCTGTAGTTTACTTACTCAACTCACATAAGCTTTCAGACTACCACAAGTAGCTTACTAACTTCTTCTCTAGAGCTTTCTGACTACCTCTGTAGTTTACTCACTCTTTACAACTCCAATCTCACCAACAATCACACTCAAACTACCTTCTAAAGGGTTTGGGGTTTCTTGGTTGGTTTCCAACTAGAATGAGATATCCTTTACAATAAAGAACAATGCAAAGGCTAGGATATCTCGACTAAGCTTTGGATATATCTTATCACGCTAGGCTTAGTTTAATGAGCTCTCTTCAATATAAAGCACTTGGGAAATTCTTGGGTTTTCGAGTGCTTCAACTTGCAATAATAAGTTTGAGCTCTTAAGTTGCTTACAAATTTCCCGTAACCTTTCAATGAAGAAGGTCACAAGTATTTATAGGCATACATCAAGGTCACTCTTGAAAAACTATCCGTTGGAGAGATAGCTTCGTGAGTTTCCTCTTATGGTGTGTGAGAAAAGGCTATATTTAGGGTTTGACACTCCCTAACACGTTTTAGGCAATAACCTTTCATGTAGCCGATCTTCACTTTTTGCAGTCTGGAACTTAGTACTTCTGACATCTTTTCAGTGACCTGTCGTTGTCAGTGTCAGTATGGTACAGTGCTGTCTTCCTCTTTTTGACTTTTGTCTCCAGTTAAAGGTAGACAACTCAACGACTCTTTTGGTTACAATCTCTGAGTGATATAACCTTAACAACACTTTGTCTTAGTTCCCTTTGTCTGCATTTGAATGTCTGGGGCAATATCTAATTTTCTAAGGAATCGCGATCTTCTCAGTATTGCATCCTTCAGATAGATATGTTCAGTGCCTCGGAACATTCAGGTTTATACTGAGCATTCAGTACATTACTGACTCCTCAGTAATTACTGTGCCTTCAGTATTCTTGATCTTCAGTTCTTCAGTCTTCTGTCTTCTGTGTCTTCAGAGTCTTCTGAGTCTTCAGGGTCTTCTGAGTCTTTACAGATGTACTGACTGATATACTGAGTCTTCATGTTGAGTCTTCAGTTCCTCAGTTTTATACTGAGTCTTCAGTATCTCAGTTTCTCACTGAGACTTCAGTTTCTTCGTTTCATACTGAAAATTCTGTTTCTTCAGAAACTTACTGAGTTCTTCAGAATCTTCAGATCCTAACCTGATCTATATCTGTTAACTATACATTTTGCAGATAACATCCTGAATACTCTAAAACTGAATCCTGACTCAACTATCAAGATTATTCTGAACATGTCATACTCAGGGGTTTTGGGATCTAATCAAAATCATATCTTTATTAAATTTATCTCCCAACAATTTCCCCCTTTTTGATGATGCCAAAACCTATCTTGTTACAAACATACTTAACCTATACTCAGGTTTCAGTTTATCCTATTACAAGATTGGTTTTATTTTCAACAATTTCCCATAAATAATGAGTCTCTTAACAATTAATCTCCCAATAATTTCCATACAGAGAATCTCACAGCAATTTCTTCAGTAATGAATCTCTAAAAGGATTCATCACCAAATACTTAATTTCTCAATCAATTAATCTCAGAGACAATCATTCAGGCATATCAAATTTTAAAAGACATGTAAATAAGATAATGAGATATTATCTTTTGAGCATAAATGATAAGTTTTCATTGATGATAGGTAGACTGTTACAAGTTACAATGAATATTATCTGAACAAAATCAAAAAGACAAAAAATAAAATAAAAGATTACATGAATCTTCTGAGTCTTCATCTTCTGAGTCTTCATTCTGTTCTTCAGTTCAGCTCTTCAGTTCGGTTCTTCAACTCTGCTCTTCCACCTCATCAGCAGGGACTTCTAGGTGGAACATTCCGTAATATCTATTCTTCAGTGCATCTCTTTCTTTGATGATATCCGGATTGTTTCCTGTCAGACCTAACTGAGTGGCGTACTGAGATATTTCCTGAGAAATGGCTTTCTCATTAACACAGCCATTCTCCAGCCTGGGAGGAGGGTACACATATGGACCAGGGGCGGTTATCTGCACCTTTCCTTCATCCGCTAGATTTATCCATCCTTGGAGATATTTTGGATAGAAGGTCGGAGATAATCGATGAAAGCCTCATTCGGATCTCGAGCTCTCCCTCTCCATTCTCTCGAAAGCACATCATAGTAGAACCGTAGGTTCTCTTGATTTCTTCCCACGATCATTGAGCCGGGATAGGCATCCACTTGTCAACGTCTGGCCATTTACGTGCTTTTGTGTTCCTCTCCTCTTGCTTGCGAACCTTTTGAACTCACTCCTTCTTTTTTCGCTTTCTTCAACCTTCTTTTTCGATCACCGGTACACGAAAAATGTAGCGACAACTTTCTTTGCTTGTTCAATCTGGAGTGTTTTGAGGCGCTTCTAGTGTTGAAGACTTTCTTTGGCTCGACTTGAGAATCTTGATTACCAAAGATAAATTTCCTCTGAATCGCTTAGAAGCCTTTTGCTCTTTTGCCCTCGTTCTCTTCTATCACCACACCCTTTCTCTTGATGGGCAATTCGGACTGACTGGCTTGTCCCAATCCTTCCTCTACCACTCGGTTTCTCAATAGCCACTTCCTCGCATTGTCTCGCTTAAAACACGAGTGTAGATTAACTTTCCACCTTCTTGAATTTAAGCTTCTCGGTGGCTTCAATCTCCTTCATGACTTCGGCAAGTATCTTCTTTTTCAAATTTTTAACAACCTTGCCCTTGAGTATGTTCCAATAATTCCACGAGATCGGCTCCGTGTCTTTCCCCT